>VZTD01006129.1:135-162531 GCA_013397725.1 Rhagologus leucostigma | reverse complement strand
CCCGCAAAGCCGCCACCAGCGCGCGGCCGCCATGCTGCCGGCGCGCGCGCGACACTTCCGCCCTCCCGACAACGCCGGCCCCGCCCGCACGGGGTCGCGTGGCGGCGCGCACGTCCGAGCCCGCCTGTGACTTCGGGTTCGAGCCCCGGTCCCGGTCCCTGCCGGGCGGGTGCCAGAGGGAGGGACGCGGCCGGTGTGAATGTGGCTTTGGCCACTGCCCAGCCTTCCTTTTCCTCCTCGGTTCCCTGCAGTCGGCTGCCCAGACAGCTCCCGAATATCTCTAAGGATGGAGACTCCATTATCTCTCTGATCACCGAGTGCCACTGCTCCGACAGCCTCTCAGCAAAAAAGTGTTTCCGGATGTTCCGAGGGAGCCTCCTGTGTTTCTTTTTGTGCCTATTGCCTCTTGTCCTGTCACCGGGCACTACTGAGAAGAGCCTGGCTCTGTCTTCACACCTGCCCTAGGTAGGTATTGCTCTACATTTACGACACTCCCGAGCCTTCTCTTCAGCAGGCAGCAGTGCCAGCTCTGCCACCGTTTTCTCAGGGGAGATGCTCAAGTCCCTCCGTCATCTCTGCAGTTCTTCGCTAGACTCTCCATGGTGTGTCCGTGGCTCTCGTAGTGGGGAGCCCACAGCTGGACACAGTACACCGGCCGTGGCCTCCCCAGTGCTGAGGGGAGGATCCCGTCCCTGAACCTCACCAGGCCAGAACAGGCAAGGGCACAGCAATGGCTCGGGTTCGACTCAGGGTCCGGGGGAGCCCTCAGGTCCTTCTCCACAGAGCTGCTCTTCAGCAAGTTGGCCCCTGGTGTGTCCTGGTGCATGAGGTTATTCCTCCCCAGGTGCAGGACGTTGCATTTCTTTTCATTGAACTTCATGATGTTCCTGTCAGCTCATCTTTCCATCCTGTTGAAAGATTAAATTAAATTTAAAGATTCAAGGGAGCCTTGAGACTTGTCTCAGTGGTATTTGGTGAAAAGACAATAGGCAATGGGTTATTTAAACAAAGAAAAGCATTTTACAATGGGGGTGACTGAGTGCAGGAACAGTGTGTGGAACCTGCATCCTTGGAGATGTTCAAAATCCAATCAGACAAAGTCCTGAGCAGCCTGTGCTAGTTGCTCCTGCTCTGAGCAGATGGGTTGACTGGGGATCTCCAGAGACCCCTCAGCCAAACTGGTGGTACCACACAGGAGTCTGCATGGCTGGGAGGGCAGGAGGGGTGGACTAGATTGCAGATGCACACCAAGTGGACTATTAGGCCTTAATGGCCCTGGGCAGCCTCCCTTGGGACCCACACCTCAGACCTGCTCATCACCTGATGTTGTCTTATGGTCTGAATTCTGAGTCTGTGCTGTTGCCTTTCTTAGATGCTGTGGTACTGGGGATGCCCTTTCCCCAGCAGCCCTCTTATTCAGCTTGATTCTTGTCCCTTAGGGAACAGAAGACAAGCAAAAGGGATGTCAGAGGGAGAACAAATAGCTTTCACTTTGTGCAGATGCCATGCCATTAATGCGACATTTTAGCAAGTGATGTAAACCCCATTATTGTTTAAACCTCTGAGACCTCTTCCACATAACCTTTTTTGGGGGTGGATTTTCCAGATGGAAGTATGTGCCTGTGTGCTGTCTGCTGCAGATGAAGCAAACCTCATGTAGCTTTGTCAGTTTATGGACATATGCCAAAGACAGCATCAAAGAAGAAGCTTTAGGGAAAGGCCTTGTCAAAATATGAGATTAGTATTTGACCCATGAGGTAGGTACATGGAGATAAGGAAGTATAATACATCATGCAAAAATTAATGTCTCTGACTTTGGAAGGTCACAGTCCTGAGGAAAAATAATAGAAAAAAACATCATGGAAATGTATCGTGGAAAAAATTCCCTTTATTTTTCAAATATGGAAACTATCTGTATTAACACTGAAAATCACAGCATGAAGAAAAAGCCCTCAGGAATTAACAGAGTCAAATTGCCCGAATGCCGTGAACACACTGTACAATACTGATTTCCAGTTCTTCTTCGGGCAGAGCAGAAGGACATACAATTTCAGGTCAGTTTTCATGGGCAGCTCTGATTCCTGGAACAATGTGCATGTATCACATACATAAAGTGACATGTGGCCTAACTGAAAATCCATATTCTTCCCAGATTTTCTCTCTCCAAATTAGTATTGAAGAGCTGTGTCCTAATCCAAGAGCTCCTTGTGTATTTATGCATAGAGATAGCTCTCTGTTTCATCCCCTCTGTAATCATTAGGAAGAGATCTGTTTGCAAATAGGAGAAACTTAGAAAGTTTCTGCAAGTAGAAGCAGCAGAACTGCAGCAAAGACTGCATAAGCTCCCAAATATCTGGTAATTTTAAAAGACAATGGAAAAATTATAAAATACCTTCCAATTATCCAGTTTTGAAGGCTGAGTTAGTATAAGGTCAGCACTGGATTTGGAAGGAGTACAAACACTTTAGTGTTCTTGACTGAGGTCTGAAAGCTTGCCCCTTGCCAAGACAGATGCAGTGGGGATGGGGGTCTTTGGGATGTATATAGACAAGGACACAGTGAAGAATTTTCTCTATACACTAAGAAGTTCTCATTTCATCACCAGCAGGTACAAGTCAAAATTGGCATGCATTGAGCTCCTTTCTGGGAAATCTGGCTTTGGAAGACCCATTTCTGGAATGAAGTAGAACAGCCTCAGTTTTTTGTTTTAAGGATGGGGTTAAATGAGTAAATCAAGGTGGGCACCAAAATGAAATATGCAGCTTTACACACAGTGAGACTGTAATATTGGCTTTCCTTCTTGCATTAGTAACAAAAAATTTGACTCTGTGTATACGTATGCTTGCACACATGCACTCCTTTCATATATATGTGTATATATATATGTAAGTATATGCAAATTTCTGACGATACTTTGATGTTCGGGTACTGTAAACAGATAATCCCAATCATAATCTGGTTAACAACCTGGGTAAACAGAGCTAAAATCTATCAACTGAATTCTGAAATTCCCAAAGGAAGACTGGTTTGCATTGTTGGAAAATGAGGCCTCTACTTGTTTGTACTCTGTTAATCTTGTGTGGAAAGCAGGAAATCACAAATGGCCAGGCTGGGTGTGTACCACTTTGTGGGAACATCTGCAAACATGTGGATGCAATGTGGTATGTAGAGTCCCTTTTGTGATATGTGTACATGTCTGCTAACAGCAACTGAAAACAGGTTAGACTCCTGCTGAGTTTTATTAAAGTATCATTAGGATCCTTCCAGATAGCTTTTAGAAATGATTGGGCTGGAAAGACCCTTTGCAATATCTCTAAGCCAGAAAGCACGTGCATATATTATAAAGCCAGAAGGGACCCTTATGACCATCTAGTATGACTGTCTGTGTAACCCAAGCCATAGGACTTCCCAGAATTAATTCCCATTTGAGCTAGAATCCAATCGAGCAATCTTCTGATTCATCCTTCAGTTTGCCCTTTTAAACAGGAAGTCTCTTCAGGATTAGAATTCAATGTTTTCTTGAAAAGTTGGACAAATAGTCTGAAAAAAAAAGAAAGAAAACCAAGAAGCAGTTCAATATGGACAAATTGAAATTACTATACTTCAATAATAATATTCAGCTGCGCAAACACAGGCTGGGAAATTGCTTGATAGGCAGCAGTTCTGCTTAAAATGATGTAGGAATTATCATGTATTACCACTGGAGCAGGGTCAATGCTATCATGCTGTTGTTAAAAAATAAAGCACTTCATTGGGTTTTATAAGCGGGTCTGTTCTTTATGAAGGTTTAGACTCATGTCAGCTGAGCGGTGTTATTGATAAGCTAGTGCTGTCTTAGCTCACTGTAGATACAAGCTAATGCAGTGTATCTTAAAACTCTTTGATTAAGATCCAGTCCTTAGATAGAGCCATCTCATCAAAGTAAGAGTCTAACCTCGCTAAGAGTTAGGGTAAGATGAACAGACTTGAGTTTGCTGCATATATGCATCAGGGACAGTTATCCTGATCAGCCGATGCACAGCATGCTAACAACCATGGTAACATGAGTACAAGGTCTGAATCTTAATGTACAGGAAATATTCTTTCCTCAGTGCTCAGTAATAATAAATCTTTAGTTGGATTGTTGTGTCAAATTTTAGCCATTCCACTTCAAGAAAGATGTGGAACAGCAAGGAGAAAGTCCAGAGGAGAGGAACATGAATGATTATTACCTGTGAGGGTATATACAGGATCTGTTTAGTCTAGAAAGGAGAAGAGCAGACATTATAAAAGTATTCAAACAAGATTAAAAAAGTGCTACAAAGAGGAGGATAATAATTTGTTATCCAGCTCACTTGCCTCCTGCTAGAGTAGATCTCTTGTCAAAATAAGCAACCTGCCTTCCACAGTCAGCAAACAACTTGCTGCCTTACAGTCTGGAGCCAGCCACTGCTAAACAGAACTACCACACACTTCTAGTTACCCTGTTCTGCTACCAGTCTTACATGAAAGAGATGCATTTGTGCATTTATCTCAGGTTCCCAATAATTGTCCAGCCCATAAAAATAGAATGGAATCCTGCCTACAGGATGTGGAATGTGGCAGCACCAATATATAACCCTGCAGTTTCTGAACAACTAAAAAGAGCCTCAGGATCTGGCTTTGAATTTCTCAAGAAATGTGTTTGAGGAAGCTTTGTTAGTGCTGGGGAGGGCAGCACGGGCAGGTGTGCTGTTGTAATTGGCAAAGTTGACTCCAGCAATGCCTCTGAGGTCTTCCTTCCACGACGTGCACCTCTGAGTGTACGGCTATGGCTAGGGATGAAAAACATCAGTGTGTAAAGCCAGGGTAGAGGTGTAAGTGACATAGTGGGTTGTGAATAATGAGCAGACCTCAAGTGAAAGCTGCCCAGTTTAGATAGTTCCTCGGTGGGTCAGGAGGCTGCTCACTGCTCTTCCTGCTCTTAGCCATTGTCAAAAGCAGGACAGCTACACTGCAGCAGCCCCAACCCTGTGGATACTTAACATCTTCCTGGTTGAGTATAGACATTCATTTTCTGGATGTTCATGGACCTGGATGTTATGGAGCAAGTCATAGTGGTCCTGTTCACTGGTGTGAGAGATACCAGCTGTATTCCTGGCCATGCCAAGGAAGGGGGAGAGAGCATGGATGAAGCAGGTCCTTACTTCTATCTTTAGCCTCTGAGATGTTATGGATGTAATTTGGGCTTATGTCCAAGTGTGTTAAACAGAAGCTGAATTCCATTTGGTAGGAACCGAAAAATATATCCTGAATTTTTAAGTCTGGGGTCTGGCAAACTTGTGCAAGCGCTAAGAAGTGGTTTGGCTCTGCCTATAAAAGATAAGGAGCTGTAGAAAGACAGAGGTATTTGAAAGCACATTCTAGAGCAATGTGACTAAGGGGAAGTCACTTCCGAAAATAGGCACAGATGAGCACAGGAACCATTTCCTTAGGAATCTTGTGATGAGGAGTGAAACTGTTCCTGAGCAAATCTGGCAGAGAGTTATTCCTGGCATGGATGTACCACTCAGCTGCTCAGGTGGGCAAATTGTTCTTAAACTTTGTGTTTCCCCTCCTGGTTTCAGCAGCAGGAGAAGAGCTTGCTAAAGAGAAATGAAGTTAATTGGGTTTTGGGAGAGCTTGGTAGAGGGGAGAGCTGTTTCAAGACTGAATAATTGATATAATAATTTTTTTAACTGTTTGCTTCTTTGACAATCCTTTAGGATCTTCCACTAATGAGAAGCCTATTGACCCCTATTGGTGCTACCAGCCATCTATCCCTGCTGTATGATCCCACATTCCTTTAGGAGGTGGGTGACTCTACTATCTGCAGCCAGACAGATTGCCAGAGGAGCTCTCAGGAAGCATCAAGTGCATATCTGTGCAAACACCAGGACTGTGAGCAAGGATGTCAATGCTAAAAGCTTGTCTGGGTGAAGGTACTAACCAAGTGAAGACTTTGCAGCTGTATCTTGCAGGACAGAGTTATGGCAACATTTTGGTGCCAGTCCACAGATGGTGGTGTTCCCAACTCACCTGGCGACTTAGTTCAGAAATAAAGGAGCTCCTAGTCCAGCTCCTTCACTGAGTCTTCTTTACTCAGGTCTAACTATTGGGCCTCATAAAAATGACTAAATCAGGCTTTCTTTGCAGTTAAATTTTCTCCTTTTTAATGCCAGTCAGAGGGAAATGAGGAAGAAACAGGATTAGGGAAGACTGCATGTGGCAGAGCCGCTAGGAAAGTGAGTGTCTTGCACAGTGGGTCTTTCTCTGTCCTCCACTCTGGACTTCTGTTTCAAGTTTTGGCTTTTTACAGCATTAATCTGTGCTCTGCTGCCCGATTTCACAGTGCCGTCTCCCTCCTGGAGTGCCTGGAGGTGTCGTTCTGTGGGCAAACCAGGTGGGAGAGCTGTTGTTTCTCCTCTATCCCAGAATTACCAAGTTCGCAGTCTTGCGCATCCAGCTCATGCCGGGAGAGATGCTCCACAATGCCAGCCCCCAGAGAATCCCCTAGGACGTTGGTAGTTGTTCTAAGGCGGTCCCTGAAAAAGCAGAGAGAAAAACAAAATACACTTTCATAGTAGCAGCTAAAAGGATGAAGATTATTCCAAGAAACATCTTCAGTGAAACTTCTTCTACTTTCTAAGTCACTCTAATAATGGATACTTCAACACTGACAGGAAAAGGACTCCCAGAGAGCTTTCCTTGATTGACATCCTTGAGCTCAAGTTTCACATTCATTCCTGTTTTATTGCATTCCCAATTTCTTACTGAAAAGTTTTGGACTTGACACAAATTAAGAGGAAGGTTGTTCTGTTTCTACATGGACACTGTCCTTTCCAAAGGCTTGATGCAGACTCAGATGGCCTCACCACATCTGTTCCACTTAAGTGGCATTTTGTTTTACAAAAAGTGCTGAAATTCTGGTGCAAACCTATGACAGTGCTGGTGTGGACTCAGATTTCCTCAGCATGGACAGCATGTGCTAAGATGAGGCACCAGATTCTTTGTGCAGAACAGCACATCTAAAAGACCCTTTGCAATGAGATATTCTCCACAACCACAACAGTATGTCAGAGCTGTTGAAGCTGTCACCAGTCCAGCGTCTCATCAGATCCTTCAGTGGTAACAACAGTGGCATCTGATTGAAATAATCTACTCTGAGTAAGCACAAGAAGTAACCTGGCATATTAGGAGGCAGGGCTCTTCCCAGCCAAGTCTGTTCTAATGCACAGTTCACAGGAGAAGTGGAGGTGTTGGGCAAAACTGTTTCCAACTCGTTAGCCATGGCTAGGAGCAGATTTTGGCTGCTTTGGCTACAAATACAAGATTCAGAAGAACAGAGGAAACACTGACCATGTATCCATCTGTCAGGATTTTGGTGTTTGAGAAGACAGAGAGGTGGGACTGTGCACAAATGCATTCTTCAATCTGGTTCCTAAGAGCACTCCTATAAAATCACTTGTCCCAAGTAATTCTATTTAAAAAGGCAAGAAAGCTGAAATGTAGCAGTGTGGCTGACTAGCCGCACCCATCTAAACGCTCTTCAACTTCGTACAGCCCAGTCTCATCCCTCTTTCAGTGTTTGGTAACCCAGAACTATCATTCTGTAGTGTGGATTTGCTTATTATTGGCACAACCTTTCCCTATGACTCTGCAGATAATTTCTGGGTGCATTTAAAGATAAAGCAAATGGAGGACATTCTGTTTGGTCACCAGGCTGATCAGCAAGCAACCTCTGATGCCTTGGGTCACTGAAGCACGTGGTGAAAACTACAGCATGGGCAGAGAGGGCTACTGTGCAAAGGTCTCATGGATACAGGTGTGTTTTAAGCTTAGTGGTACAGGTTAATGAGCCTGCTTTTAGCAGAGACATTGGGAGTACAGACAAGGTCTGTAAGCACTGGCAGGAGTGCACAGCAGTGCATGCCTGCTGAGCAAGGAACTTACAGAAACCAGTCCACAGCGATGATCAGTGTAATGTCTTCAGTAGGCAGCCCCACTGATGTCAGCACTATAACCATTGTCACCAGTCCTGCCTGGGGAATACCTGCGGCTCCGATGCTGGCTGCTGTGGCAGTGATGCTGGAGGAAACAGGAAAGTAGAGCTATCAGCAAAGGGAAGAAAAGAGGTGGTCGCATTTGCAGAAATGCCAGGAAGTGGCTCAAACTCATCATCGTCGGCAGCCTTTCTGCCCTGGGCACCAAGAAGGATGGTGGCACATGGGACATCAACACAATGCCAGGCTGTCCCTGCCAGACACTCCCTCATAACAGACTGCACACCACAGCTTTTCCTGAGACCTGGACATGCAAGAAGGGCTCAAGTGGAGCCTCAAAGACATGGTGTCCATATGTGCTTTGACACCTGGAGCTGTAGTACAACCCTTCTTTCCCATACTTTTTTTTTCCCTTACTGCATCTTCTGAGCAAAAGAGGAACCTGATCACACCTCAGATAAGCCAACAAAACTGAAACCCTTTCTGTAGTCCCAAAACTCTTTCAAAAGTCACCTTATTGTGATGATTTGCCCAAAGTCAAGTTCATAGTTGTTGACTTGTGCAATGAAGATGGCTGCAAGGGCCTCGTACAGAGCAGTGCCGTCCATGTTAATTGTGGCTCCCACAGGCAGCACAAACCTTGTGATGCGCCTATCCACACCATTGTTTTCTTCCAGGCACCTGAAGGTTATGGGCAGAGTCGCTGAGCTGAAAGGAATTTACAAAACCACATTAATTGCATGTATGCTGACGTTGTTAGAAGGACTAAGCCTCTGCCTGGTTTATGACCTTACCTACCTGCTTTTTCACCCTGCCATGTGAGCCAGAGGCCAGAAGCTGCTAGGAGAAAGAACAGTCTAAGCAAGGCTTCCTCAGATATAATGCACGCTGCAGTTGCACATTCAGACATGGCTTTCCTCAGGGGGTTGGGACAGGGGCTGTATAACCCTGAGGCTGATGATGCCGGTATAACACCAAAAGAGGGAGGATTCAGGGTACATAGGGCAGAGCCTCAAGACAAGAACTCCTTTTTCTGCTGTTAAAAAAGCTTGAGCCCTTCCTCACCCCTCTCAGTCCATAAGACAAGAATGACATGTTTGAGAAGGTATCTTGCAGAGAAAGCAAAGAACTGTTTCTGAAAAAGAACATGAACAGGAAAAATGCTATGTGTATGCGAATGTATGTGGAAGAGCCTGCTATGTGCTTGCCAGGAAACAAATATAACAAGAAACATAGCACTCAGTGAAACAACGGTTACCTACCATCCCTTGCTTTGGCTGTGTGACATGGCAGTGTGAGTCATTGAACATCCTGGTGCTGATGCCTTTGCTCAGGTCTCTGGGAGGTTTAATGACAGCTGCATGCAGTCTGTGTGCCTGGGAGAGACAGATGTGAAAATGTGTGCAAGTACATGTGTGTGAGAGGTATGTGCATGTGGAATAATGCTGTGATTCAGCAGGATTTGATATTTGTCCTGAGCTCAGCATTTCAGTGGTAAGCAAAATCACCCTTGTTTTTCATCAGGAGGAATACGGGCCATTCAGTGATGGTCAGAGCTGGTCATGTGACTAGGGCTCCTGAGCAGGGCAGTGGGAACCTTCCCACTCCCAAATGAGTTTGGCTGGTCCCTGCAAAAAGCCGCTAGTGCTAGAAATTGTGAGACCACAGTGCTACATTGAGAGCAATGGAGTGCTGAGATGTAGTATCTACATTAGCCCCAACCCCACTCCTACATAGCCATCATACCTGGAGGAGGTGCCCAGGGCTGTGATGAGAGCCTGCAGGAGCCCTGCAATGAATGCCCAGGGGTTTCGGTGAGTGACAATGAAGTAGAGCAGGGGCAGGATGCAAACAGCATGAATGAGGAGTCCAACGATGACAGTGAGCGTGTACATCCCCAGCTGGCCTCCCATCACTGCTAGGTCATCCATCTCCAGGATTTTGCCCGCAATTAAAAACATGATCCCAACTGGAGCATACCTGTGACAGAAGCACAAGGCCGATGGTCAGGACTGGCTCCCACATTTTCACACCAGCTTTAACACATGCTGTCTGGATAAATCCCCAATAAGCTAGCATACTGTAAGTGCTCACTGAGCCTAATCACTGGATGATACTGCTGGTTTGTTTTCTACAAACCTGGAGAGAGCTGGGACTTGTTCATCCCGTGGTCAAAAATCAGCTCTTGCTGCGTGCCCGGGGACCTCAGCACTCTGTTGTGCACACAGCTTGGGCACTGGTGGTTTCCTCCTCCTTTTGGGTTTTCTAAGTTTCTACAACACTCCTTTCCTAACAGAGCTTGGGCTGAGAGTGTATTTTTTTCCCTGAGAGGCACAGGAAAGTACAGGAGAAAGAGGGAATCAGGGAGTAAAAGCAAGAGTGTCCTATAGGCTCTGGGATATCAGCCTTGCTGTCTTCAGATGCTCACATTTAAGAAATATGAACATCTAGGGATTCCAGATCTGGTGTAACAAGGACTGGGCAGACCAACACCTGTGAAAGCAGCCATGGCTTGTATAAAACCCCATTTTGAGGTACCCTGCTATCTTTTCCATTCCTCGTGTCTTTTTCCCCCCCTCCATAACAATGCAGCTGACAAGCAGCAGTGAGGCTCCACAGAAAAGACATAAGACACATATGGAGAGAATCATGGGCACTAACATAATAACTGGACCAAAGAAAATTCCAGCTCCATGGCCACACCTCTCAGGGCTGGGCCTCTGCAGCTCAAGAGCTCACATGCAACTCATGCACAAGGCTCAGAGGTCCACATGCCAAACTCCAGCTTAGTCTGGGAGGTTTGGAAAAGTTTCAGGAAAGGATTTAATAAATATTTCATTTCCTCTGACCTTCCTATTAGAACACATCCTTGGCTGCAGCCAGTGACCAGATCTCACCAGGAAAAACAAGCTCCTGGGAGATGGTCTGCAGACTGTGTCTACAGGAAGGCATGCATAGGCAGTGTCCCAAGTGTAACCAGTGTTCTGTACATGAACACCCTGCCTTCCTTCATTTAAAGGGAGGTTTAAGGAGGGGTGTTGAAGGTCTCTGGAGTAGTGTGCAGGTCTACTTGTTCCACTGTGCTCATGCTCTCCCTTCTGTGCCCTCAGGCAAGTCTTACCTCTTCTTAGGAAAGCAAAGCCTCAAGTTCTGGTTCAGACATGGAGTAAAAGATCCCGGGGGTGTGGGGCTTCCCAAAATCTGCTATGAGCTCAGGGATATTCTTCCCCTTTGTGCCTTTTTCTGTAAGGCCTGTGCTGCTGTGCTCAGGATTTTGCTCTGAGATACAAGACTGTGACTTATAACACCAAGGAAAGGAAGCTGGAGTGATCTAAAATGGGAGAGGATGTCGGGCTGACAGATTTCTTCCCTGTCGGACATTTGCGTGTATTCTGCCAGACCCGCATCTGTCCTCTTTTGCAGTACCTGACAAAACTTTGAGCCCTAACTGGGTAAAAAGCTTAAAATAACAAGATTTGGTAAAACACTGCCTTCTAGAGCAGACTTGTCTCAGCAATGCCTTGTTTGTCTGGGCCATGTGTCATAGGCAGCCTTACACAGAAAAGAATGAGCAGCTGAGCTCCAGAGGCGTCGGGATCCGGGAGACCTCAAACTGAAAGGCAGTAGCTTTGAGCTGATCCTCTCAACCCAGCTCAGCTCTCAGAGGTATTGCATTACTGCATACAGCTGCCACCCTGAAAGCAGGAAAGTGGCAAGGGGTTACTGTGATTCGTAGCTAAGTCAGACTCCTGGAACACAGCTGGAAGGAAAGCTTTTGGTGAGAAAGCCTCACACCCTACTCCTGTTGGTAAGGCTAAGAGATCTTCCACTCCAGCTCTCTGGTCTTCCAAGGATGTTTCCAGAAGCCTCAAGAAAAGCAAGTCCTGGTGTACCTGATATTTCTAAGGTAAAAACAAAAAGAACAGGAAATGAAATGTAAACAAATATCCCATCCAGACTTTTCCCTCCAGCTTGATGGAGCCAAAGTAGAGCTGTGCCCATCTGCTTTTCCTGTCTTGTGCATGAAATCCTTAAAGCTACCCCACTTCTCATCATGTCAATGGAAACTGCACCTGCAGACCTCCTGCTCCAACCGGCCGTGCTCCTCACCAGATGATAATGGCCACCAGCCTCATGATGGCTTCGTTGAGGCAGTTAAAGAACTCCCGCAGGGCCCGTCCCTTCTGCTTCATGCTGCCGATCACCAAACCGAAGCACATGGAGAACACTACCAGCCCCAGCGCGTTCACCCCATTGGCTGAGCCCGGGATGGGAATGACTTCTTCAAAGGTCAGCACCTCGGAGATGGTTCCCAGGGCATGAGTGACGTTCTCCATGATGCTGGTGAAATTCTCAGGCACAGGGATCTGAGTGGTTGTCACACCTGCTGTGACATTGCTGCTGTGGAGGATGGTTCTGGTGAAGACCCTGGTGCTGTACTGCGTCTTGTACTGAAAAGACACAGATTATCAGATGCACCCACAGGCCCTAGTTCAGATGCTCAGGACACATGCTAGGCTCTTACATCCCTTCTTAAAGAAAAGACAGTATTGCAAGTTGCTGCTGACCTGTGTGGGAAACTTGCTTTGCCTGTTCTCAAGGTTCCCAGTGTAGTGCTTTCATCAGAAAGTTCAGAAAGTTCATAGAGCGAAAGGTCAAAAGAGACCATTAGAGCACTTCATGTTGCTAGGACTGAGATATTCTGGCTTCTCTGACAACCCTTTGTGCTGCTTCTAAGGGCACTAGCACTGCAGAAGAGACAGCTTCTTGGAGAGACTGCTCCATATCACTGCCAGTCCAACCTGAGATCATGCAAACCCTTCCTGCCTCTGTGGAAGGAGGTTGAAGCTCCCATCTACAGACAGTTTGAAAAACTTGCATGGGGGATGCTATAATACAGACTAATGTCTGCAGTGCCTCCTGCAGCAGTCAAGACCTGGGGAATAAAGTGCTATTCCATCCCTCAGAGAAGTAGATAGGACCATGGTCGAGGGCACAGGGCACAAAGATGAGATTTCATACCTGTTTGAAGCAGGCTTCTACCAGGTTGGGCGGGAACATATTCCTGCAGTAGATAAAACATGGAAAGAGTTACTGTCCTGTTGAACTAGGAAGCAAACATGGGCTTCCTGGCCACCTTCTTTGTCCTGGACCAGTGTTTGAGGTCACAGCTTTCACAATGTCCACTCAAGCCCTTTTGATCTGACTGACAGAAGAAGGGAATACGCTGATCTGGACCAGCACCTCTTGCATCTTGTCAGACTCCCACTGCATGTTTTCAGACTCTAGAAGGTTATTCAGGTATATGGAAAGAGATGACACACATACCGCTCTGGTATATAGTTACATTGTAAAACCATCAGCAAACCCAACCAAACCTTGAAACAATACCATATTACAATGTTTAATACACTGTCTTGCTCTCAGCCTCACCTCTACAGCTGTCGTTTGAGCTCTCTGTTATCCTGTACCTCAAAAACACGGCTTTATACCACTTGAGATGGCACAGCTTTGCAATTCACTGAGAAAGGTCACAGCAAGGGAAGAAGAGGCAATGCCTTGGGAACCACCTCCTTGATTTCCTTTGGTCACTGAAGATGGATATTTGGAGTAGCCTTTGCTGGGTGAATTTCTGAAAGGTAGGTAGCCACTGAGAGTTTTCATTACTTGTTTTGTTGAGCACACCTTGACCTCTTACATTAATACCCCTGGAGAAGGGCTGGACTCCAGGCCAAGCACTCAGTCTCGGAGTGGCGAAGCCAGTTAGCTAGACTAAGCTAGAAGTAGTAGCCTTGCCAAGACTCAGCCATTAACCTCTTTCCCTAAGACTGTATGCCTAAAGCTGTGATACTTCAAAAGGACACTCCATAGAGGAATGTAATCTCATTGATACGGTTTCAACATCTTGTTTACCTACCTCACCAAGTCCATGAAGGCATCTGTGGTCTGCACCTGCTCAATTCTGCCTTCCCGGTGAAGTTTGTCCTTAGATCCTTTTCCTGGGTGTATGATGATCACCATGAAGATGCCGATGAAGACAGCTATGATTGTGGTCACCATGTAGTAGATGATAGCCCGCATCCCCATCTTCCCTGAGACTCTGCTATCCAGTGAGGCCATTCCTGGGGTGTCACACAGAGAGACAAGGTGAGGAAGCCAGTCGTCTTACAGAGAAAGGGAAAGCTTGAGGAAGATTCAAAGGGTGCAAGGCACATGCATGAGCTGGGCAGGGAGCTAGGGTCTCTAGGAAGCACAGCCTACAAGGGACAGAATTTGGAGTTCTAGGGTGATGTTGATATGGGAGAATATGGCTTGTGGTCATGAAGAAGCATAGCACTGGTGGATCTTAGGCTGCATTTGGGAATGTAGCAATTTTATTTTAAAGCTCTCAGAAGGGAAATAATCCCCTCCTAGTAAATTGGGCCTTTCAGTCGCTAATGGTGGGATATTTCCACAGGTGGAACACCTTGCAGTCCCTTCTGCTGTCTGAAAGCTTGGCTGTCATGTCTTCCTTGAGGATCTGGGTGAAACAAGCCCTCTAGCCGGTGATCAACTTCAACCCTTTTGGACTGACACAAATTAACCTTCTCTAGGCTAGAGGAAACCTGAAGGTGACTTGGGCAACAAACTTGGAGACATTTGAGGTTATGTAGGATTAAATCCTTGTTAGTGCTGAAGTGCTGGTCATTGGAACCACCACATTGTGCTCTCCCTGGTCTTCTGAGAAAGCACAAGGTCTTCTGCTTCTCTGCACCACTACTGAGCCAGCAGGGGTCTCAGTGTGGATCATGTTCACTACGGCTGTAGATTCGGGCTTGTCACTACTAGCCAAGCTAATCCAAGCACCTCCAGATGGGTCGCGAAGAGGTACCCGAACAACAGCTTTGCTGCCCATTGTCTTGAAAGCAGCAGAAAGCACTTCTCACCTGTAATCAAGCTAGAGACAATGAGAGGAAGAACCAGCATCTGGAGCATACGCATCAGCAGTTCGCCGGGGAAGGAGAAATACTTGATCTGGCGATAGGTCAGCTGGTAGGGCCGGAGGGAGAAGGCCAGGATAATCCCTGTGGATCAGCAAGGGATGAGAATGGAAGTGTGTCAGTGTGATCCAGTGGTCTGTCCCTCAGTCCTACAGTGCAGCTTTTCTCTTTCTCATCTACTCTCAGCTCCTCCTCTTCCCAAAGGAACAAATGCTCATTTTCTAAAAGGCTATGATCCAGTTTTTACTGTATGCTCTCTCTCCCTCTGACATATTTATGTGCACTGGAGCCTTGTGCGAAACCACAGGTCTCCTTGTTCCCTGTCTGTTGCTCTTCTGGGGTCTGTTCCCAGGAACCTCATGAATACAAAACGCTGTGATGAGAGATATGATTTCCCAGACTAAAATAAGTGTGACTACACAGTTCAGATTCTTTGTCTACCCACCGCTTAAAGCTGAGTTCAGCCAGTTAGAGACATATAGCCTGGATCAAAAGCTAGGGACAACCTGCTATGTGCTAAGCAGATTTGGTGTGCATTGTGTCACGGCCATTTGCAGCAGTTCTGGTCCTGTCAGGCTAAAGCTGTGAGAGGAATCTGAAAAGCCCTTATGCCTACAGCTGCACTCACAAGATGCCTCTGAAGAAACCTGGACAATTTGTACAAGGATTGGTTGAGTTGGACCATCAAACTCTTTCTGTTTCTATACTGCAGCCAGAAAGGATCAACAAGGACTCCCTCCCACATACACACTCTCTTTGGGGTCTCTTGTTCTTGCACACAAAAGTACTCATAATGTGGCAGCATTTTGAGCTGTCAGCTCATCAGCTTCACCTCCTCAGGAAAATCACTATGATAAAATAAAATCTTTGTAAAATAAACATTTCTCCATATTTATAAATGGTACCTGGTGTTGCCACCAGCTCCATACCTAGTAGGACTGCAGCAATGGTGAAGAGGACAAAGGCATTTCTCCTGAAGAAGCTTTTAGTGCTCTCAGCAGTGATGCTGTGCATCCGCTTCTTGGCCCGCGCCGCCCGCTTCTGCACAGCCTGCCGGAACCGCTGCACCCGGCTGTCGGCGTGGAGCTGCTTGGCTGCATCCTCATTGAGGAACAGGCTGTTGACATGGCTCTGCTCGCTCATGGTCAGCACAGCTGCTTGGTCCTCCAGGCACAGCTCTGCCTACCCTGGGCAGGGAGAAGGACAGGCAGGAAAGCATAAGCTGTGGCACATCTTGCCTTCAGCTTTAGGTCATTTTCCTGGGGCCTGCTTAGGAAGGTTTATTTAAAGCTGATTGATGAGCTCCTCTGACCATCTGCAAGGAACAGACCTTGGGGAAGGGTATCTAAAGGGCTGCCAAGGTCTTGTCACTATTGCTTTGATGCCTCTAGAGAAGCCCTGGCCTCTATAGCACCCAACCTGCACTGAGGAGTGGTTTATGTTGGCCTGGGCAGCCAGAAGGGCTCCACAGCCACCCAGGCTTGTTCGTAGGAGTTTGAGCACTTTGGAACGGAATTTATTTTTATCACCTGGCAATGAACCCCTTTCCCATTCACAAACTCTTCCAAACAAAACCAAGCAGCAAACAACATTTCTGAAGTACCTCTGAGGTGGACAGGTCCCTACCACAACAACTTACCCCATGACAGCGAGTGGTGCTGGCTGTTTCTCTAGAAAGGAACATTATCCCCTTGCCTTCCATGGAGCCTGAGGATAACACTTTATTTACTGACTTTCCTTTGAAACACAACAGGACTTTCAAGTAGTATCTCTTGTCAAACTCCACTGATGGGATTAACCTGATGTTCTGTCTTCATAAGTACTAAGACTGAAATCAAACCTACTCCAAAGAGATAAATAAAGAACCAATGCTGCTCCATTACCAACCTGCAAGGCCTGGACAGTCTACTGTATTTTATCTGTTTTGTTTTTACTGGTTTTTCCGTATTCCTCAGAACAAAAGAACAAGGGGGCTACACAGGCAAACCAATCCCCTCGAGAGTGCTAGAAGCCACTCAACAGTTCTCATAATGAGGAAGATTATTGCCTGACTATGCAGGTGCCGTTTTCCTTCTGTCACTGTGCCTTGACAGATGAAAGGTCTGAAAATGATTCTTGTTCCCAGGAGTTTGCAAAGATAATACAAGCCTATATGAAACAAAAGAAGAACAAAGTCACCTTAGCACATCAGCAAGTGCTGGAAGACCTTCTTTGGTGTTGCAAGTCAAATAAGAGCTAGTCCATTTGTAATCCTAAATTTTAATCAAAGAAGCCCTCACAAATGAGACTATATTCTCTATAAATTACACACCTAGTTATCTTCCATCTGGACCCAGATAAATGCCTATCATGAACTGAAAACACTACCTTAAAGAGGAGCTGCTTCATGGTACAAGATTGCAAGGTCATGTGCATGGAAGCTGGAGAAAAACCTCCATTCTGAGAGAAGGTGTGTTTGCATAGATGCTAATGCCTTCATGAGGTTCAGAACAGGAGAGACACACCTGAGGTGGCCCAGCCAAGTCACTCTAAGCCCTCCCAAGGCTAAGCTGCGCAAAGGCCATTGGCAAAGATGATGGGTATTTGCTGCAGAAACCTTGCAGTGCTGCTGTGGTCACCCCAGCTTCTGGATCGGCAAACAGCATTCCATGGATTTTGACCCACTCATTCCAGCTTGATCAAGCATTCAATTCCTTACTATACCACCCCACTTTTATCTGTTGATGGAGACAATACACGCCAGACTGTGTGAAAACTTTGCCTGTCTTCCTTCTTTTCACTGCCAGTCCTGCTTTTCACAGCTACACATGAGAAAAAGAAATTGCAAGATTCTTTCAGTTTATTGGGATTGTGCCTCCTGAACCCGACAGTAGGTTTAGAAACTATGAATTCAATCCGCTTGTGTCCCACAATAAACTTGTATCATTTATAGCCTTCCAGATACAGAGGTGAACAAATAATCCAGAACAGGTGACACAGGAACACACCCAGGTGGGTTTCAATGTCTCCAGAGGGAGACTCCATGACCTGCCTGGGCGGCTGTTCCAGTCCTCTGCCACTCTCAATGTAAAGAAGTGCTACCTCATGCTGAGGTGGAACTTTTTGTGGTTTTGTTTCAGGCCATTACTCCTTGTCCTGTTGCTTGGGCATTCAAATGCTTCCTAATGTCCAGTCTGATCCTCCCCTGGCACGACTTTGGACCATTCCCAGTTGTGCTGTCCCTGGATCCCAGAGAGAACAGTCCAGCACCTCCCTCTCCACATTCCCTCCTCAGGAAGCTGCAGAAAGCAATGCTTCTCAACCTCCATTTCTCTGAAGGAGACAAGCCCAGAACCCTCAGCTGCTCCTTGTAGGACATGCCTTCCAGCTCTTCACCAGAAGGTTCACCCTCCATTCCCCTCCTCTGGACATGTTTGAGGACCTTCACATCCTTCTTCAGTGTTGGGGCCCAGCCCTGCATACAGTGCTCTGTGTGAGGCTGCAGCAATGCTGACTGCAATGGGATAATCCCCTCTCTGGACCTGCTGGTCATGCTATGTGTGATGCCTCCAGCATGCAATTTGCTCTCTCAGCTGCCTGGGCACACTGCTCACTCCTCTTGAGCCTGCTGACAATCTACACCCACAGGTCCCTCTCTGCTAGTCAGTCACTCCTCTCCCAGTTTAGACTTGTATCCAGTGTTACTCCCTCCCAGCCGCAGAAAACAGCACTTGGACTACTTCCATTTCATGCCTGAGACAGCCCAATGCTCCAATCCATCTAAATTCTTCGAGGCCTCTTGTTCCTCAAGAAAGTCAACAGCCCCTCCCAGTTTGGTATTGTCAGCAAGCTTGCTAATGGGATATTCAATTCCTGCATCTAGATCATGGATCAAAATACTGGACAGTACTGGCCCCAGGGTTAAGCCCCAAGGACACCACCAGTGACCGCACACCAGCCAGATGCAGCCCCATTCACTACAGCCATTCAAGCCCTGCCATCCAGCTGGCTCTTCACACTGCACACCATCAGCTCGCCCCTCCCACAGCTGGACAGCTGTCCAGAAGGATGCTGTGAGAGATAGTATCAAAAGCCTCACTAAAAGCCAGGAAAACTGGATGCACCACCTTCCCTTTATCAACTTGGGATGTGACCTCATCCTAGAAAGAAATCAAACTGGTTAAAGAAGAATTTTCCTCTGTCAACCCATGTTGAAGATTGCATTATTCTTCAAATGCTTTTCAGTAGTATTCAGTAGGACCTTCTCCATAATTTTTCTAGAAACTGAGGTTAGACTCACAGATTTGTAGTTGTGTCTTCCCTCACACCTTTCTTGTGGATTAGAATAGCATTGGCTTGCTTCCCAGTAAGGAGGGATACTGTGAGGCTTCCTACAGTAGAACAGATTACCACCCGAGGCAATCACTTCCAAAAGAAGAACCATCAGAGAACGTTTCAAACCCCAGACACTCTTTTTCTTACTCCCAAACCACTCTCTCTTCATCAAACGATCCAGCACACATTGGTAATGTGAAGTGCTGCCCTACTTTGATGCGGAAAGGTCCAAACTGTTCAGTGAAGTGAAAAGTCACATTGATGGCTCTGAAATCACCCATGACAGACTTTCTACACACAAATCAGTCTTCTCATTTGCTGTGGTGACCTGAGGAGACCCATGTTGAGTAGGGAAATGTGGGCTCCCCCTCCTCCAAACCTTGCCTTTCTCAGAGCTGGACCATACCACAGCAATGCACAAATTCCTGTACAGGGAAGGTGAGAGCAGAACCCACAGATATAAAGGGACCCACCCAATCTTTTCTCTAGATGTCTCCCCGTCTACGTGCACTGGAAAATGTATTTTTGTCCAAACAAAATGAAATTTCTATTTTGATATGGGAAAATACAGGATTAATCATTAGATCCCATGTTGCACCATGTGTTCAGCTGCCTTCTTAGAGCAAAAGTTATTGCACAGAAGGAACTCACCAGCAGATCTTGCTCCTTTGATGTCCCCACCCTCTTGCTGACTTGCTCCCTTTCTCTATCTGCATATTTTGCAATAGAGCAGCCCCCTCCACAGCACATTCCCTCTGCGTTGCTGGTCTGGAACTGTGTAAATATTCTCTATTGCATCAGCTGGAAGTTCTCAGACTGCTGCAGTAAGCCACCAAAATTCTCATGTCAATGGCTTGGATTTTCCTTCTTGTTAGGAAGAAGGTGGCTTTGCTCTCTCGGTGAAGGTTGTTCTATCCGTGGCTGCTTCACCAGTCTCCACTCTGCCAGAAACACTGAGATATCTGAGAGAGCATTTTTGGAGGTAACTTCAAGGCTTGAGCAGGGAGCACAAGACATTTTGCAAGAAAGTTGTGTTGCAAAACTAATGCCTAGTTCCTGGCAGTGAGGTTTCACATAAACAGAGGAATTTTGGCTATTTTAGGGGTATCAGTCAGATGTTGGTGAAAGAGAAAAATGGGGAAGGAAGACTTCTGCACTACATTTTGTCCTGCTCTTTGCAGATTTTTCTGTGGTTATCTCCCCATCTATCCAAGGAGATTTCCAACATGAGGGGAGGAGTACAATAGAGCTTAAGGACTTATAAAGAGCTAGGAAACAGAGAATCTCCCAGTCAACTGAGATGCGTCTGTTCCAACTTGAACTGGACATTGAAGAACATCTGTCGTCTTTATCTTTCGTCTGTGCTAAAGCAGCCAACATTAGAAAAGCTGGCACCATCCAATGCACAGCATCTTCCTATGACCATGTTTTAAAGACAGAAGGTATTAAAATTCTGGTTGAAGGGAGATTGGAGATAGCCATGGCACACTCAGAGCCAAATGTGGGAGCATCGGGGCAAGTTTGCTTCCCCTTCTCACAAATTGCATAATTTTGGCCCCACAAAGTTCCACACTTAGAATCTGAGAGTAAAATATTGTACACAGCAGAGAAACTTCTTGAAATAGTATCTTGAATGTAACCCTTGACTACAGGCTCTGTAAAGACCCACAGCCTCTCACAACTTTGTCCATGCCCCTCTCCCAGAGAAAAGACCAGCTTGTTTAAATGGAGAACTAGGGAGAGCAGGAGAAGTGAAAAGCAATCTTCAAATATATCTAGTTGAAGGAAAACCCACATCAGTAAGGATATGGCCTCAGTGTCAGATCAGTCAAGGTTTTTAAAAAACTTCTGTCAAGGATCAGGTATGAAAGGTTTTTTAAGCAATGGATATGAAAGGGGAGATCCCCTTTTCATCATCACTTGTGGTGACAGGCTGCCAACAGAGATTTCAGCTGTGAGGTCCAAAAAGAAAGTGTGCAGAGGGCTGAGCTGTCCATCTGCTCACAAGTGACAGGAAGAATGATCTGCTCTATACATAAATGAAATAGCAGTAAACACAGAAAGAAAAACTCTTAATTCCGGTGACTCACAAAGAAGCTGGAAAGACCACAGAAAAGCACAGACTGACAGAAAAAAATACTAGGAATTATTTGGGAGACATTAGGGGACAAAGAAGAAAATGCAGAGCATATTCCATCCCTGAGAGGATGAGTGGCAGCTGGGACAGAGTTAATTTTCCTTCTAGTAGTTGGTACAGTGCTGTTTGGAATTTACGGTGAGAGTAATTTTAGACTTTGTCTTGTGATAGAGTGAAAGTGCCAAGACATGAATCGCACTTGTGGGAATCATACAGCTTTCATGTTGCAACATTAAATGCTTGAAACTGTTGAGATTTTTTAGTGTTTAAAAACGCATATGTACATCTTAAATATTGCTACATCACAACAACAGAAAAAAAATGAAATTATCTGGGCAAATTTCAAGTTGCTTGCTGAAGAAATTTTGCATTTAACTCAGATTCTAGGAAAGCTGCTGTGAAAGTCTTCAATGACTTACTTTCTTGTGCAGGCTCAGCTTCAGAAAAAAACCAGCCAAGTTTGACTGTTATAAAGCTGTCATCACTGAAATGTTCCTGCATTCAGTTATTCAAACATCAGGAGGCAGGCTGTAAGTATTTATAAATTTTTTTCATGTGCTCCAACGTTTTGTACTGTCTGTATTAAGACAGTTTGCATCCATGGGAGCCCACAAGCAAGTTCCTCCTGAGCCGTGCATGTCTCAGGCTATCAGCAGAGTTGAAGGGCAGATTTTCCTCAGAAATGCACAGGTCATGAATCCAGTCTGTCCACTGGCCAGGCAGGTAGACTCTCAGTCTACGTGTTCTGTGGTGCTGGGGTAGCCCTGCAGAGCCCCATGGGAGTGATGCCAGTGTTGGCACAGTGCAGAGCCCAACGCTGTGGCAGTAGGGCTGCACCTGGCAGCAGGATCTGGGGGGAGCTGGAGGAGATAGGTTGCATCTGCATATGCAGATCTACACAGCATCTAGATCTGCACAGAGGGCACAGCTCCACATGGGAAACATCTCCCAAGAGGCCAGGGCAGTGGTGCTGGCCACAGGAGATCAGTTCTGTGTAGCAGTGATGCATTGAGTTTCTGCCAGGGAGAATAGACAGTTCTGCTGCCTGCAGAGAAGCCGTTCGATGGAACCGAAGGGGATAACTCTCTGTTTCGCGTGAGCTTCTCAGGCTTTAACACCCCTTCATGACAAGAAGAGAAACTACACGTAGGGAAATAAATCTACTTGATGCCTGTGCTCAGCTCTGCCCTCATTCCAGAGACATGCAACAGCTCAGAGGTCACAGAGCAGCGAGTGTTCTGAGCATGGCGGTAGGCTGCAGAGATCTCTGGCCTGGCTTTGTGCAGGTAATGGTCAGAATAAGGCTGTGGTGGATGAAGAGGAAATATATCTGACTACTTTACATGGTCTAGACATGTAAAAACTCAACATCAAACCCCTAATAACAGTTTCTTAGGGCCTGCATCTGGTACATCACCCCTGGGACCACAGAACTCCCAGACCATCCCAGATGGGACCAGCACTAGAGTCCAGAAACTCTGCTGTACTTGTGCCAGCAGGTTGAGAGAGTTGATCCCTTCCCTCCGACTCAGCACTGGTGAGGCCACAGCTGGCGTGCTGTGTCCAGGTCTGGGCTTCCCAGTATGGACACACTGAAGAGAGTCCACTGAAGTACTGCAGAGATGATGGAGGGACTGGGGCATCTACCATGAGGAAAGACTGGGACTGCTCAGCCTGGAGGAGAGAAGGCTTGGGGTGGGTCTTATGAATGTACACCTGTAGGGAGGGTGTGAAGAATTCAGTGCCAGACCCTTCTCAGTGTTGCACAGTGACCAGCTGAGAGGTGGCAGACATGAATTGAAGTACCAGGAAATTCTTCTGAAGCATAAAGAGTGTTGCTGCAAGACAGACTGAACACTGGGGCAGGTTACCCAGAGGAGCTAGCGGTAGGTTCTCCATCCTTGGAGATACTCAAAAGCTGTCTGGACACAGTCCTGAGCAACCAACTGTGGCTGACTCTGCTTTGGGTATGGGGAATGCACTAGATGATGTTCAGGGGTCCCTGCCAACCCCAGCAATGCTGTGACCTTTCTTCTGCTGATATGATGTGAGACAAAGCTTTACAGGACTTCAGACAGCACTGACACATCCTGTCCATGGCAGTGTCCTGAAGCTGATTTACATTTATAATTAGCACAGGGACATGGTCGGTTCTCCACTCCTCTGACCCTCTGACCCCTGCACAGCACTTCTGCACCACACTGAAAGACAAACAAGAAAATGCTGCTTCATTGAAACAGCCAAGTGCCATTTGTGGCTGTTGGACAGATCGTGAGGACCCCAGGGGTGTCTCAGTAGAGGTGGAGCCATCAATCAAGAGGATCCACTGTGAGATACTCCTTTGGGTAAGGGGGAGGTCCTGACCACTGGCAGGACATGGCATTACAGAGCACTCTTGCCATGGTGTGTGGGATTGGAGAAAGTAACAAAAATTTCAGATGAAGACTGTGTCTGCCTTCTTGCCCTATGCTGTGCTCTCTCATGAGGCAGAGCACAGCAGTCATCCCATGCCTGCTTCCTCTGCCCTCATACAGCACGCTGGCGCAACTTTCTGATTGCTAATGTGTCCAAGAGATATCAGCCAATGATCAAATAACCCCAAGGGAGGCAAAAATCTGCGTGGCCAGCACAGCAGAGGAGAGCTCCATTCTTCAGAGGGTTCAGGCTCTTGGCTGGGACAGGTCCAGTTGTCAGTACTCAGAACAAATGGATGGGAAACAATGACTGAAATGCGGCTGCTTTACACCATTGTCCTACTACTGCTAATGTCTGTGTAGAAGAACACAAAAGGGATTAATCTAATTAGCCAGTTTTTCTCCTGGGACTGGCAGAAGTCAGCCAAATTAGAAATGCCCATCGCAAACCCTCTCCCAGGTTTACCAGCCTCCAGGGGCTGGTGGAAGAGAGGCAATATAATCCCAAGACAGCAGTGTTTGGTACAGCATGTACCATCACACCCTGCCACGGGGACGGCACGTGGCACTCGGTCAAGCCATGATGCTAAAAGGGATGACACTGGAAAAGCATGTCAGGTGTCCCCCTCAACGACGGCTGCCCCAGGCTCCCTCTTCCCTCTGCTAATGCAACTCCCTTTTTAGTTTTCATTGCTGAAAGCTGGTCAGACTGCAAAATAATCAGCACTTGGAGCCCACTGTTTCTCTTGTCTCCAAGGAAACTCTGCTTTATGTTCAACATCAAAACCAGCACAATTTTCAGTGAACGAAGTCTCTGCAGGTAGCAGCAAGGAAGCACCCAAAGTGGGAGAAGAAGGAGAAATCTCTGCAGAAGGAGAGGTGTTGGAAAGAGTTGTGCACAGTTAGGCAGATACGGAAGGGCAAGGCAAGGGGTCACTGAAAAAGCTGTGCCAGTCTTTCCAAGGTGGACTTCTGGTGCTGGGTCACCAAGGGAGAGGAGTTAAACAGCCCATCCTCACATGGTGGGAGGGGAGGCTCAGTACTTGCGAGGAAGGGACATGTCACTCTGCACAGTGGTCTGAAAGTTGCTGTTAGCAGCTCTCAAGTTCTACTTGCTTTTGGGCAGACCATGGGCACTCCAGAGTGGGAAGCTACAGTCCCCCCATTGCCAGCTGAGTAAAACAGGTGCTTTGTGGGGATTGTCTTCACAAGGATGGCAAAGGAGGAGTAGATGTCTCCACTCCCACCTGACTCCCCCCATCAGTAGCTCAGTGCCTGTGATCAGGAGCATTAAATCCAGCCACTGTTCTATTGGCCGGGCTCTTTTTTTCAGTCCTGAGGACCAGGATCTCTATCCTCACAGAGTTCATAGACCCCTCTTGGCTGGAGGCATCCTCACCCCTCATGCTATTAGATCCTTTGCAGCCTGGCCCATTACTTGCCCGTGGGAAGGGAAGTACAAGCTGAAAGCAGTGCAGCCAAAGAGCCTATGTTGAAAACTTCCATTCACAAGCCCAACTCAGCCATCTTTGCGTTGCTATAGCAGCCCCTGGAAGGGCTTTCTGCTCAGTAAGGCACTTCTGGTTTTTGATACCTGTCAGCCGGCTCCCTCCCAGACAGCTCCTACCACACCAATGGACCCAGGAGGAGAACAGATCTGCTCAGGGCCTAGCCACTGACCCATCTCTGTGGGAGAGCACCAGCTAAAGGGAGAGGAATCTGCAATAGGCAGTAATTTCAGCCCAGCTGAGCTCTACAATGACAAAGTGATCACCAGCTGAGCAGTGGGTTTGGGCCCTAAGTCCAATACTGGAAGGACAAGTGCCACTCTCTGCAGTGCTCCCTACTCATGCCAACTTACTTACCACCTCCTGTGGTAAGGTTGTCTTGCTCAAGCTTGCCACCAGGCATTTAACCCCAGCCCAGGACATAAAGTCCCGCTTTTAGAGCATCCCCCACTGGGCAGCACCCTGTCCTAAAGCAGGTGAGAGCTATCCCTGCCGCTCTCTCATGCACATGCCCAAGGAAATCTCCTGCCCTGCTTCAGCCCCTGGTACTGGCACCACTCTTATTCATGCATCCAGATTCACAGACAAAACCACTCACCTGGAACCAGTGCAGGTTGTCAAGCAGAGAGGGCAGTGAGTCGTTTTCGTCTTGGGGGATTATTCTGAGTTGTTTTGTTCTTTAATTCTTTCAAAGGCAGGAAGCAGGATTTTCTCCCTAGAAGGGTACAGTGTTAGCAGAGAGCTCTGAGCAGTACCTCCTGAGAGAGGAAAGGAAGACTGTAATATGCTCAGGATACATGGCAGTAAGGGGTGGGGGAGTGGCATGTAGGAGGAGACAGAAAAAATCTTTGATGATTGCACCAGACCAGAGCACAGAAAGCACCTGTCACCAGGAGGTTTCATAGAGCCCTTACTGGGTTTCACAGTACCGGCGGGTTTGCACTTTCTTCTGCCTCCTCACAAAAGCTTCAAGGAGAGTTAGCAGTAACAGAGAGCAGGGCAGCTGTTCAATGAGAGTCAGATCTCATCCCCATTCCACTCCTGCTCCTTACAAGGGTTCTTTCCACAAGGGAGGCTGCATGCATAAGTCAATCCAGCAGCAACAGCTGAGTATGGGACAGGCAGGTCCTTCACAGGTCCAGTCTGTGTGCACAGGACCTCTGAGGTCCAGACACACCCCTGTGGATTGTCCAGATCAGCCTTAGGGGATAGACATGTGTCTGTCTCTCAGCCAAACTGCTGCAGTTTCCCTTTGATGTATTAGGCACATCATAAGGAGGAATCAGTTCACTGAGCATGCAAAGGAAATACAGTAGCTGTACAGGCTGTCAGGGAGACAGACTCTGCTTTCAAGGAAGCAGGCAAAACTTCCACTGCTCACCGATTTCTTAAATATTGATTCCTAATGCAGTTTCTTAGATAAAAGTCCCACATTTCAAAATTTCGATCAATGCACTATGTCAAAACCCCAAGTCAGGTTGCAGGTGTGAGCACCGCACAGCCCACGCTGGCCTCTGAATGTGGCAGAGTGAAAAATTATATCCAAAAATCAAGCCACAGCACCGAAGTTACAACAGCACCTCTGTTTCTAGCCCTACCACATACGTGACTCACAATGGACATATCAGTTGTTTAATGAAAGTAGCCTTCTCCTTAATTCAGGTGGCCCCAGTGTAGGGGTTTTGCTCTGTGCTCTGGCTTTGGCATACCAAGGCTGATATGTCGTGTCTTCAGCTGGAGCTTGTAAGGGAGTTTGAACTCATCCAGCCAGGAGTAGGTCAAAGCCAAAGCATCATGCTCATCTGACAGAGGACCTTGGAAATCAAATCCCCCCAAATCCTATGTCTCCATCGGCTCTGTAGGAAGAGGAGAACTGGACCTCTTCAGCCCAGGTTACAGAGAGCAATTCCCAGCACCAACTGGCTTTTCCAGACATTGATAATAGAATTGTTTAGGTTTGAAAAGAAAATTATTGAGTGCAACCATAAATCAGAATGGTGATTAGATGAGACTTTTCTCAATGAACCATTTGGAGTCTGAGTTCTTGACTATCTCTGTCATTCTCCCTTGTTTAAACTTGCTCCAGACAAGCCATCGCTGCATCAGGAGACAAGGACACACTCTCTGAACCAAATAAATCACTTGGTCTTCACACTATTCCGTGGCTCACATGGCACTAATGGCCCTAATCTTCCTATTGAAGGTTCAACAACGTCTCAGGTCATGCAAGTGTCAGCTGGGGACTGGAAATCCAAGTACTATGCCCCACAAAGTTTCAGTCATCTTTCCAGCAAAACACATATTGGAATGGGCTACACAAGAAAATATTTTTATTCCAAGATTAATGCTTCTGGTTTTGGGGAAAAGGTGTGCTCTGCCTGTACCACGCACCAAAACCCTCCTGCAGAAATGTGGCTGAGAGCCAGTCCAGCTGCAGAGGTAAAGGGAGACAGATTGTGGCAGCCCAACGTGGTACACGGTTGATCTTTGCTGCTTCTGCTGGTTCACAACATTGGCCATTGCTGAGGCAGTCCCAGAGGAAGGACATCTCCTATTCCTCATGCCCCTGCTTCTTGCGTAGCTTGGCCAGAAGCTGCTCTTGCAGAAGGGCCCCTGACAGCACTGTTGGCTACTGCTGGGGGCTGATGACCTGTAGGAGAGCACTCCTGCCCTGGACAAGTGCATTTCTGGTGCTACCCAGAGAGTGGCAGAGCAGCTGCGCACTTGGCCACCCCTCAAATGCTGTTCTAGTCCCTGATTGCACCTCAGGCAGCACTGAATGGTTGTCCTTTCCACCTCCTGTGCCTGAAGTTCAGCTTGGCTCCTAGAATTTGTGCTAATTCCTACCCTGGTTTTTAATCCCCTGGTTAGCACCCATAGGCCATTTTAAGCCACAAACTTGCAGTGACAAGTGCCTTAAACCTTCTCCTTTGGCAACTTTTTCTATATTTCAACTTGTACCTGTGGCAATTTCCAGACAACTTTGAGTTATTAAATAGGACACAGAGCAGCAGCCTGAAGCTATGGAGGAGGTGAAGAGCTCTGCTCCCTCAGGATGGAGCTGCCTGATGCCCAGGCAGTCTTTCCAGGGTAGAGCAATCCTTGGGGAACAAACCCCACGGTCAGCTAACTCCCCCAAGTCTCTCCTTGTTCTGTGAGTGCCAGGCACACTTGATCATCCACATCAAACAGAGGCCACATGATGCTCTAAGTTTTCAACAATGGGTAAAAAAGAAACTCACAATGTCAGCTTGTGAGAGGCAATGAGAAAAGACATGACAACTGCACCTCATGTCATGGAGTCAACTTACAGAGGGTGTTCTGATGCTATCCTTGCACAGCTGCTTGAAGATAAAGGAAGGGCTTGATGGGAAACAGCCTTGAACAGCTTTCCAAAATCAGCTCCCTGGAAATTTCCTTCACAAAACACCTTTCAGAATGATTTATGCTAATTCCACAAGTAGACTAAAAATGTTACATAGGGACAGGGCAGTTTGTTTTGCACCCATTCCATCTTTAAATGCATCCTCGGTCTGTATTGATGCCTTTTTCTCTAGTCCTAGAAATATGAGCCAGACACAGTTAGGGTGATAAAAAGGGGTACCTTTATACAAGGATCCTTAGGTGCACAGTCCGTTAGGTGGAAAACGCCAAAGATGCTTGCCTCGTGTGACACGTGTACAATTTTTATAGATTCTACAAATTAATATATCTGACAAGAGCCCCCCAATTAGAAGTACACTCAGTGAGGTAATGCCCCCCTAGCCCTAGCACCTTCTAAATCCTCTGCCCTCAGGTAAGGACCAGGCCCTGTTTATAAAAATATGTCTCGAAGAGCTGGTTTCAACCTTGGTCTCTAAGGAGAACCAAGATAGCATAGGGGTCCCGGAATTTGTTTTGTCGTTCGCCTAGGAAAATACTGAAGCTAAGTTACAATAATAGACTACAAAGCTACAAATATATGTGTAAAGAATACAGAAAATATATAAAAGAAAAAAGGTAAAAACCCAGATGGCATCAGTACCTCTTCCCGAATTGGAAAGACTCCAGTCCTAAACAAGTGAAGTTCTGGGCAAAGGACTCTTGAGACAAATTTTTACAAAGGGCTTGTGTATCTAAAGGAGAGGTTTGCAGGTCCAGCAGAACAACTCCTTCTTTATCATCTCTGCTTTTTAAGAAAGACTGATTTCTATTAGATCTTCAAAAAGCAAAACACCTAAAAATGGGCTAAGGGTTGACTCGTAATATGGTAAATCTCCCATGTGAGTCTCTGTTAGAATGCAGTTAGAGTGTCCAGTTTGGACACACAACCTGGAGGAGGCATTGAGGCTGCAGGCCTGGGATACAAAACCCAAGTAGATGGTTGTATCCACTGTCCCATGGCTTTCCTGGCTTCCAGCAAGCACTTAGCATATCAGCCTTTTGAAAGTGCTTGATTTCTCTGAACTGCTGGGAAAAAACCCTTAAGGACCATGAGGTAGTGAATGGCAGGTAAGTGTGACAGCCCTGTCAACTGAACATGTGGTGACTGGGAGGATGGGTATGGACCATCCATACCTAGACCTGTCCTAGGACATGGATACTTTCTGCTGGAGTGTAAAAAGCCACTGGGATATTCCCTGCTGCTAATTGTCGTGGGGAAAGATGTGATTTCTTTGTGTGTTAAGCAATCCTTCAGCCCTCCCTTCCCTGGATTTTGCAATTCTATAGTCTTGTTCTCCTTGTTACAGTAACCTTAATTTGGGGGTTGGTATTAATTCTGTCTCCTGCATTGCTCACTGGCCCTGGGAACAGAGTCCAATTATGCAGCTGTGACCTTCATTACAAGTTAGCAGACTTTCTGCAAATGAACTTCCTTCATGTTTCACAGAGCTACTCAAATAATGGAATTTCCTTCCTATGGGAAATGCCAATCTTTCAACATCTATTTTTGCCCTATTTTCTAACAAAAAGTCAAAAATTCAACTCTTACCACACATGAAGCTCAGGAATATTTAGAAATGTAAAGAAATGTTTTGGTTTGGATCACACTGATGCAAATCTGCTCCTACCTGAGCTGTAGTATTTCTTCATGTGAGTGCCTGTCATAATTTTTTTACCTCATTTTTAATAGACTACAGGTCTCATGGTACTCTGCAGCATCCCTGTGTAGCCAAACTGCTGTGGTGCATTTTCCTGGATGTGGCCTGAAGGGAGGAGCAAGGACCAAGGAGAATACGGCCCAGAGAGCTAAAAGAGGAAGAGCATATGATGCCGTTCCCACTGACAGCACCTGCCAGGACATTTGGTTAGAATTTCTGATGGGACAACAAAACAAAGGGGGTGAAGTTAAAAAATGGTATATCCTATGACAAAAATTATCACCCCCAAATTTTGTCTGGGTAGTTTCAACTGATGAGTGAGACAAAGTTCTGTGAGTTTCTGAAGTTTCAGTCATTCTAAAAGTGCCTTCATTTTCTTCTTGACTCTGCTGAGAGTGTAAGTGACTAAGGCATTTTAGCTACTTTGAATCCCAGCTCGTGCTCTCTGCTTCTTCCAGGTGCACAGGGAACTTGAGCTGCACACTCCTAGGAGTTCTGCATTGGGAGTTTGTGTGATTTGTTACGTACTTTTTTTTTTTTAACAATCCCTGTAAATCACTATACAGGCACAGCCAGTGCGAACTGCAGATTCCTGCAGTGGTTACTCTGATGCCTGACTTTTCAAAAACACCATTTTCTCAAATAGTTTGAGAAACTGCACTGCCAGTGCCACTGGAGAATAAATCCCCTGCTCCCATCCTGAGAGGTTCCCTGCTGGAAACTCACCTGGTTTCTACAGCATGACAAGAGGGGTGAGGAGTAATTTTGATTTTCTTCCCTGCCCTAATCCATGTCTGACTCTTCCTCCCAGCCCCATGCTTGTCTGCTGCACTACAAAATAGCAGTTTTTCTGCCTGACCTATTTGAAAGATACTTGATTCAGGTTTCATTCCATAAACAAGTTCTTTCTAAAGACCTTTTTATTTTCACTTGCCTTATTGTATTTAATTCTACTGTATTTTGTGTTTTACCCATGACTTGGGAATGCAGCTTTCTTCCACTGCTTGTGCTGCACAGAGACAATTCTAATGCCAATGTGACACTGTCTTTTAATTTCTTTTCTTCCTTACCATGAGCAGGCTGCATCTCTCCTTCCTTCCCACCTCTGCTCTGCCTCTTGCAGCCTGTGGTTGGCTGTGCTTTCTACTGCACAATTGGCCTCCCTGGTTCTCAGGCTCCCAGGTTTAGCAGCTCTCTCCTCTGCACTGTTGCGGTTCCTGTGCAGAGTAGAGTTTCAGTGAAGATGCCAACAGTCACCAGCTGCCTGGCTGAATATCAGCACAGAGTTTATGTTCTTTGTCACAGTGGCTGAAAAATCCCTTTCTGCTTCTGCAGTAGATCAGTTATAAATGCAAAATACCAGAGCTGCCTTCTCTATGTGTTATTGGCATTTTAACTACTACACAACTCTTTACACATGTATAAGATTCTTCTTTATGGCAATAGGCAGTTTTCTTGCACTCACTTATAAGTTTGGACTGCTGAATTCTACATGTGCCCATGTTGCTCTGGCTGCTTTACAGAGAGACGTGCAATGCAACCTCACAGGTGAATTCACAGTAGGTAGAAGCATTTCTCAGGGCCTGTCTTTGTACACCCTTTGAAGCACTATGAAATACAGTCTGCCAGAATGACAGGCAGCATGACTCCCATGGATTGCCCTTACAAATATATTATTTCTTCTTGAAACTCAGGCAAAATCTTCCAATAAGAGAATTTCCTGCTATGGAGAAGAACAGACTTCAACAAGGTGGATGTGCCTTGCCACAGAGGTGGGAGAAAGCAGTGTAAATAGGAAGACTGCGCCATTCTCTGTCCCTTTCTCCAGACCCTTATTTCTGAAAACTGCTATCTGCCCAGGAAGAGGCATTTCAGACTGGCACATTAGCTGAATACCCACAATAGAGCGACATGAATGCCATCTGACTTTATCCCTTCATCTCCTGCCTTGTCTGACCTCACTCCAATCCTTCTGAGTCATGCTTTCAAATAATGAGGATAAAACCTTACATGTTTTTTTTCCATGGTCCAGGGTATCATTCAGTTTGAAAAAGCCCTCTGAGATGATCAAGTTCAGCCGTTCCCCCAGCGTTGCCAAGCCCACTACTAACCCATGTCCCCAAGTGCCACATCCACATGGCCTTTAAATCCCTGCAGGGATGGAGACTCCACCACTGCCCTGGGCAGCTGTGCCAAGGCTGGACAGCCCTTTCGGTGAAGAAATTTTTCCAGTCTAAACCTCACCTGGTACAACTTGAGGCCATTTGCTATTGTCCTGACCCTTGTTCCCTGGGAGGAGAGCCCAACGCCTACCTGGCTCCACTTTACTGTCAGGGAGTTGTAGAGAGTGACAAGATCACCCTGAGCTTCCTTTTCTCCAGGTTGAGCCCCTCCAGCTCCTTCAGCTGCTCTTCATCAGATTTGTGCTCCCAGACTCTTCCGCAGCTCTGTTCCCTTTTCTGGACATGCTCCAGCCCTTCAATGTCTTTCTTGGGGTGAAGGGCCAAAAACTGACCCCAGGACTTGAAGTGAGGCCTCACCAGTGCCCAGCACAGGGGGGTGGTCACTGCCCTGGTCCTGCTGGCCACACTGTGGCTGGTACAGGCCAGGTGCCATTGGTCTTTTTGGCCACCTGGGCTCATATACAGCACCCCCAGGCCCTTCTCTGCTGGCAGCTTTCCAGCCACTCTGCCCCAAACCTGGAGTGTTCCATGGAATTCTTGTGACCCCAGGGCAGGGCCCGGCACTTTGCCTTGTTGAACCTCACACCACTGGCCTTGGCCCATCGATCCAGCCTGTCAAATTGCCTCTGCAGAGCATTCCTGCCCTCCAGCAGATCAACATCCCACCCAGCTTGGTGGCATCTCTGAAATGACTGAGGGTGTCCTTGGTCCCCTCGTCCAGATCATAGATAGAAACCTTAAACAGGATTGGGCCCAAAACTAAGCCCTGGAGAACCCACTGGTCCCAGCTGCATGTGACTCCATTCACCACCACTCTCTTGGTTCAGATGTCCTGAGAGTTTTTATCCATCAAAGAGCACACCTGTCCAAGCCATGAGCAGACAGTTTCTCCAGAATACAGTGGGAAACAGTGTCAAAAGCTTTACTAAGGTTGAGGTGTACAACATGCACAGCCTTTCCCTCATCCACTAGGCAGGTCATGTCCTCAGAGGAGATGAGGTTGGTGAAGCAGGACCTGCCTTTCATAAACCCACGCTGGTTGGGCCTGATCCCCTGGTTGTCCTACACATGCCATGCGACAGCTTAAGATGATCTGCTTCATGACCTTCTCTGGCACTGACTGGCCTGTAGCTCCCTGGATCCTCCTTCCAATCCTTCTTATACGCACGCCTCACATTTGCTGACTTCCCATCACCCGGGACCTTTCTGGCTGACCGGGACTGCTGGTAAAACACGTGAGAAAGTGGCTTGATGAGCTCTTTTGCCACCTCCTGCAGTACCCTTGGACTTGTGCTGGTCTAAGTGGCATAGCAGGTCACTGGCCATTCCCTCCTGGATTATAGGGTCTTCATTCTGCTCCCCATCTCTGTCTTCCAGTTCAGTCCTCTGGGTACCTTGAGGACAACTGTTCTTGCTATTAAAGACTGAGGCAAAGAAAGCATTAAGTACTTCAGCCTCTTCCTCATCCTTTGTGGCAATGTTTCTCACCACATCCAATAAGGGATGGAGATTCTCCTTGGCCTTCCTGTTGCTGATGTATCTATAGAAACATCTTTTGTTACCTCTTACAGCAGTGGCCAGATTCATTTCTAGCTGGGCTTTGGCCCTTCTAACTTTCTCCCTGCATCACCTCCCAACATCCTCAGAGTCCTCCTGAGTTCCCTGCCCCTTTTTCCAGAGGTGATAAACGCTCTTTTCCTCTCTGAGTTCCAGCCAAATTTCTCTGTTCGGCCAGGCCGGTCTCTTCCCCACCGGCTCGTCTTTTGGCACATGGGGACAGCCCTTTCTTGTGCCTTGAAGATTTCCTTAATGAAGAATGTCCAGCTTTCCTGGACCCCTTTGCCCTTCAGGGCTGCTTCCCAAGAGACTCTCAATCAGTCTCCTAAACAGACCAAAGTCTGCTCTCCAGAAGGCCAAGGTGGCAGTTCTGCTGTCTCCCTTCCTTATTTCTCCAGTATCAAAAACTCATTATCACCGTGTCCAGACGGCCTCAGCTGTCACATCCCCCACCAGCCCTTCCCTGCTCACACACGGCAAGTCCAGCAGGGCAGCTTCCCTGGTTGTCTCACTCACCAGCTGTGTCACGCAGTTCTCTTTCCAGGCACTCCAGGAACCTCCTAGACTGTTTTCTCTCTCTGCTGTGTTGTATTTCCAGCAGACATCTGGTAAGTTGAAGTCCCACACAAGAACAAGGACCAGTGATTGTGGGGATTTACCCAGCTGCTTATAGAATTTTTCATCTGCCTCTTCTTCCTGGTTGGTCAGTGTGTGACAGTCAGTGACCTTCCCCCGATCCTCAACCATAAACATAAGCATTCAGCCTTATCATTGTGATGCCTTTATCAGCCCGAAATGCACAGCAGAATGCACACGAAATGCACACGTGATGTACGGCTATGACACTTTTTTAAGTTTAGCGTATTAGCATAATTGACAAGAATCCCCAATTAGAAGTACAGTCAATGAAGTAATTCCCCCCTTGGTTCATCCTCCTACTGAAGCCTCCTCCCTTGGTTCACTGAAGGAGTAAGATTAGAATAGGATTCCAGGAATGTATCTGTCTTAACAGAGTACTGGAAAAGTACTGAAGTAAATTAAGAAACTATATAACTATGCAATACAGTATCTGTCTACAAAGCTATAAATACATGAAAAATATATAAAAAGCAAAAATCTTATGGCATCAATTGCCATCATTAAACTCGAGGCAGTCAAAACACTCCCTCACACACAGGGTTGCCCCAACACTTCCCCTTCCTTGTCTGTCCCTTCTGAAAAGTCTACAGCCACCCATTGCAGCACTCCAGTCATGCAAGTAATCCCACCATGTCTCTGTGATGGCAACTATGTTGTAGTTTTCCAGATGCACCGTGGTTTCCAACTCCTCTTGTTTGTTGTCCATGCTGTGGGTATTGGTGTAGGTGCACTTCAGTTGGTCTATTGATTCCACCACCTTTTTGGAGGGAGAAGCCCTAATTCCTACGTGACCATTCTCAGACAGTTCCATGGTTTCTAACCCATCAAAAATCCTTGCTTCTTTGCTGCCACATCAATCTCTATCCTTTCCCAAGCACGGAGATGACAGACTGAAGGACCTCACCAGCACACCATCTCTCAAACATTGGTGTGCCGCCCCTGGGCTTATCTCTAGTGAGCCTGGGTTATTCACCTTTGTAGTTTTTCTCACTTGGTCTTTTCATTGCTCTGTTTCCTCCTGAGCAGCACTTTCCTGCTGCTCTTCTCTAACCCCCCAGTCTCCCTGCCACCACAGGTGGGTGATGATGAGGTAACAAAGAACGGTTAGGGAGAAGGGAATCCCACCCAAGAATAAGAGTTGGGTTCTTAGGAAGCAAAGGTTATTGAGTTGGAAGCAATCACCCTGGAACAATTTCTGGCTTGAGTGATGTTAGAAGCTTCCTGGTAACCCAAGAATCTTCAATATAGAGTGATGTTATCCCATAGGACAACCATGGTAGTAGGAAGGCCAAAACTGGAAGAGCAGCTGTGTTGAGAGGAGCTATGTTTAGGTTGCACTATGTTGTTTGAATGCATTTTTTATGTAGCCAGGCTTATAAAAAAAAAAAAGCAAACAATCCTTGGCAGCAGCAGCAACAGTCTTCTGAACCGTAGTGGACACAATTATTATTTGTTCTGAGTGTGGTTTGTTTCTGTGGCTAAGACTCTGCAATAGAGCACCTTCATGTGCACGCTGTTCCATGTTAATAGACTGGCAATTATTTCAGGGGAATGGCTTGCATGATTTTGCAACAACAGCACGTGACTTTCATTTGGGTATCCTCTGTTAATACAAACCAGAGGATGTCACAAAGCCTTTCTGTTGCTTTGAGTAGCTTGGTCTGGTACTGCTATGGGCTGTCTGCCTTCTCTGAGCTGGGAAAACAGGATGGAAATGCTTCACTTCTGCTGCTCTGATGATACATTTGTTCAAATTTAACTTGGCCCATTTTCTTTGGCATTCTCCATATGGTACTACCATTGGCATTGTGCTCTTCTCCAACAGCACCCAATGCTGTGTATTTGTATATGTATTACAAGGACAAAAGGGACCAAGTGTGATCATCTAATCTGACCTCCTTTTTCAGGACAGGAATAGCCCTGTGTTAATTAATTGTCTTTTAAGTAGAATATACTATTTTAAAAAAATTTTGGAACTTACATTACTGTCTTCTGGTGGTCATGAATTCACCACAGTTTCAGGCAAATTATATAAACCTGGGTCTACCTGACCCTGGAAATGATGCATAATAACTAGGAAGAAGCAGTCAGCTGCTGCTGTAGAGCAGCTGAACTGAACCTACTAATGCTGATGGTAATGCTGACATTGACACACCAAGAGGCTGTAGCTTAATCACCATGGATAAGCAAACACATGCAGGTGCATACAGCACCTGCAGGCAGTCTTAAGAGGCTAAAATGCAAATGAGGTCTGTGGTATCAAAGTCTTAGTCAAGGTGGATGATCCTGCAGCTGTCACTGGGATAGCAGCACCTCCAAGTTTTTTCCAGATGTGCCCTCAAATCATCACTTCCCTCAGCATAGATTCAAATGGTTTCTCTTCCTCTCTTTCCAAGTGAGATCTTAAATTACAGACTGAAACGTTATGTTGACTTCTGGGGTCTGATTTAGCTATTTGCTTTCCATTGGGAGTCTACCCTGTTATTCAGTGGCTTTCTGGAAGGAGAAGAATTAAAAACCACAAGACTTCAGAGAATGCAGACAGCTCTAGAGGAAATCTACACCATTGGCTTTCCTTCATTGAATTGCAGAATCCCCTAAAACCATCTGCTTTCAACCATTCCTCACGGACTTTGTATTTCACTCTCCCAAGTTCTCTCTAGAAAAAGCACACTCCACCTCTCTCTTCTTCAGAGACTTTATTTCACTCTGTTAATGACACTCTTCTGTCATGTTTCTTAGGCTCCTAATTTTGACAAAACATCTGCTTACCTTGAGGTAGAGCCTTGCTGTAAGACCCCCAAATGGAGAACTCAAAGGTTCCCAGATCCAGCAGGAATCTCGAAATCTTCCCCACTGTGGAGCATCTCCTGGAAGCTGTATCAGAAAGATACAGGATCTCCTCTTTCAGACTGCAGGTGACACTACGTGCATCTCCTTGCCAAGCTGCCTTTGTCGTCAAATGGTATCTTCTACCAAAGGCAGCTATCTGCCTACCTTTGTATCTTGTCCAGTCAGCAATATTTCTTCCAGATCACTCTTTTATAGATGTTAATACATTAATGCAGTCTGAAGTCAATAAACCAGCTTTCAAATTAACAGTTGAACAGGTTCAGCTTCATAAGCTTTGCCCTTTCTGCTACATCTTTGAAGTATTACAGGAGGAAGCATGGACTTCTCTTCAGACAGTTCTCCAGAGCTGGTGTCTCAGGGATTGGTTTGCCCCCTTTGGTGCTACAGAAGGGTTTGCTGAGCACACTTCACCCACTGAGACTGCACAGATCTGGTGCCTGGATCTCCCTGGCCCGTGAAGGCAGCATGCACAGACAGTACTGGGCTGTGATTCGGAAGGTCTCCATACATGGGAAGGGTGCGCCAAGTTGGCTGCCCTGTGCCAGCACACAGCACAGTCGTGTATAGGCAGTCACACTATATGGGATCACTCCTGCCTCCAACCAAGCATCCTTTCCAAATTCCCAGACAGGGAGTTTTCTCCCCATCCCTTGTCATGGGTCATAAAGCAGATGGGTCATGAGGTGGCCCCAGATGCCTGTGGGTGTTAGGCTGAGCTCAGGCAGGCATGTGGGGCTCAAGTCCTTGCTCAGAAAAGCGTGGAGTGGTGCTGTGCTGGCTGCACACCGTCAACAGAGGCAACACAAGCTATCTCACAGCTCATTACAGAAACTGAGCCAAAGGGAAGATACGTTCCCAGCTTATCAGGCCACCTCCTCTGTGAGCTCTCTGATCTACTTTTCCAGTGATTGTTCCTGACCTAGGAGAAGCCCCTGAGAAATATCACCGTTCATAGCCTGCGGCTAAATGGGCATCTGCAAGCAGCCATGGTGGGGAGACGGCAGCATGGCACGCAAAATCTGATTAACCAGATGGAAAATTCCACTCTTCTTCATCACAGCACACCATGCTGAAGAACTCGGGAAGCAAAACAGCCCTGTGTTTATCTGCTTGCCAGGCTGCTGCTCTGCTTTGGTCCCATGAATTGTGTACATTTGCCAGGATATCTGCACTATCTGCTCAGCCCTCTTTTAGCACCGTGATAAGAAGTACCTCTGGAACAGCGTCCTGCATACTTTGCTCTGCTCTGAAATATTTTTTTAGCATTGCTGACAGTCAATGCAGTGCAACATGAAGGGTGAGGCTCCAGCATGGGGACCAGCAGAACCTTTAGCTCTGGCCATGCTGAGCACAAGAAACCCGTTCCCCTGATGCTTGCACTCCTTGCACCTCTGCTAAGTGATCAGCTCTGGACATATCCTCACCCCAGGTTAACTCAAACCTTGCTACCTCGTGTAAAATTGGTCAAATTTACAGACTCTTCTTACTTAAAGACATGAATGATAAAGTAACTAATCAATGTCAGCCTTCCAGCAATTCAGGAATCCCGGCTGACCGTCTGAAAGCCTTTGTGTGCTCCCAGCAACCATCTCTTTGACTTATTTGCCTCTCTTCCCGGTGCTTTCCCACACACAAACACACTCTTACCTCCCTGATCTGCAGCTGTGCTCACAGCAGGTTCGTTTAGTTCCCTGTGAAGAGGTGAGAAAAGCATGCGAGTGTCTGGGCAGAAAAGCCTTGTGCTACAATGTCACTCAGGTCACCAGTGTACAGCCAGTGCCAGCCAATGGGAATAAATCCCATGGGAATTACACAGCTGTAAATCCTGGAAACTATGCTTCACACTGTGAATGTACTATTGCTGGTTCCCTTGCAATACTATGCAATGAAATGATACAGAATCAGCAAATAAAGAACTCATTATTAACATATAACATTATTCAGACGCTCCCCTCTAACACTCCTGTACCATGGAGTGTCTCACTTGCTAATAGCCACAAGGCACCGCTGTCTCTGATCCCAGCAGGGAACAGGAAATGCAGAGCAAGTGGCTCCACAGACGATCCCCAACCCGGCGCGGGGGGAGGCCAGTCGTCCACCTTGTAGCAGAAACATGCTTAGGCACCGCCAAGAAGGGGAACGAGCCTCAGGAAAGAAGTGTTCTCTGAGGGATTTTACTTAGGTACACAGCAACAAGGTTATTTGGAAGGCTTCAATTCCGTTATATGCTTCCCTTGGATGAACTTTTATATGCATATATGTTTCATCCACATATTTAAAACAAAACATGTTTTGTTTAAAACAGAAACGAGTTGATGGAGGAGGTCTGTTAGCACTTTCCAGGTCAGATAATTTAAAATGTAGTGTCAGAAAAGAGAATGAAATTTAAAGAAATAGTGCTTGCTCAGTCTAACCAACCAGGCATCTAGCACAAAAAATTACATACTGAGTTCTGGTTAAAATGCTTATTTTGCATAGCTGTCAGAGAAAATGTAAAAGACTGATAGAAAGCAGTGACATAGCCAATATACTGCCTTAGGCAGCTCAGCTCCTTTACAGTCCAAGAGCAAAGCTGCTTCTTGAAGGTCAGAAGTGTATGAACGTCTGTTCACAAAACCTGGATTCACATAAAATCTGTAAGGACAAATTATATTAGTGATATCCCATACCCTCATACCCTCTTCCTGTGATGGTGGGAAATGCACTAAATCTCTGAAAACCAGAAATAAGAAAGAGTATTTCTGATCCTTTCAAGTCCCTTAACATCTTTAATGCTTCCCTGGATTGGGAATCCTCCCCACATTTGGGATCTCCTGTATGATTAACAAAGTCTTCATGCAAAATTGAGCAGAGTATTACCTTTACAGGGTGCTCACCATACCGTCACACTGTAGACCTGGAGTAAAGCTTGTGGAGAGCTCGGGGGGAGGGGGGAGCTCAGACTGGCTCAGGAACCAAGCTCTGCCTGTTCAGGTCGAATGACAGGCTCTGCCCACTCCTAACTGCACAAAACCGCCAGGCACCGAGTTTTGAAGATGGAAAGAAATCCTTTGGAGAGGAGGGGTTAGCCTTAAGCATCATATCCACAGCTCGTTCCTTATTCCTTCTTTGTGCCCGTGACTTCCGCGAGCGAGGGCCCCTTTCCACCTCCAGCATGAGGCCGCTGCCCAGGGCCGGGGGGCATGGGGGTCAGGGCAGGCTGCGGACAGAGGGGTCTGGGTTATCCCCCAGTGCTCTGTGAAGAGCAGCATGGCTGGAGCAGGCACTCAGGCCCAGGGAAATGCCGGGCAGTGGCGTCTGAGGGCAGCAGAGGCTGCAGCGGCAGGACACAGAAAAGAACCAGGAGGCATTGACAGGAAAGATGTGTGCTAATGTCTTTACAAACAATTCGATGGGTGAAGGTGTGGGTGTTAACATCTTTGAAATGGGTCTTAATGTCTCTACCCACTTCAAGCAGCAGGTTTGTTACAGAGCCCAGGGAGCTTGGCTCCTGAAACAGACAAGTGGGTCTGCACAAGCCTGAACTTCTGAACTTTGGGGTAAAAGGACACTTTCAAGGGGGCATATGTGGTAGGCGGTTCGGGAAGGCTGCACCTTCCTGGTACCTCAGCCAATGGGGAAAGGAAGAGGGCAACGTGCGGCCGGGAGTTTAGGATAAAAGGAGGCTGCGCCCTCCAAAACATCGAGCGAGAAACCCTCGTGGGCTTGTGCCCCAGTGGACTCTCTCCCCCTTTATTCGAATAAAGTTGCAGGACTCCTCTGTCTCTTTTATGGACATTGGCTTTTCAGAGCGTGATTTTCCATACAGCCTGAAGTCAGTCTTGCAATGCTGAAGACTGAGGGGGACAGAGTCTGCCCTGGGGATAACGTGGACTACCGCTGATAATCTGCTGTTTCCTGGGAACAACGAACCATTTGGAAAGTCAAACCAAAGAAGGCTGTGTCCTCCGAAACCTCCAGAGAGACCTCATGGGCATATGCCCCATTGGATTCTCTCCCTTTATTCAAATAAAGTTGCAGGACTCCCCTGTCTCCTTTGTGGACACTGGCTTCTCACAGCGTGATTTTACACAGAATTGCTTCTCTGCCAATTTGGAGGAACCAGTTTCCACAGACCTGATTGTGGGTGAAAGCCAATGAGGCAATTTGCCACATTACTCTGCACTTTTCATAGCCTGCCTTCGCTCTTACAGACATATTGTTTGCAGCCTTCCTACTTCCATCAGGATCACAATATTAGCAAGGAAGGGATGGCTCAGTCATTCAGCAGTTTTGCATTTCTAATTATTTCAGGCCAGTGAGGTACAAGGCAGACAGCAATGCTGCTTTGCAGAGAAGAACAGTACCTGAGGAAGGTCCACCACTGGCTGTGGGAGCCAGTGAAAGGGACAGACCCCGAGAGAGCTCCCCAGGTTAAAGTGACTATAAAAGCCTCCCCCAGGATGCCCTGTTCTGTTATGGAAATGTATCCCAGTTCTGCTTCCCCAGATGGCCTCTCCGCCCCCTTGTACCTTGTCTGCTCCTTTGGAAAGTTCTCCCTTCCCCACTCTCCCACTGGACCTTGTTCCCTGCCACTCACTCAGATTTTCCCATTGGCTCCTGTACCCTAATCCCGCCTATGTACTACCCCTGCCGCTTTCCCCGCCCCCAGATATAGGCTGAAAACTTCCATCCCCCTTGGTCTGTGGTGCTTGGTCCCATTCACGCATGGGGCTCAAATAAACCTGTGCTGTGGAATTCCACACAAAGACCCTTCCTGCCTCCTTGCTGTCAACCTGTCAAAGAAGCTATCCAGTGCTTGTGTGTGTGTGTCTGTGTGAATGCAGTGGCTGCCGAGCGACTTTCTGTTGAAGTCGGTTCGGGGAGGTTGTAGCACTCCACCAGAACACCCCCCGGATCCCGACAACTGTCTTGCATCTTAACACACCTAATTTTCCACTTGAAATATTTCCTTTCTGGCTCTAGAGACAAACAAGTATCAGCAGCATGGGCCAGCTGTCATAAACACACTTGTGGCTCTGATCTGCTTGGAACCTGATGGACCTCATCAGCAGAATGGCAACAGTAATCTGAATAATCTTGGTAGAAAATGCTCACTTCTACTGCTTTAAACAAGAAAAGTTTGACTGCTGGAGACCGATACTGGATTTGTAGAGTGTTGCTGTGAAAGTCTGTGTAAGGTTGTTTTGCAAAGCTGAGGAAGAAGGCTGATAGTACATTTTGAGTGTGTTTACATCAAGCCTTAAAAGTCCTGAAAGCTTTGTTTATTAAAAAGAAGCAGCCAAATGTGTTCCCTTTGGGTTTTGTTTACATGAAAATTCATGTTTTCATATTTCAGGAAACTTTTTGTTGTACAGAGACAGTTGCCTCCTCTGCATAAATGTTGCATCTGAAAACTTCTGTTGTCTACCCTAGCACTTTCTCATTTCTAGTTTGCACACAAGCACTTAGCTTGGAAAAAGGGTGTGTCATCTTCCTTTAATCTGAGATGGCACCCAGCAAACATGATGCAGAAGGAAACAGACAATCGTTCACGTCCAGCATGGGAAGTGACACCCCTGTCCATGTGTGGTAGTGGGAGCAAGGAGTGCTGCTGCTATGGGCACCGATATGCAAAACATGCAACAATGTGGGTGTTTGTGATATCTACTGAACTGCAGAGATCAGGGTACTTTTGCTGAAAAATCAGTCTATGTGGTTACAAACACTCCCGCCACTCTTAGTCCCAGACAGGAATGCAGAAAGCTGTGCTGTCTAACCCTGCAGCTCCTCCCCTAGGGAAGCCTATTCCATCTTTTAGAGCCTTTTGGAAGCTTCAGTGGAGCTAAGGGGCTCTTTGGTGCTAAGGAGATTCTCTGCAATGACCCCTCTGCTTACAGTGGCAGACCCCTCTTCAAGGGCAAGTTGCAGAGGATCGTCCAGTTCAGCTCCCTGTAGTGTACTGTTTTCTGGCAGAGGTGGCAAATGTAGTGTTGCTGGTTTCTTAAGTTTTCACTGCCCAGTACAGGAGCACAGGGTATAAATTGGCCAGGAATATTTGGTGCCATCTACCCTGGGTGGTGCAAGGTGCCTGCATTATTCCAGGTGGCATGTTGCTGCTATGCCTTTGCTTGGCCCCAGAGTAAAGTTTTAGGGGCAGGGAGCTGGAGCTAGTCCCAGCTTGTCAGTGAGGTTGGTGTTGTTGCTTGTCTGTGTCACTGCAGGAATTTCATTACTGACTGTATTCCTTTCCTGTACAGCTCTGATACGCTGATATTCCCCCACTGCATCTCCAGCATGACATCTCTTGGACAGTGCCTCCTATAATCCTCCTGAAGGTAAGATGTGCTGGTTTAAGTGGTGGCAGAAGCAGTGTCAAGGTAGGCTTCTGAAAAGTTATCTGGGCTCTCTGCACTTGTTTTCTCCAGTGGCCATAAAGAACACGGATTTGAGAAATGAGGGCGGGCATGCTGCCATCCTGGTACCGTGGAATCTTCCCCCACACCCTGACGTCAGCATTTCCAGCATTCCGACCCTTCATGCTCCCTGGTGTGAGAGCATGTGCCTAGCCTGTCCACTTTGGCTGAGTAGAAAGTTGCTGTGTCCATGCCTAATGCCCCCCAGAGGCTAAGCTCACCATGGTGTTAACCAGAGAGGAGTGTGTTTGAATTTATACTGGAAAATTAGAACCATGTGGGAAGCCTGTGCTGAATTGCAGCTGCTCAGGGAGGGTCCTGAGAGGGGTCAGGGTTGCTCTAGTTCATGGCTAACACAGGTCTAGTGCCCTGGTTGACAAAGGTGTAGTGCCCTGCTCAGCATGGCCAGAGGACCAAACACGGTTCCTGAGACAGAGCCATAGCTGAATATGCAGATCCCCATCCCTAGCCAGATGCCTTCTTCTGTGTGCCTCATGCTCTGCTTGCTTCAGATGTTTCTCTGACATCTCACGTCTAGGAAGGTGCCATTTAGAATAAAAGATGGAATTCAATACTCAGTGATTTCCCAATATTCTAACTGCCTAATCACAAACTTGTCGTGGCAAAAGTCACGCTGGATAACCCCAACAGCCTTTGGACAGACACTGATTATGAGGCACATGAGAACCAACCCCAAAACTTTTATTTCCTCCTTAATATGCACCACAGTTTTAAGTGTCCACAGTCTGTAATTCCAATTTTCCAAATTGTTGTTGATGGTATTTTTCAAGTACTAGATTGAAGCTAAGACAGGCCTCGACTGCTTTTGTTATGTTCCAGGCTGCTAAAAGATCTTCAAAAACATAATGAAGGTAAAGATTGAAGATACCCAAGGTACCAATTGTTTGCAGGTGTATCAGCAAACCTGTCTGTTTAATCATTTCTCTGTAAGTCGATCTCCTGCTGTACAACCTGCACAGACCTCAACTCATGCACAACCTTGCCTCAGCCTCCACTGGCCATCACACTTCCTGCCTCTCCCAAGTTGCTGAACCTCCAGGTGAAGGTTGGGCACAGTGTCCCTCCCACCGTCAGCAAAGAGCAGGTCCGAGACCACCTAATGGAACTGAATAGGCACAAATCTATGGGGCCTAATTAGATGCATTCCACGGTCCTGAGGGCTGAGGTAGTTGCCAAGCCACCCTCCATCCTATTTGAAAAGCCATGGTGGTCAGGCAAAGTCCCAGTGATTGGAAAAAGGAAAACATCAATCCTATTTTTAAACAGGTGTCATGCTTTTAAGCCCAGCTGGAAATTCAGCCTTACTCAGCTGCTACCCTCTTTCTATCCCCACCCATAAGAGAGAAACAAAAGTCAGAGATAAGAGCAATTTCCTGGAAACAGTAATGCAATAAGAAAACCAACAGGAACAGCAACAATTTTAATAACAGAAGTATACAAAAAGAGGGTGATTTACATTCAAAAAAGTGCTCACTGACTGACTGACCAACCAACCAACCTGGCTGCATGGTTCTGAGACAATGAAGAAAATGGCCCCTGGGCCTGTCACCTGCACCTTTTTCCTCCTTCCTTCTCAGAAATGAGAATCCCTCACTTCCACCCTACCTCCCCTGATGTGACATCCATGGTATAGAATAACAACCTGGGCACGCCCACACAGCTCCAGATTCTGCCCCCTCATGGCTACTGCAAGAACATTAACTCTGTCTTGGCCTGTGGAACTACATACCAGTGACCGTCACCTCTGTGCCTGGGAAGGTGTTACAGGTTTGGGAGGATGCCCGTGCACAAAAAACTCAAGACTCACTTAGAATTGCAAAGCAAATTAATTTTATTAGTTGCATTAGCAATTAATACATACCGACCCCTGGATTCTAGAGAAGCTGCCGAGCAGGAGAAGGAGATGGAGCATGGCTTCTGAGCAGGAGGGGTAGGGAGGCAGCTGTTACCTTCAGGGTGTCCCCTGGATGAAAACAGCATGCATCTTTTCTTCCTCTCCCCTCCACCCCAGGGCCACACCTTATATCTCCTCCTCAGGAGTAGCCAGTTTCAACATCATCTCACACGGGGCCAGCACATGAGATGAGGTCATAACGGCCCATGATAACACCTCCATGCCAACAAAGGCTTTATTGTGCATTATTTCCCTTTCACAGGTTGAATCTCCACCAGGTGACTGATACATAGTTTAATTTCTGAAGGTTAAAGTCCTACCAACTAACAATGAGGTCTTCTACATTATTGTGTCTAACAATAAGGTCTTCTTCTACATAATCTTGTTGACATGCACAACAGCAGACCAGATATGGCAGACCTTAGACAAGTCTTTGGTCCCTGACACAGGAAGTACTGGAGCAGATTTTCATGGAAGCAATGTTAAGGCACATGCAAGACAAAGAGTTGACCTGAGACAGCCAGCACAGCTTCACCAAGGGCAAGTCATGCCTGACCACTTTGGTGGCCTTCTATGATGGAGTTACTGCAACAATTGACAAGGGAAGATGACCAATTTTATCTACCTAGACTTCTGTCAAGCCTGTGACATGGTCCCATGTGACATCCTTATCTCCAAACTGGGGAGACACAGATTTGAAGAGTGGACTGTTTGGTGGTGTTGTGGTTTAAGAATGGTATTCTCCAGTTTACTACTCCCACTACCACCATGCGCTGCTTCCCCTCCACCCCCCTCCAACTGGAGGCTCAAAAGGCAAAGATCATGGGTTGACATAAGAACAATTTACTGGAAAGAGCAATGAGATAAGAAAACTAACATTAACAGCAACAATATTAATTAAAAAGGTACAAGAAAAATAAATTATTTACATGGAAAGCCCCCCAAAATAAACAATACCAGACCATTCTATCCACCATGTTTTCTCAACTGGAAGGAACTCCTTCTTCCTGGACAAGACAGAGAGTCCCTTTTGTGTCAAATAACATCTGGGCCTTAGCCACACCCCCTCTCAGCTGCTGCAAAAACTTAACCTTGTGCTGTCTGAAACCAGGCTAGGTGGCTAAGAAATTGACTGGATGCCACAGCCAGAGATATGTGGCCTGTTGAGGATTAAAATAAGTTTACTTATAGGATATTAGAAATTATTTGTGTAGGTTGAAGTTTAATTGTAACTTGCTTACAGTTTAACATGAGTGGGCCCTGCTCAAAGCTTGGCTTTGAGGTGAGCTGTAAATGAACTCTGTGAACATGAATGGCTGAGCAGGGGAGGAGACAGAGATCTGGAGACTGGAGATCTTCAGATAAGGGCTGAGACCCTGGAGGGCCCCAAGGTTGCCCCAAGCTGGAAGAGAAGAACAGTTAACAGTCTGCCCATGTGGATATGGAGAAAGAATCCAATGAGGTTTTAGAAGACTCTCCTAGGTTACAGTATAAGATGTAACCAAAAGTATGTATTCTGTTATCATCTTCACAAGCTGTTAAAGCAGGTGGGGCTGTGCTCATTATCCCCTACCATGACTCATCCTTGATAACTCCCTCCGGGAGCTATCTCTGCTTAATGGGCCATCAAGGACCCACTGCATGACTCACAGAATTACATCAGCCCATTGTGAGATGCTCCGCCCAGGGGGAAGAACCAAGCATTCCCACCTGGATATAATCTGGGGTTTGGAACAGCACAAGCAGCCTTACCTACTGGGTTCCCAGAGGACAAGAGCTGCACAAGCACCACTGGACTTTCCGAGGAGGACCAGACCTTTCTAGAGGATCACCACTTCAACAGAACCACTTTGAAGAGAACTGCAGCCACCACCTGATCGGACTGCTACCACCACCCTGCCCGGCAGGGTGTCAGGTTGTATCCTGACTATGTCAGGTTAAACCAGTGTTTCTGTATTATTGCTTTGTTTTATACATATATATATATTAGTAAAGAACTGTTATTCCTATTTCTTATATAATTGCCTGAAAGCCCTTTAATTTCAAAATTACAATAATTTGGGGGGAAGAGGCTTACATTTTCTGTTCCAAGGGAGGCTGCTGCCTTCCTTGGCAGACACTTGTTTTTTAAACCAAGACAAAGCCCCCAGGTCATAAATTGCTATTGGACCAAGAGGCATCTGAGAGCGTGTGAAGAGCATGTGAGGGTCAAGTGCACAGACTGTGAGCAGATAAAGGCCCAGGGGTTGTGCTGTTTAGGGTTGCTCTTTGGAGGCAGCAGCTCAAGCTGAAATAAACTGGCTGCCTCATAACCTTCTCAGAAGAGAAGGCTCTGGGGTGACCTCAACTGCAGCCTTTCAGTGCTTAAAGGGAACTTATACGAAGAGGTAGAGTGATGTTTTACACAGGCAGATAGTGATAGGATTTAGTTTTTAACTAAAAGAGGAGAGATTTAGGTAATGCTGAGTTATTAGGAGGAAATTCTTCCATGTGAGGGTGATGAGGCCCATGTTGCCCAGAGAATCTGTGGCTGCCCCATCTCTGGAAGTGTTCAAGTCCAGGTGGGATGGGGCTTGGAGCAACCTGGTCTAATGGAAGCTCTCCCTGCCTGTGGTGTGGGATGGAATGAGATGGGCTTTAAAGTCCCTAGTAACTCAAACCTATCTGTGATTCTATAACTATACACCTCCAGATTTAGGGTCTTTCTTTTGTGGTCTTGTGCAGAGCCTTCTTTTAAACGTGGATAGGCTGAAATCCTAAGATTGGGTGCTACAACACAAGGTACTAAAGCAGGTACCCATTCAGAGATGGTAAACAGAGAGGTGAGAACACAGTGAATTGTATAAGCATAGCCAAAACCACGGAAGTACAATTTTTCAGTAAGAAATTGTGAAAAATTAAGTGCTTGCTTCCCCATCTAGTGGTTATATTCAGAAGGAAGAATGTTCCAGTAAATCTCAGCGGCTAGTCTCTGGAGGCTGGGGCTATGTGTGTGCACTAAGATCAAGCACCACAAATGTGGTCTTATGTGTTTTTGTGCATTGATCCTATTTAGATGGACAAAGAGTTGCAGTTATAACTGTCCACATCCTCTTCCCCTTCTACCTGCACAGCTCATTTCAGAGAGTCTTTTAAGAATAAATAAATCAAATATATCACAAAGTCATAGAAAGGTATAGGTAGGGCAAGACATTTTGTACTTTAAGTTGCTGCTTGAAACAAAGCTGTCTTCAAAGTTTGATCAGGTTATTCAGTTGATTTTGATCCAGCTAAATTTGAAACTCTCCAAGGATGGAGATTCATTACCTCAGTGAATATACCACCTCAGTCCATATACCAGTACTGCTTCACCAGCTTGGGAAAGCACTTGAAGAAAACAAAGTCCTAGCAAAAAAAAAGCTTCCAAGTCCTGCCAGAGAAGGGGAGTGCAGGTCTCCTTTTTCTTGCACACTGTAATGTCTGCAGAGGAAGATGCTGTTTGCATTTCAGCTCTTAGGTTGTGCCAAGAACAGGCTCAAACTGCCAGGGTCTCCCAGCAATGCAGGGCGGTGAGTGAGATTTCTAAGCCTTTTAGTTCAGCCCCTGAATAACCCTAATTACTGACAGCTTTGCTCATGCTTTCAGGCTCTAGAGTCCTGGGCCAATGTGCCTGGAGAGTCACAGCTCAGGAGCAGCACTGACATTCCAAGTGAATTAGAGATGTGAACCTCAGACTATGAATGCTTCTAAGGCACTTCTTTGTATTTGTGAGTGGACTTAGTTGTCCTTGCACAGATGCACTCTGCTAGAAGCAAGCCGCAACTTGTAACAACCCAGCTTGCTTCCTCTGAGAGAAAACAGGAAGGTAGCTTTAATGACTCTCCCCCAGTGTTTTTAGCCCTTTGCCTCCAGGTCTAGTGTTTTAACAGATCCCTTCAGTCCCTCGTGGCAAACAATCCCTGTTCCTTTGCTCTCAGGGCCTCATAATCCTCCTTCTTGTTATCCCAGACCACCATCTAGTGGGTGCTGGAGATCGCACCACAGCCAGGGAGGAGGCTATGCCATGGCCTAAGGGCACCAGACTGCTCTTTTAAGCAGCCCTTAAGTAATGCCTGGATGGGCAGAGCTGTGTGCCAGCAGGACATCATTGGAATTTTGGAGTTTCACTCAGCTGGGCTGTTGGTTATCTGTAAAGCATTTAACAGAGAAAACCTTCCCCTTTGCGTCAGTGGTGCCTTGGCCCATGCTGTTGTAAGATCTGCAGTTGAAATTGCATACAATTCCTGGAAATGCTGAGTAAGCCCCCAAATAGCCCCTTATTTTCATAAAGCCAGATTCAGTTCTGGAATGTGTTGAGCATGTGAGTAGCTTCACTCATGGATCAATTCACTGATAGGACATATTGATCATTCCACTTAGCAAGTATTTTACCATGTAGGTATTCCCACTGAAATAATTGTAAATCCTTGCAGATGAGGATACTAGAAGGAATTGAATTTAATAACCTGAAAACCTTCTGAAACTACACCAGATGCCAGAGAAAAGACAAGGTGTAGGCTGTGTAGCTGGTTGGTTCCTCAAAACTGTCACGAGATGACCTCTTTCCTTACAGTTGGAGAAAGCCTGATGGCTCTTTCCTCAGGGAAGAATTTATGATTCAGTCCTAACAAAGGGGGAAACAAATGCTTCATAAGAAATCCCCTGCTGAGTTAGAACCTCTGAAAGCATTAATGGTGGTAACGAACGTCACTTTCATGTTGTTAAAGACCCTCCAGATGGAGGGGGTGTAGCCAGCCCCACCCCGACACCCCCCATTACTTTAGGGTTAGGGTTACATGCAACTATTAAGTTTCCAGTGATGAACCACTGCCTTCACATTGCATGTTGCCTGAAATCAGGTTAACAGATGTATTTTCTTTATTGTTGTAATTTCCAGCAAACAAGTGTTTGAATATACTTGGCTTGGCCACTGCTCAGTCACCCAGTGTCATTAATATAGCAGTTTCTGGCTCAGGGTCATGATGTCACAGGAGGTGTGAGCTGCCATAAGAGGGATCAGGACTTTAACAAAATATTCTGAAGTGGATCTATAAGATTCACAGAAATGGTCTGGCAGCGGGGAAAGCATGTGACATTGATCAGTTGAGTGTGACATAAACTCATGCTGCTGTTGAAAAAGGAAGCACTATTCCTCTTAAGGTTGCTTGTCCTTGCCAGCTCTCCCATGCCGTAAGGAATGAGTTATCTGAGAAGTAACGTCATAAGTTCAGAAACAAGTTAAAAAAATAGGTTTCATCTGAATCAACTCCAGCAGAACCTAACTTACAAAGAGGCTTGGATATATTTCCCAATTAATAATAATTACTGTACTACTGAAAATCATAGAGGTGTGGGCAGAATGGACCTCTGGAGGCCTCAGGTACAACTTTCTGCTTGATCCAGTTTTGCCACCAGAACCACACAAGGTAGTCTCTTGACTGACCTATGTGGTGTGAGCATCTAGTGACTGCCTTCTTGTCCAGGACACTGGTAGAGCAATAGAGCTAGAAATGAGATAGTGATTACCTGTGGTGCTGTCTTCACTCTAGAGCCTCTGTTTCTTTTCTTGCTGATGAACGCTTATGACTATGGATCAAAATGCCACTGTCATGCTATGGAACAACTGTGAATGCTTCAGGGTCCAAGTTCATCCAAACAACAGTCTCAGAAGTAGAAAGTCTTCAAACAGGGTGGGTTGGTTTTGGCTGAGGTTTTCTTTGTGAGGTGGTGGCTTTTTGCCTTTGTGGGGTTTTGTTTGTTTGTTTTTCTTTTGTTTGTTGGTTTGGGTTTTTTGTGTGTGTGTTTTTGGTGGGTTTGTGGGTTTTTTGGTGGTTTTTGCTGGGTTGTTTTTTTTGTGGGGTTTTGTTTTTTTTTTTTTTTTTTTTTTTGGTTTTTTGGGGGTGGTTTTTTTTTTTTTGAGAGCTCAGCTATGGAAAAATATTTAATTTGTCAAAGTCATAGTGACTTTTAGGCCATGTCCCTTTAGAAATACTGACCTAACAATAGTACTAATCAGAAAGTATGGCATTTATAGTATCTTAATGGCATGCACCCAAAATAGATTCTAGTTATATCAGCAAGTTGACAAGCTCATAGGGTACAGATAACTCTTGTAATTAATTTCTAAAAGTCACAAGAACTGTAAAGTTGGTGTGGGTGGAGTTTACTTTTTATTGAAATAATAAATTGCTAGAATCACATTTATCTGGGTATTACTACAGATTTACTTGAAGGTATATTAAATCACAATCAGAAACCTCCCAACACCGTTAGAATAAAACTGTTAATTTTCCTCTCTTATATTAATGATTCTAGGAAGTATGGGCTCTAATTAGAACATGAATAGAGAACACACTGTGACCTGCTGGTTCTTAAGGTCTAGTGAGTGTAACTTTCTGAGGTACATTCTTTCCAAAGCACTCCCCTTAAATAGGTCACATCACTCACTATGCTGGTACCACACATTCATTATTTCCTATAATTCCTATAATTAAATTTGCTCAACATTTTGAGCAAATTCCTATAATTCCTATAATTAAAGTTGCTCAACGTTTTAATGATAAAAGCATGTTCACAGTTTCTTATAGGTTTAATAGGTTTTAATGCTCTAAAGTGACATTTTCTGTAATGGATATCTGTATCAGAATAAGTACTTAAATTAAAAATGCAATAATAATATTGTTAATAATAATAACAATAATTGTTTTTTTAGACACATAATAAGTAATTACTCTCACTTTTCAGTACTAGTGTTTGGCTCAGTTTGTAGGACATGTCTGCTTTGGGAAAGGAACTTAATTCCATAAAGACTGGAGCTAAGTCAGCCATGTTGTATATCCCTGAAAATTACAGTTCTTGTGTGAATAGAAACAAGCTAATTCTTTTGGCTAAATTCTCTGCAAATTGTCTGCACCAAATGTTCTCCAGAGAAAAGGCACAGACAAGGTCTAGAACCACACACAGACTCAAGCTGCCGTGTGGACATCATGCAGCTGCCAGCACTAATGTCCAGCCCTGTAAGCTCCCAGTGGACATGCACAAAATGAAAAAATCTTTCAAAGCTATTCAAAGTGTCAGGCCATGATCAGAGGATATGCTAAAATCAGCCTTAAGTCAGCTGGGACCAAATAAAAAATGCTGCAGCCCCAGGTATCTGTGGATGCTGTGGCTGGAGCTCTACCCTCAGGGAAAACGGGGATGACTTGTTCAGGACCATGTAGCTTATTGACTAGTGGCAAATTTATTTAAGCCAGAGAAGCATGACAGGACCCATCTCAGGTGAAAAGCAATACTCTTAATGGTATTTTTCTTCTGCCTTGGTAGATGGAGAGTGAGAGGTTAAACTCAGCCTCCTGCTCTCTGGAATGCAGATGTGGTCTTCACTGATCTCCAGGACGCTTTAAAGTGGATGGAATGTGTCTGTTCAGTAACATCAGCCAGCTTTCAGCCCCCTCCCACATAGCCCACTGGATCCCATGGACTCAAGTGGGCTGAGAGTTCTCAAGAGATTTTTTGACTTGATCTTGTTTCTGAATCCTAGCTCAGAGACCTGGAGGACTTCCTTGGTGGAGATTAAGACCAGGAAAGCATTTGATATCCCTTGGCAGTTTCAGCTCTAGTTGACCTTTGGCTTTCCTAATACCATCTTTGCATGCTGAAGTATTCCTATATTCCACGTCAGTAGTCTGTCCCTGCTTCCATCTCATGTATACCCTTTTTTGTGTTCATTCACAAGTTCTATGTTTACCAAGTTTGTCTCCCAACACATTTACTTATTCCTCTGACTGCTGGGACAGACTGTTCTTGTGCTTGGAGGAAGTCCTTAACAAGCTGCCAGCTCTTTTGAGCTCTTTTGTCCTTCAGAGCTAACCCTCAGAATCTCACTTAACTTGAATAACCCAAAGTCATTCTCTTGAAGGGGCTGCAGTCTGCCATTTGTCTTTGTCACTCCCCTCAGAACCTTGAACACCACAATTTCATGGTTGCTACACCCAACATGACCACTGATTATCATGTCCCTAAACATTCCTCTCTTGGTAAGGAGTATTAGATAGAGTTGGGTGTCCAGCTGAACTAGATGGCCTGTCTAGCAAGCATGGTAAGAATTTGTCCATAACATGCTTTAGAAAATACCTGGATTTCTTGTGCCCACTGTCTTGCTAATTCAACTGATAATGCAGCTTGCACTAGCAATCATAAAACTCCAAATAGTATTGTCTGATCTACAGAAGTATTCCACCATTTGATGAAGATGGACATTTATTTAAAGATAGACATTCTGTATTTAAAGGTAGGTATCCTATGTAGTGTGGTCAACATGCTGGAAGGAAGGGATGCCATCTGGAAGGACCTGAACAGGCTGGAGAGGTGGGACTCATGAACTTCTACAAAGCCAAGTGCAGCTCCCTCACATGTGTCAGGGCAATCCCAAGCACAAACACAGGCTGAGGGGAGGATGGATTGAGAACAGGCCTGGGGAGAAGGACTCGTAGGTGCAGGTGGATAAGAAGCTCAACGTGCCCTGGCCACGGGCACTGGCACACAAGAACTCTTCCTGTGCTGGGCTGAGCCCCCAGCATGGGCAGCAGGGGAGGGTGGATTCTGCCCCGCTCAGGTGAGACCCCACCTGCAGAGCTGCCCCAGCCCTGGGGAACAACACCAGAAGGATGTGGAGCTGCTGGAGCCAGTCCAGAGGAGGCCATGGAGCTGCTCCCGGGGCTGGAGCCTCTCTGCTCCGGGGACAGGCTGGGAGAGCGGGGGGTGTTTACCCTGGAAAAGAGAGAAGAGAAGGCTCTGGGGAGATCTTAAAGCCCCTTCCAGTGCCTAAAGGGGCTCCAAAAGAACTGGACAGAGACTTTGGACAAGAGCCTGGAGAGACAGGACAAGGGGGAACAGCTTCCCACTGCCAGAGGGCAGGGTTAGGTGGGATATTGGGAAGAAATTCTTGGCTGTGAGAATGGTGAAGCCCTGGTACAGGTTGCCCAGAGAAGATGTGGCTGCCCCACCCCTGGGTGTTCAAGGCCGGGTTGGATGGGGCTTGGAACAACCTGGTCTAGAGGAAGGTGTCCCTGTCTATGGCAAGGGATGGAATGAGATAGGCTTTAAGGTTCCTTGGAACCCAACCCATTCTGTGATGATTGTTTTTCCTAAATTAGTGCCATTCATTTATTCTTACCAAGTTTTGTCAGTTCTGCTGTTATATTCCTGATGGAAAATTCTCCTAGGAGGTAAACCAGATGGTTTCAATGTATGGTACTTGCAAAAGGAATCAGAAGCCTAGCCCTTGGGTTCTGCCTTATGCTAGTGTGATTGCTTGTGAGGGATGTAGTCAAATGATGGGCACCGTGCATGCTGTTGTTAAATAAGCCTTGAAGCTATCATTGGGGGTAAGATGAGAATCATGGATTGCTCAGTTTCTACCCCCTGTGCCAGCTGCTGTTGACTAATGCATAGAGACTGAGACCATGCAATCAGGGGAGCTCTGGTGCACCAAACAAAGCAGCCAACAAAATATGGGGCACCATCAAGAGAATGAGAGCACTAGCGTGGTTATATACTGTACTCTTTGGAGTGGCACTCTGTGACCATGTAACACCCTGGTGCACCTACATTTTGAGCAGTGTGGACTTCTGTAGAGCTAGATGTCACACAGAACAGCAAACACAGATGTGTGGGATGGAGCAGCATCCTCCCAAAAACTGAAAGTTTGAGTCTTGAGTCTGGAGAAAAGACTCGGAAAGGTAAGACCCACGACTAAAGTGAATGGTGTGAAATTGTGTCATGGGAGGTTTAGGTTGGATATTAGCAAAAGTTCTCCCAGAGGGTGGTCAGGCACTGAACAGGCTCCCCAGAGCAGTGGTCACAGACCCAAGGCTGCCTGAGCTCAAGAAGCGTTTGGACAACGTTCTCAGGACCAGGGCGGGATTGTTGGGGTGTCCTCTGCAGGGCCAGGAGTCGGACTCTATGATTCCACTCAGGATATTCGATGAGTCAGTGTTCAGGCTGGCAGCATCTCAGAGTTGTCATGTCCCAGAGCAGGCGCTGCACGGGGATTGCTGCCCCGTGACCGGCCCGGGCAGCGGCACTGTGAGCACAGGACGTGGCACCAGGAGCAGCTCATGGCCTGCCCGCCTGGGCTCTGCAGCCACGGGAGGAGGTGCAGAGGGCAAGGCCGCGCACGAGACGGAGACCCACGGGCAACTGGCTCCGCTCCGACGGCCGCGGCCGGCACGGTACACGTGGTGCGCGGGCCGCAGGGAGCGATCGAGCCGACGGGGGCCCCGTAACGGGCGGGCCCACGGGGACGCTGCCCTGACCGCCCGCCCGGAGCTGCGAGCACCGACTGCGCACCGCGTGGAGCCCGCGAGTCCGCCAGGGACGGCCCCGCCCTCCACGCACGCGCGGTGCCGTCCCANGTCCGGCCGCGCGATGCATTGTGGGCGCAGCTGAGGAAGTAAAATGGCGGACCTGGCGAACGAAGGTAGGCGGGAGCTGCAGGCGTCGCTACACAGGCCCACGCCGGCCCCGCGCCGCCGCGGGTCCGGCCCGGCTCGGCTCGGCTCGACTCGACTCGACTCGGCCGGGCCCTGCGATCCGCGTTCAGGGGCGCGTCCGGGAGCGCCACCTCCCCGCGGCCGTCCCGGCCCCCGTGGGGCGAGCGGCCGGACAAAGGAAGCGCCTTGGCAGGGCCACCGCGCTGTCTGTGAGGCGAGGGCGGACGGAGCTAGGCTGGGGCTGCGCCCTCAGGTGCCTCCCGTGGGTCGGTGCTCCCTGGACGCGAGGCGGGCCCGGCGCTGGGCACGGGCCCTGGAGCGCGGCAGCGACCGCTGCGTCTCGGCCCCGGCTCTGAGCCGCTTTGTGCCCCGCCTTGTCCAGTTGCTATTTGAAGTTACTGTCCACAACTTTCGCACCACTGTAAATCTTTCCTTTGCTTACATTCGCGTTAATCCTTTCTTTAGTTAAAGGATTAATAGAAGGGCTGTGTAAAACAAGGTGGGGTATCATAGTAGATGCATTGTATTTTTTTGAGCTGAAAACATCAGAGGTCCGCTAGTAAAGTGGCTTCATTTTTTTTTCTGAAGGGCATTAGGAGAACCTGGGCTGCAGTACTACAGTATTTGGGTATTCTGCCCAAAGGTGTGTACAGTGGTGTTTTAAGTGGCAGTAGGTATCTATATTTTGCCTTTGGGAATGACAAATGTCTCTCAGTGTTTTGGCAAAAGCCAGTTTGCCCTGCTGTCTCTGTTGTTTCTCATCATTCTTCTCAGGTAATGTAAGAGGGAAAGAAATGCCCAGAGGGAGGTGAATGAAAGTGTGTGTGAGGCCCCTTCTTCCAGGACCGTTTCTTGCTTTTGAACTCTGTGTCAGTGGCGATTACTGTTCCGATACTAACGTTAAGCATCAGGAAGCAAATAAATATTGTAGGTGCAGCCTTTAAAGATGAAGCCTAGAAGCAGCTAACAATACAATTACACTTAAGTTAACAAATCCTGTGATGCAGCATGTCTTGGGCTGTTGGCTTCCAGACTCAAGATGAGTTGTCAGTGCCTGAGGAGGCATGATAAGTGGTGTCAAGAATGGTAGTAGCCAAATCTGTAATGACTATTTGTGAGAAACTTAATGTCAGTATTTACTTTATATACTGCCATTATAATGACCTTGTAATAAATTTTAATGGGTTCTTTTGTTCTTTTAGAACCAGAAGCTTGGCTATAGCTGTCTTAAATCATGCTAGCCCCTCACTTTACCTTCCCTTTCTGCTGGAGAACATTAAGCTTAACAGTTTACCAATATTTATTATGTCTTTTGATGATGACTTGTTGTGTGCTTCTATCGCTACTTCTGTTTTTCTGCAGGGTCTTATAGACTGTCTGGGATGGCAAGGCGAGTGTGATCCCATCCTTACGACCTTTTCCTGCCTCCAGAGACTTACCTCACCTGCAAACCTCTTTAGTTTATATTCACTCATCTTTCCAGAGTTGTCACCTTCATCTGTTGCTGTTCTGTTTCTTCTTGCAGTAAGAATGTGATACAACATCCTTTGCAACTTCAAACTATTTTAATTGATGATCTTTCTGTGATTCATTTCTTCAAAGCTACAAGCATTTCGTCTAATGATTACTTCATTTTTTCATTCTTATTGTTCCTCAAATCTTTTTCATTCACTTGTCTTTCCTTTGTTTCTAGTGAGTAGGTGAAACTGCTCCCCTACCTCTTTATGTTGGAGTGTTGGCCAACTGTATCTTGACAGAAGAAGGTTGTTGGTTTAAAGGGGTCCTCTGCTGCATAGAAGAGGGATGAACGATGAGGTAGTCCTAGTGCCACTTTCCAAAGAAGTTTGTACTGTGAAGTTTCCTAGGAACAGATCCTGGTCTTGGCATTGCCTGTCATGGTGAGAGATGAGCTGATAAGTGTGGAGCTAATGAAGAGGAGGAGAGAGTAACTTCTCCCTAGCTGTGTGAAGTTTGATCAACTTTGCTGCAAAGATTTAGTGACTGTGGTAAAGGTTTTGGGGAGTGTCACTGTGAGGGTGATAATTGAAAACCAGGATTTTAGAATGGTGGGCACAATTGTTATTGGTACTAATGTATAAAGTAGTTACTAAATATTCTTAGAAACTTTCTTTGAAGTCTTTGGTACTTCATTGCCACATGTGTGCAGTGTCAGTTTTAAGACGATCCAGCTAGAATACCAAAGAGAACTAGCAGCTTCCTGTTGATCCTATATATTCATGGGAACCTGAATGCTTTTCTCATTAACTTGCAGCTAATACACAACTAGTAATTTGCTTGTCTATAACTTACTGCTGAAGCTGCACTTTCAAGACAACAGGATCCACTTGTGTGGGGAACGAATTACTTAATATTTTCAATGGCTGAAAGGTGATACAAGTTTTTCTCAGGGCTAAAATTTGATGGCTGTGTTCACATTTGCCTTTCAGGAGGTGTCTGCAACTTACTTGGCTTTATGAAATTGCTGACCATACAGTTCACAATTGTAACAAGTTTACTGTATGTAGCTGCCTTAAATTAATTAGAGGCTAGAGAGCAGTGCTGCAGGAAGGGACCTAGGGGTCCTGGTCAATGGCAAGCTGGATCTGAGTCAGCAGTGCCCTAGAGCCAGGAGGGCCAGACGTGTCCTGGGAGGCATCAGGCCAGCTTGACGAGGGAGGGAATTGTGTCTCTGCTCTGCACTGGGGCAGCCTCACCTTGAGTTCTGGGGGCAGCTTTGGGCACCGCAGTATAAAAAAGACATTGAGCTAATAGAGAGTGTCCAAAGAAGGGCCAGAAGGAATGGGAAGGGTCTAGAGCAGAAGCCGTATGAGGAGCTGCTGAGGGCACTTGGTTTGTTCAGCCTGGAGAAGGGGAGCCTGAGGGGACACCTCAGTGCAGTCTTCAGCCTCTTCATGAGGGGAGGCTGAGGGGCAGGTACCAGACTCTACACTCCTGTGACCAATGACAGAGCTTGAGGAAACAGCATGAAGCTGAGTCAGGGGGGGTTTAGGTTGGATACCAGGAAAAGGTTTTCCACCCAGAGGGAGGTTGAGCTTATAAGGCTTCTCAGGGCAGTGGTCACAGCACCAAGCCTGAGTTCAAGAAGCATTTGGACAATGCTCTGTCACATGGTGGCCTTTTTGGGGTGCCCTGTGCAGGGCCAGGAGCTGGACTTGATGATCCTCATGGGTCCCTTCCAACTCAGCATATTTTATGATTTTAGGAAATGCACAGAAGGTGAAAAAACTGAAGTAGTTCCTTTCAGACTAATCAGTATCATTTCTTTGCCAGACTTGTAGGATGCTGACATTGCTTCTGTGCTGTTTTGGGGCTTGGTTTGCCCTGATTGTTAATTCTACTTGTCTCATGGTAGCTTTTGGACAGAGGAAGGTCTGCTGTTACTTTGAGGGAAAATGTGGCGTTCACCACTGACTCTGTTTGCAGACTCTAGAAACAAGATCTTTTTTTCCACATGGTGACTTCAGCTGGATTAGTGGGTACAAAGTTAGGCTGAGTGACATGTCTTAATTATTCACACCCAGACACCATAAAGATCTAGTTAATTGACAAGATGGAGCTATCGAAATGCTTTAATACTTTTGTTAACATTTTTTGGAATTCTTTATGAATGTTTTATCTACATTGCAAAGTAGCTGGCCGGCCTCATGGCTTTCTTTTTCTTCTCAAATGAAAATAAGCTACTTTTTTATTTTCTGACTTGTAACATTTGCAGAAGTATCTCTTTTCCCCACATCAGTTCTGTTCATCATGACATCATTTGTGAAGTTTGGCCATAAATGATCTAGTTGTGGTTCTCGTTCTTTCTGACATGAAGTATGTCTGGATTTTGCTTGTGGAGGTCTTTCAGCAGATCAGCTCTTGGTGTGGCAGCTTGCTCTTTGCTTTGAGTCTATTCTTAGCTATTGAAAGAGAATCTTGTGTTGTTATCAACACCTTTAGAATTTTATAGTGCCGCAAATTGTCCATATCTCTTCATAGGTTACGTTTAGCATGATTATTCTGCTCTTTGTAATGCAAATGGTGAAAAGGTACCCAAGAACATTTTTTGTGGCCTGCAATGTTCCATTAAGCATAATTAAACCTAACTTTGAACTTTTATTTTCTTGACTTTCAGGTAAGTGTTTCACAAGTGATAAATTACCACTCTGAGTATTTTCAGTCAGTTAACAGCCTAGTTGCTGTTCTTTTTAACACTCATTCATCGTTCACAGATCTGGTACACTTATTCTCTCAGGTGATGTATTACAAAGAGTTACAGTTGGACTAGCTATTCTCAACTTGTATGCTTCTGGTGTCGAAGAGTGCTTCTTGAAATCCAAGCAAGGACTCATCAAGAAGTTGCACTGCAGTTTTGTTTTTTTTTCCCTGCCTCATGTAGCTTTCCATGTAATCAGGCGCTATTGCATTTCTAAATGTAATTTGGGGTAAATTTTAGAAGAAAAAATATTTGAAACATTGTAGTTCTTAGCTTTAAAAATAAATTTTCCTCTTAACAACGTGGCTACAGCAGATCTGGTGAGGTTTTGAAAGTTGTTTTCATGATGTGGTTCCTTCTAAAATTTAAAGATTAACGTGAATCACCAAGATATTTGGTGATCTGGGTTGCATGTCCTCTGAAGAGACTGGGTGTGTTCACCCTAGAGGAAAGAAGTCTTCAGAGAGGCACATGTGGAGCTTATCAGGGTCTGTGAGGAGGTTGTTAAGAGAGACAGACCCAGGTCCATCAGAGTGGTGTATGTTGGAAGGACAAAAGACAAAAGGTGAGAGGTGGAATGAGATGTTCAGACTGGAAATAGGGGAAAGGTTGGGTTTTTGTGGTGATGGTTTTTTTTCACCATAAGGACAGTCAAGCAGTAGAAGAGATTACCCTGGGAGGCTGCTCAGCTTCCATCCTTGAATGTTAAAACTAGGCTGGATAACCTGATTAACCTGGCCTAACAACATAACTGACTTTACTTGAAGCAGGAGATCGGACTAGAGACCTCCAACCTGAATTATGCTGTGCCCTTATGGTAGAGGCACAATGGGCTCAGCAGTGAAGAAGGTGACTGCTTGTTTGGCACTTCTCACTGCTGAGCCTGAGAACTCTACAGAGATACGCACTGCTGTAGGTGTTTATTTCGGTTTTCATAAGAACCGTAGAATGGTTTGGGTTGGAAGAGACCTTTGAAGACATCTACCCTGCCCTCCCCTCCCCCCAGTGTTCAGGGACACCTTCCACTAGACCAGGTTGCTCCAAGCCCTGTCCAGTCTGGCCTTGCATGCTGGCAGGGATGGAGCATCCACAGGTCCATGAAGCAACCTGTGCCAGGGCCTCACCACCCTTGCAGGGAAGAAATGCTTCCTAATAGCTAATCTAAATTTACCCTCTGTCAGTTTGAAGCCATTCCTCCTTGTCCAAAGTCCCTCTCCAGCTCCTTTGGAGCCCCTTTAGGCACTGGAAGGGGCTCTAAGGTCTCCCCAGAGCCTTCTGTTCTCCAGGCTAAACACCCCCCGCTCTCCCAGCCTGTCCCCAGAGCAGAGAGGCTCCAGCCCTGGGAGCAGCTCTGTGGCCTCCTCTGGACTGGCTCCAGCAGCTCCACATCCTTCTGGTGTTGTTCCCCAGGGCTGGGGCAGCTCTGCAGGTGGGGTCTCACCTGAGCGGGGCAGAATCCACCCTCCCCTGCTGCCCATGCTGGGGGCTCAGCCCAGCACAGGAAGAGTTCTTGTGTGTCATTGGCAGACTTGCTGTGGGTGCCCTCAATCCCACTGTTCATGTCACCAACAAAGGTATTAAACAGTGCTGGTCCCAAACTTGGTCTCCAGTTGGACACTGAGCTATTGATTGCAACTCTGAGTGCAGCCACCAGCCGATTCCTTATCCAGGGAGTGGTCTATCCGTCCAATTTAGAGACAGGGATCTCCTGTGGGACAGTGTCAAATGTTTTGCACAAGTCCAGGTAGACTGTCAGTTGCTCTTCCCTTGTCCACCAACACTGTAACATAATCATAGAACTCCACCAAATTTGTCAGGTGTGGTTTGCTGTAAATGAAACCATGTTGGCTCTCACCAATCACCACGTTATTTTCCATGTGCCTCAGCACAGTTTCCAGGAGGGTCTGCTCCATGATCTTGCCAGGTGCAGAGGTGAGGCTGGCTAGCCTGTAGTGCCCCAAGTCTGACTTTTCTCCCTTTTTGTAAATAGGGGTTATGTTTCCCGTTTTCCACTCATTGGGAACTTCCTCAGATGGCCACGACTTCTCAATGAATGGGGAGTGGCTTAGCCACTTCCTCTGACAATTCCCTTAGGACTCGTGGATGCATTTCATCAGTTCCTATGGACTTGTGCAGCTTCAGCTTCCTTAGATGGTCTCAAGCCTATTTTCCTGTAACAGGTGGTCCTTCACTGTGCCAGTCCCTGCTGCTTTTGGCTTTTATAACTTTGGTGGAGTGTTTGGAGGACTTCTTGGTGAAGACAGAGTCAAAAATTGAGTACCTCAGCCTTCTCCATATCCGTGGTAACCAGGTCTCCTATTTCCTGCTGGAGAGGGCTCATGTTTTCCCCAGCCTTTCTCTTATCACCAGTGTACCTACAGAAGCTTTTCTTGTTGCCCTTGACCCCTTGGATTTTTTTCAATAATGAATCATTTCATGCTGCAATAAAGGTCTGACACCTCGTGGCTGCTAGAAGTGCACCAGCTGCCATGGTTGCGTTCGTGTGAATGGATGTTTTATCTAGCTGTGAGAAAGGTGGTTGACATGGGAGTTTGGTACAGCTACTAGTGGTCATGTATCTAGGTTAAAAATCTCATATTAAATAGTTTATATTACTTGAAGATGATCTCTCTGCATGAGGTATTGAGGTAGTATTTTCTGTTTCTGCAATCTGATTTCCAAAGCTTGTGAAGGAAGCTCAGCAGGTTTATTAGTACATGTTTTTCTGACAGCACATAGGGATTTATCGATAGTTAACGACTTGATGGTAAAATATGTTAAAGAAATTTAGCCTGTGAAAGCCAGCTCTTGAGGTTTTTGTAGTTACTCATGCAGGTTGAAATATCTGTAACATGAATAAACTGCAGGAAGGAGTTCTGTGGATTCAGTTGGTTTTCAGTTGTGGATTCAGTTTGATTTGACAGCCTTAAACCATTCACGTTTGTACGAATTCCAGATCTTGAGACTGGAGAGGTACTGCCTCTGATGCTAATTACTGAAGTTTTGCTTTCCTTCTTACATGCTCGGGCTTTATCTGAACACCTTCATCAAGACTGACTAGTTTAGAAAAGTGACAATTTTTTTCTCCAGATCTTTCTTTTGCCATGTTTGTTTGCTTCTCTGAAGACAAAAACAAGTATATTCCTCAGTTTTTAAGAACTATGTGCTCTGACTGCTCATCTCTTGGGGAAGGAAATCTCATGTTCTCTTATGTGCATTCTACCTGAAGTTTGAAGGTTGAGGGGTTTTCCTTCATATATCATGCTTTATTTTCTTTTTAAGTTGCTGACAGTTTTGTGGACCTGGCAGATCCTTTTTACCATAGGTCATCCTTCAGACACCCTGGTGGAACAAAAGCATGCTTGAGAACATGACCGTGTGGCCCGGAGGTTGGCTAGTACGAATAACAGTGGAATTCTTGTTTTGGACCAGCACTTGACTGGAAAAACTGAAGAACTACCTAACATCTGTATTTTTGATCTGCAAAAATAAAACCTGGTATGGAGGTTCTTAATTTGATAAGGAAACATGGTATGTATAAGTGTACAAAAAACATTAAGTGCTAGAGAGCTCTACATAAATCTATTTAAAAACATCACTAGAAATAGGAACCAAAAGCTGGACATTTGAATGGGAAATTTGACACTAGAATTTTTTACCAAGTGCAGAAATGGATGATTGAGGGCAGTAATACTTTGCTTTTGACATCTTCAATGAAAACATTTACCCAAAATTTAAATAAGGCTTAGAAAAATATGCAGTATTTAATGAAGGTGGTCAGATTAGACAGTCCAGTGATCCCTTCTTGCCTTGGGCTAGAATTAGGAAGATGTTTCCAGCACTGTGATCTTGTTGCAGACTTCAGAAAGGACACAATGAACAAGTATTCCCTGTGTCTGTTCCTAGGTACGCACTGACACAGTTGGTAGCTGTGGGTGCCTGTTGGCTCATTGTCATTCCTGACCCTGTCAGTTGGTCTCACAGTCAACAAGAGCAGTAGTGAGATTTTTGGACCTTGAATACTGGAGGACTGTGTTCCTTCGGTGGACAAAGACTATCAAATGTTGCACAAGTGTTCCCTTTTTCAGGCTGACTAACAGGCCTGGCCATAATTTGCTTTATTAGATCCTTTTGCCATTCTCATTTATCGTAGCTGGACACAATCTCAAATATTTGGGGTTTTTTCACTCTCTTTTGTTCTTTGTTCTTTCATCTAATTCTTTTCTTCCTGGGAGCTTTCTGCTGTTCCTGGCATCTGTCTTCTTTTTTCCTGAGAGCTTAGTTTTTAATCACTGGACTTCATCTCCTGTTTTGTTGTGTACTTTGCATCAATTTCTCTGGCTACCCATTCCATCTTTCACCAGCTGTCCCGTGCTTTCTCTACACTCTGCATTGTTGTTGGATCTGTTTTTCTTTGTTTGCTTTCTTCTCTCTCAGTGCTTCAATCCTTTATTATGCACTAGACAGACAAGTAATTTTTTTTGTTCGGTTCTCCTTGGTATTTGTGGAATTTGGTGCAGGAGTCTCTTGTAAGGTGTGCATGACACAATCAAGTCCCACATTCTGGTAGATCTCTGTATTGACTGGTCTGGCAGAGGGCATGCTACTTGCTGCTGTAGCAGTAGCACTAATGAGCATTAAAGTATACCACATAGTATTAAGAAATAACCGTCACTTTGAATTCAAAGGCCAAAAGCTTGGCCATTGCCTAAGTGCAGCCTCCCACAGGCAGGTTATACTGAGGCCAAGGGAATGATAAGGGATCCCTGGCTTGTTTCAACACACTCTGGTTTTTGGGACAGGTATTGCATTTAAGGGTCTGTATTGTCTTCACTTTTGAAATGGATTGTCTGCAATGCTCTTATTAGTAAGCATTTTTAAGGTTCAGCAGTATTTGATGGATAGATGAACTTAAAAAATAAAGGGGAAAAAAGAGCAGGCAAAATGATGTCGTAAGTAGCTTGATTTCTTGATTAATTACCTTTCGTAGAACAAGTTATGCCAGTCTTGCAAGATCAGTCTTGCAGTGTTTTTTGGTTTTGCTGGGTTATCCCTTTGAGTTAGATCCACAGAAAAGTAGAAAGAGGCTCTTCCACCCTCACAATAAATTGCACAGTTCTTGTAATAATTTTCGTAATTTTGTGTATGTCAACTAAAGTTTCACTTTTTCAGCCAAACTGATCTAACACTAGCAGTTCCCAAATGGACAATTTAATCCTTTTTTCCTTATATGGTGATCCAAGTACTTTACTGATGCTGCAACTGATTTATGGAGGATTTTTGATACTGTTCTTTTTTTAGGTGCAAGGTAGTTCTTCTTGATGGCTTTATTTTTTTTTAATGGTAGCCTTTCAAGTTCTGAAAGCTTTAAAATTTTTAATTTTCTCAAATGTCTAGACTTCTTTATAAGACTGGATAATTGCAAAGGTGGAACTTTTTGGCTAATTTCTTTGCAAATCTAGCTCTCCCTAAATCCCATTTTCCATAGTGAAATATCATACTCATCTTTAGCCCTACAAACATACAGGAGGGGTGCTGATTGCATAGTGTATGTGCAGCTTCTCTTCAAATGTAACTCACACACAAGGTGCATCAGTTTGTTGAACTCTCAGGAATTCTCACCTCTGTTTTATCACACACACTCCCTCTGTGTGTGTATACTTTTGTTATTCAGGACACTGAGGTAGTTGTGAAATCTCGAAGGACAATGGAAATATACACTCATTCTAGACCATAACTCTGTTCTTGTAGACTAGATGCTGATGTGCTTATTTAGAAAATAGCATCCTGGTAATACTTGATTCAGAGCTCTAAGGTGAAAGCACATGTGCTCTTAAATTATGCAGAAAAGACTGGTTCCTCTGTAATATGTATGAAATATGCAGTTTGAATTTTAGACCTGCAAATATTGATTTAGGACCTTTCTGAAGTTTTCAATGATAATGAAATACAAGTATAATCAAATGTCACTGTTAGGTGACCTTTAAGAAAGGGGCATGCAGGGGTGTACAGCAAACTCCCTTTTCATTAATGCGTGACAATGGGGAAGGAAAAGCATCTGTTCAGCTAGTGAACTGCTGCAGCAAAGGGTCTTTTCTGTCTGATGTACCAAAGTATGGTACAAGTACTAGCTTGGAAGTGATCTGGAGGGAAAACACAAATAATTTTCAGATATTAGTTGTGTTATTCGCCTTAAAACACTCCTTTTTACTTTTGAAGATCAAGTCTTTATAAACATGTGTTACCAGGAACTGGTTGAAACAATAAGTGTAACTGAGATTTAACTGGCTTAGGGATTCATTGTTGGTAAAAGCGTCATAGAAGATAACATTTTCATAATAGTCAATATGAATGTGGTTGGAAAAAACCCCAATGATTTCTCTTTTTACAGAAAAACCTGCCATTGCTCCACCTGTCTTTGTATTTCAGAAGGATAAAGCACAGAAGGTAAGGAGATATTGATACTTTTTTGTTTTGTTTTGTTCTTGGCCTTGACTCCTTCCTTCCATGGTGATCAGCCCTTTGTCTATATTGTCTTGAAGATGGCTAATAGAGCATTAACATCATTAATGGGCATAGGGCAAGCAGGTACTGAAGGGCTGAAAGTGGGAAGATGTATTATGGTTTCACTATACAGGTAGCTCTTCAGACAGAAGATGGACCAGTCTGGGAGAAAAAGTATTGTGAAGGTGTATCTTGAACATGTGGCAGAGGAGTGCTGACACTTGAGTTGCATGACAAAGCTACAAAATTTCTTTTTCTGATAATAGGGTTAAGACAAAGCAAAGAAAACTGGTCTAGATTATTGCTTTTCACCTCAGTGTATTTAAATGTCTCTCATATCTTTGGTTAGTAAGCTGTGAAGTGTCTAATTGTCTTGGGAAATAGTAATTCTGTTCCCTCATCTCAATATACTATGGTTTTTAATTCTGTCTGGTTAATAGTAAAAGCTGTTAAGATTTACGAGGAAAAAAAATCAAGGTTACTCTTGTTTCTGTTGAAGATAGTGGGAACCAAGAGAAGTGTATGATACATTTTCTGTTGGATCACTGGATTGTTTTGTTATCTGTGGGGTCAGAAATGTTTGCATTGAAATACTGAACCACGTTTCAGTTGACAGCTTTTCTCTGGTTTGGAACAAGTACCAGACTCAGGCTTTCTCACAGGTTCAGTAGGCATATTCCTCAGCAGGAGCTTGAAATCTTTTCTCAGCTTGGAAGGGATTTGTCTGCTGTCCTCCTAGTATTAGCTAATCAAATTAAATCTGCCAGAGAGTAAGTACTTTCAAGACATTCTTTTAATTACATTTTTTACAGTGACTGTTTACATATACCTTGGAATGAAGGGAGTGGTGGTGTTTGCACTACCAATTTTGATCATGTTTCCTTTTAGGAAACAGCTCCCAATCACCCACTGTTGCTTAGACTGTTCTGAAGTCCCTTCTGAGTTGCATCATGGTGAGTGTTCTCTGCAGGTGTCCTTTAGCCTGGCAGTGGTGATCATAGCAGTGTGCAATCCAGGCAGAGTGACATGGTCCTGTGTCCTTTTTTGCTGGCCTGGTCCTTACATGCCAAGATAGCAGTTCTTGTGCTCCCAAGTTCCTTCATGTTGTACCTTTGCTTCTGCACCCCTCCAATGGCCTGCATACTCCATGCCTTCAGCATTAGGCTGTGCAAGCTCCTGCATCGGGCTGTGAGACAGATATGTTGCACTCTGATAGGTCTCAACAAAATATTTTTTAAAATATATTAATTAAAGGCATAATGTATTTTGGGGCTGGTAGAGGGGATCCAGGGAGGGAGATCTGTGATTTAGTCTTCTCAGCTGCCTCTGAGGATGCTAAGGTTGTGCTGAACAGGTAGCTGTATTCAGGACAGCCTCTGCCTGGGCACAGACAGAAAGTCTGGCTGTGTTGGGTAGAGGGTCTGTGAGTTCCCGAGCATCTTGAAGGCGCAGGAGTTAGAGATAAGTTATAAATTGATCTAAATGCCAAGTGGTGGTGGTGGTGTCAAGGGGGCTAGCCACTGTTCCTTTGGGCATGGAATAAGTCCGGCTTGGCTGGGGAATAGGGGCTTGTTCCTTGAAACAGATCAGAGAGTCTGGTAGTAGCATCTATCAGTTACTTGCCAATTTTCAAAGTAGTAACAGGCATAAAAGCTTATGCTAAAGTGTGTGTTATGTGGAGCTGTAGGATTTTTTCAAAGGGGAAGGGGGAGTGATTAGTAATTTTAGTAGCTTTTATTGTAATGTATTTGACACTGCAGAGAAGGACTTGTAGAAGCATCAGTGCTGTGCTTCTTGCAGTCTGATTAAATAAAGAGCTTGTTGCTCATGCCAGTAGTTGTTTTTTGTAGTATAGATACAATAGTAGTATAGTCAGAACATGATGCTGTGAGCAAAAAGTAACAGCCACTTAATCTATGCTGCATATATCAGAACCTAGCATTCAGGCCAGCTTGAATAAACTTAATTAAGGAAAAGTGCCTCAGGTTACCTACTAGTTGAGATCTTTTACTGTATTTTCAGAAAAACTTAATAGCTAAATATTCCCAATAAGAGTTAACTCTGTTACTGTTTCTGTAAAAGGTGCCTTGTTAAGTGCATTGCCTACCACAGAAGACTATTCTTATTAAAGTTAACAAGGAAATCCTGTAAAAAGAGGAGTTTTTCCTAGAGCAATGTTTTGAAGAAAATGCAAAAGTAACTTCAAAATAGTTGTCAAACAACACACTACTTGAATATGTAACTTCTCTATGTAAATTACAGTTTTAATTTAGCAGAATGTCTAGTCAAGTCACTTTTTTCTGTAAGCAAAAGTGTTAGTGGAGGCTTTTATGTGCTGACTCAGCAGTCTGACAGTAAGCTGAGGGGGAGAAAAAGCATTGCTTTGTGTATTCAGTTAACTGTCTGTGATGGTTGTTTATATGTTTGCCTAGTGTTTTTCTACGTGAACCTGGACATCCTGAGCAGAATTATTTCATTGCAGCATATACAGATCCTCTCAGTATTAAAGCTGGGTTGATAAAATTCAGTGGTCTTACTGACTTCGGAACTAACAGTGTCTACTATTAAGTTAAACAACATTCTTTTTCCAGAAATCTTGACTTAAGTTTGTGCTTGGAAGGTGTCAGATGTGGGTCATACCAACACCAGGAAACACTTGAGGCTTGGGGCAGAGTGGCTGGAAAGCTCTCTGGTAGAGGAGGACCTGGTGGTGCTGATCAACAGCAGCTGAACATGAGCCTAGGTGGCCAAAAAGGCCAATGGCACCTGGCCTGTACCAGCAATAGTGTGGCCAGCAGGACCAGGGCAGTGACTGTCCCCCTGTGCTGGGCACTGCTGAGGCATTTCAAATCCTGGGTTCAATTTTAGGCCCCTCATGACAAGAAAGTCATTGAAGGGCTGGGGCATGTCCAGAGAAGAAAATGAAGCTGGGGAAGGGTCTGGAGCACAAGGCTGATGAGGAGCAACTGAGGGAGCTGGGAGGGCTCAGCCTGGAGAAGAAGGAGGCTCGGGGGAGACCTTCTCACTCTCCACAACTCCCTGACAGGAGGGTAGAGCCAGGTGGGGGTCAGGCTCTGCTAGAAGGGAACAAGGGACAGGATGAGAGGAAATGACCTCAAGTTGCGCTAGGGTGGTTTAGGTTGGATATTGGGAATTTCTTCACCAAAAGGGCTGTCCAGCTGTGGCACAGCTGCCCAGGACAGGGGTGGAGTCCCCATTCTTGCAGGGATTTAAAAGCTGGGTGGATGTGGCACTTGGAGACATGGGTTAGTGGTGGACTTGGCAGTGCTAGGGGAATGGCTGGACTCTGATCTTGGAGGAGTTTTCCAACCTGAACAATTCTATGGTTCTATGATCTTTTTCTCCACTAGAAATTGGAAAATATTCAGCATGTTCTAGGACAAAGTTTATACTAGTCTGGAAACTAATTTTTTAACTGCATCTTCCAGCTAAGGATGTATACACTTGAATAAAACATCAGAACTTGCAGTTTGACATGTTTATTTAGAGGGGACAAGAAGTGCATGGTGTTCACAATGCTGCCTCTTAATTTTACTTTCAGTAAGGAGGTTCGAGTTGTTTTCTTTTGCAGTTAAAGACAGGATTAGTCTGTCCTTGTTTTCAGTTTAGATGTCAATTAATGGTGGATGTCAAGTTGGCAGTTACTAAATTTGAGTGAGTCTGCATTTTCAGGATTTTCACGTCTCCTTAACTCTTTGAGAACTATTTTTACAATGTGTGAAATATAGTCTTGCAAATATCTGAAGTGCTGCTATTCATGTTTCTGACAAGCAGAGTTTCTAGTGCTGACACCAGGTGGAAAATTGCATCAGCTTAAGACTCAAACTGTTGAGATCTGAAAGCAATACAAAGTCTGAACCTTGCTATGTTAGGCATAGAGTATTTCTGTTACTCCTTTATCTATCCAAATAGCTTATTTATGAGCTAAGCTGTGCTTTTCGTAGCACTTTTTCAATTAAATATTTAAATTTATGGATACAACTTATATATGTGCTTAATATTAGACACTTGTTTGACTTGTTTCTGCTCTGAAACTGACTTTAGCTTCTGCCATAAAACCATTTCATGACAAGTTTCTGGCCATAGGTTACTTGTAATTTTCTGACGTTAACTTTTAACATGCATTTCTGAGGTGAAAGTATTGTCATTTTTTGATTGATGCATTTTTAAGCAGGTATATTAGCTCAAACAAATTTAATCAGTAGCAGTGTAAAGAAACACTTTGTCCAAAAAATGTTTTTAAGGTAGTGTCATTTGTTCTGCAAGTGTGAACTGTGATAATCTTGTTGTTACTGACTGTCATCATGTAGGATCATTATGACCTCCCTAGTCACAGTTGTAGGAAAAGGTAGATGCTCCACTCGGATTTAAAAAATTTTTGCACTTGAAAACACCATTGTTTATGATGTAGCTTGCGCCTTTTCTTCTTCCCTCCACCAGCCTGGGTTGGGGTATTGGTAGAATACCTCTATATTGGTAGAATATAGAAAAGAACACTTTATTTCTAGTTTGTTGTATAACTAGTTTTGATCAGTGTACTGCTTTCCGTATGTGAATTGATAGTGGTGATCTTTTAAGAATGACTCTGAAAGAAGGTAAGTTATGTGATACTTGGGTCATGTTCCATACCGAAGTGGTACAAAGAGTTTAAGGGGTAACTGGGTCCTAAATGCAAAGGTTCTGGAGTGAATAAGGGGTTATGTTGTTAAATTGTTCTAGCTGTCATCATGGTCTTAACTATGAAGTTTTAAAAATAAGTATGGAGTTGTAAAAGTGATGTAGGTGATCAAAAGATGGCATTCTCAGGTAGCCTGGAGAGCAAAATCATGAGTTAAAAATACTTTTTTTTTTTTTTAGATGATACGTAAAGTCGGGGTTAGTTGAAGTCCTGCTTTGATGCAGCGTTACTTGAAAATGCTTGGGTTTTGGTGGTTTGGGGAGGCAGATGACTGGTAAAGGTTCTTCATGCTGTGGCCATGACTTACAGGTTTAGGATGGAGGCAGAGAGAGAGAACTGTGATTGAAGTAATTTGTGTATGGAGAGGCGAACCATTTCCTTTCCCAGTCTGGCTCAGCATCGTTAGCATGGCTGCCAAGAGGCTTTGTTAGGATACCCAGTTGAACTGCGTTGTAAGTCCGTAGTATACTTAAGGAGTTAAAATTTATGCTTAAGAGTTCATAAATGTGACTATATTGCTGTACTTAAAAGAACAGTCATGAAGGTATTTAGAGAGACAGTTGTGCAAGACAAAGCTTGGAGGAATATAGAGAGGTTGATAAAGTCAAAGGCTGTTAGGCATACAAGCAAGAGTTGTCCTTGGCTCTAAGCAGGTAAAAAATGTGAAAAGATATACTGAGAGTAGTCCTTTTTAGGCCATTGGATAGAGGTGCTAGGGTGAGGAAAATGAGGAAAGGAGTTGCAAATAGCTCCACTTAGAATTGGGAGGAAAAGCTGGTCCAAGAATGCTTGTGCAAGTCTTTATTGAAAAAGAATATTATTTCCTTGCCTATATTTGGTAACTGTAGTATCATCTGAGTCTTAGCTTTTAAGTATTCCTTCATGTCTCTCCTTATTTTCTGCAATGCAGAAGAAGCCAAATCTCCGAATAGACTTAGATGTATTTAATCTGGGTGTGTTGTTTTTAGTTTTAATAAAATACGTGTTGTTTGATCTGGCTGAGCAAGGTGAATTTGTGTAGGTGGCTTCCTGACATTATTCATCTCTCCCTTGATCTTTGCCATAGTGTTTAAGAGACAGGAACGGGTTTCTGTCAAGTTCTCCCTAGAAATGTATTTTATAAGGAATGTTTTCTGTAGAGAAGAGGAGGCTCAAGGATGGACACATTTCTCAGACAAAACATTCCAGCAAAAAGGAAGAGAGTAAACTGTTCACCAGCTCCAAAGAACTTCGAAAAAGAGCTTAGATCAGAATTCATGAAGCTAAGAGACTATGAAACACTTTCAATAGTATGCATGACTAAGGATTAAAATTAATTTTAAGAGTTCGCAGTTTCCTTTGGATGTGCTTTTTTGAGAACAGCTGTACGAACTTTTGCCTGGAGCACTTCTGATTTGATAAATCCTTGAGTCCTTTGTTGGTCTTGTCTTCCATGACTTAAACCACATACTATTCACAATTCTGAAACTTGCAGTACTTTTTGATTAATATATTTTTCTAATATAATTTTATATTTTTTATGTATTTATGTATTGGCCATGAAATTCTTATCTTGGATTCAGATTTTTCTTCATAGAAGTGGTGATTTGCAATAATTTTTTTTGTTTATTTCTTTTGTGGGTCTTGAAGCAGATATTCCAGTCTTGCTTAGGACAGAAATCAGATTTATGCTTATTTCTACTTTTTGAAATGCTTGACACCAAGTATTTCAAGTATTAGAAGAATTATTAAAATCTGTTGGATGTTTACTTGGCCTACTTTAAGAAGATGTTCTAAACTGTTGATATAAATTACTTGCAAAATATTTTGTCATTTCCACTTTGTAAGTGTTTAGCACAAGTGTGTATTGAACGTTCTTGCCTCCTCTTCATTATTAGCAATTTTCTGAACTACACCTAGAAGTCAGTGTAAGTTTCTGGTAAGGCTCTTTTTTTTTTTACATATATTGTAAGTGTTATGGCCAGCTCCAGGTAGTCTTTCCCTTCTGTTCTTCCCAGACGAAAAGGTAAGGATAGGTTGCTAAACTGCTAGATTTTATTAAATGTTTGGTGACAAAATGTTTCTTTAACTCTTCTCATTCTGTGGGGTTTTAAGTTAGTGTTTGGGTCAGTTATTAACAACTAAATATTAAAACCAGATAACTTTGACAGTGCAGAAACCCTGAACTTTTACCTGACATCTGCAGTATTATCCCCAGTAAATATGTTTTGACTATTTTGAGCCTTAATTATAGTAATTTCTTGCATGATAAAATTTCATGTATTGCTGGCTTTTAATAATTGCTTCTGTTATGAGGACAGGACAAGTGTTAGATGAAGAACTTGGGGCTCTTAAGATGTTAAGTGCTACTGTTTATTTTTGAGGCTTTTGCTTACTTTCTTGCATGGACCTGGGCAATGACGAGCATTTTTAGTCCCTCTTTGTTCTACCAAGTGTTTTCTGGGAGCAAGCCAAAGTTGTGTGCTTTTGGGTGCCATCTTTTCCTTACTGCTTGATTCTTCAGATACTTAAGCATAAGATGCAGGGAAGCTCAGCCCACAGATTGCAAGTGGGAGCACATTCTTGGCCTGCATGTTATCCATGGACTATAATGTAGTCCTTAATCGCAATACAGTTGTTTGTGCTCAAAGCCTTTTTAACTTTTTAGTTCTTCAGATGTGTGCAGAATATGATGCTTAATTTTTGTTGTACAAGCAGGGATGTGCAGCATTAAATGATGTGAAGGAATGAAAAGTCTGTGGCAGAAGTTCAGCAAATACCAAATCCCATTAGGGTGCACTAGTTATCCTGTCACCTCCCTCCTTGAAAGAGAGTGAAACTTCTTAATTTATGAAAAAAAGCATTGGTGTTGCTTTTCAGGTAATTCATCGTCATGTGAATATGAAAGGATCCTGTGTCTCGTGTGAATGTTAAAATAATTAATTTCTGTGAGAATTTTATAACCAACCTCACCTCCCTCAAATGTGGGCTGAAGAGGCAGTGAAGGACACTTATTTACAGTAATTGTCTAATTTATATGTCTGAATCTGTGGGTAAAAGCTATCAGCTGTACTTTAGTTCTTGAGAGAGGGGAGAGGTTAAACCCCAACAAGCCTGTAGCTGGCAAAATCCTCTTTGCTGGGGACACAGATGATTTTGGTAACTCAAAAGAGTGCATTTGCTCCAGCTGAGGCTTTTTGCAGGGAGGGGAAGCCAATTCTGTCAGCAGGTTCTGTTACACAGTTTCTATGTATTTTAATTGGTGTCTCAGCAACATGCAGCTCCTTCTGCCATACTGTGAAAACAGTGAAATTTAAAAATGGGTTAGCAGATCCTCTCACTAGGACGACGGATCTCTCATGTTGCAGCCTTGCATTGAAGGGACGTTGTCTTTTCTGCTCACAGTCCCCTGCAGAGCAAAAAGCTTTGTCGGATTCAGGCGAGGACCCCCAGGGAGAGGTTGAGCCTCCCTGCCATGGTCTGGGTCACACAGAACCAGCTGGTGAGTGCGACTCTGAGTACCCTGCTCCTGCTGTGGCCTCAGTCAGTGCTACCCTGAGTCCTGCTTCTGAAGCCCAGCTTGCTCCTATTCAACAAGAACTGGCAGGGGTAAGTGTCAACCTACCAAGTACTTCTGCTGCTGAGGGGATTAGAGGAAAAAGTCCCTTCCACTAGGTAGAATCCATTACTGTTCACTGTAGGAAGTGCAGATCACAGTTTGTCTGGTTCTTTGATCTCAAGTGTTAGTCCTCTCTAAATCCTTGTTCCAATTAGAAGAAATGAAATTTGTGAGTCTCCCTAGTACAGTCTAACTGTAGAAGATACCTCAAGTATTTTAAAATTTAGGGTGTAAACTGTGTGTTTGCTAAGGGTAAGAGCACTTCTAAATGAGTGAGAAAGTGGGTCTATATTTGAGGGATTTGCTTCAAGCAGTTAGAGCAGAACTCTTTGTTCCCTTTCTGGGCCATAATGCTGCAGCTTGACAAAGCGAGCAGCTAATACTGTTTCCACTGGGTATGTCATGCCAACCTGTTAGGTATTTAACAGATTAAAGGCACCAAGCATCATAGCGGAGTTTTGAATTTGGGTGTTTTGAGTGGGGAGGAGATCAGTACCTTGTGGAAAAGCTGTCAGTGCTCATAATTTGATTTTTCTACTGGTGATGTAGCAGAACCTTCTCTGAAAGACTGGATGACTAAATGACTGCTACCGTACAGTCTTTCAGAGCAATTTTAAGTGTTCCTAATCTTTCTGGTTGGTGCACCATGTTTTCCTAGTGCAGGTGAGTGTCACTGTTCACTCTGGCATCACACCCTAGGCATGTGCTCTTTGCTAGATCATTGTCTGTTAAGGCTCCTTCACCCAATACCTGCATCCTTTTCTTGCACTGGTTGGTTTGGGGTTTTTTTGTCCAAGAATCGGCCGTTGAATGGATTGTCATGACAAGGTGTAAGTTAAGTACCACTCAGTGTTCAGACTGCTGCTTGATTACCTGCAGAAACCTTTCTATTTCAGTTTCTTTTCTGAAGGTTAAAATTTTCAAGGGTTAATGTTTTAAAATACAGCTAGTAAACCTGTGGAAAATCACGCTCTGAAAAGCCAGTGTCCATAAAAGAGACAGAGGAGTCCTGCAACTTTATTCAAATAAAGGGAGAGAGTCCACTGAGGCACACACCCACGAGGTTTTCTCTCTCGAGGTTTTGGAGGGCGCAGCCTCCTTTTATCCTAAACTCCCGGCCGCACGTTGCCCTCTTCCTTTCCCCATTGGCTGAGGTACCAGGAAGGTGCAGCCTTCCCGAACCGCCTACCACATATGCCCCCTTGAAAGTGTCCTTTTACCCCAAAGTTCAGAAGTTCAGGCTTGTGCAGACCCACTTGTCTGTTTCAGGAGCCAAGCTCCCTGGGCTCTGTAACAAACCTGCTGCTTGAAGTGGGTAGAGACATTAAGACCCATTTCAAAGATGTTAACACCCACACCTTCACCCATCGAATTGTTTGTAAAGACATTATCACACATCTTTCCTATCAAATATAATCACAGGTTTTTATCTCAGTTTTCTGTCATTTGAAATTGCAGTGTTACTAGAACTGTCCAAAAGAACTGTATTAACCAGACTTTCAGGAACACTGCAGCAAGTGGTTATCTTTGTCTTGTTCTTAGAGAGCAGAAAATCTTACCCCAGTAAACCCAGTTCTGAAAGAAATTTAAAACCCACAAATGCTGTTGGGGATCATATGCAGAAATTAGTGGCTGTACAGAACAGCTGTTTCAGCATTCTTCTTGGCTCCATTCAATTAAATGTACAGAATTGTACAGTGCTCAGTATGGGCATGTAACTGGCATGCATTGGCAAGCACTCTTCAGATTATCCTAGTGTCTTACAGTAAAACCATCCCTTACCTTGAAATCTAGAGAAGGTTGATGCATCTTAAGAGTGCTTGTATTGGTTTGCTGGAGCGGCAGTTTTCATGCAGTCTTCCCAGGGCCTGGGAAGATGGATGAATTAAGATGGAAGAAGAGACACTGCATATTTCTTGTTTGCTTGTTTGTACACACATAGGCAGATATTTTTGATACGACATGAATTCAATGTGGCCATAGGTACAGCCCCTTGCAGAGCTGATGATCATGTCCTAACTCTTTGGTAAGCCACACCAGCCTCCCACGGCATGTGGTCTGTCCCAGCAAGACTCCGCTGGTTAAGAGGTTCTGGAACAGCTTTTAAGCAAATCATGGCAGTTCTATAATGCCTGTGTATGTGCTGAGTGTCTGGACTGCAGACTTGCATTACTGTGCTCTGAAGTCCGTTATATATGACTTTTTGCATCTTAAAATCCATTTTCAAAGATGAACACCAGGTAGAGCTTTCCCTGAATTACACTGACCTTTTCTGCTTTACCCAAATTCTCCCTTCCTGTCCCTGTTTCTGCTCACTAGTGTGAATAAGCAAAAACTGACAAATTTGTTGAAGTTTTGAAGTTCTTCTCTTAGCTTAATGGAACAGCTGTGTGAGGAAATAATGTTCGTATTTAGTTAATTACTGTGACTTACACTTATAAAAAGCAGTTGGTAGCCTTTATGAAGGTAATTTCCTTAACTAGAAATGTGTCCTAATTGTAGGAGCCTCTATTTATGCATAACTGTTAACTTTTCTCTAGCTGGATTTCTGAAAGCCGGGGGCAGAGGGAAAAAGTGAGAAGTGGCTTCTGCTCTTAAATGGGAAAATTCTGGGTTGGATTTTGCTGTTACCAGTTTGTGTCTCGTTGGCATCTAAGTCCAAGGAACTGAATGGAGATAAATTCAATCACCTTGGTGGTTTCTTACAGGCTGAGATGGTGCTGCCTTTTGTTTCCGTTGTGTGGGGTATTGTGTAAAGTACAGACTGAGTAAGCTGAGAAGAGAAGCGTAAAATGGAGAGTCTGGACTGCTGTTCATTGTCACTAAATGTAGTTTGCTGTTTTTCCAGTCTGTCAGGCTTGTCATGCATCTATTCCCCTTTTTTTTGTCTAGTCTACCCAGCTTCCTCCGAAGCAGCACTGGTAAGCAATTCTGGCTGCAATGGTAACTTACTTTATCTGTGGCTTCATAGAAAAGTGAAGCTTAGGCTAATACAGAACATCTGTGTACCCCCACCCCCGTAGAATCTATCTGGCATCTATTTGTCTAAAGGTGCATAGCTTTAATCTCCCAAAACTCTTGGACTAGGAAGCATGGAAATAACTCGGAGCAGATTCTGTGTTGTGCTTTGCCCTCAGTAGGGTACAGAGTTGGTTTTGGATATTGATGCCTGTTGCCCACTAAACATGGTGATGGTACATTAGTTGTGCTTGTCAGTTATGAAATTACAGTGATAGGATGATTTGAGGCTTGTGCTATATAGGTTTGACTTTTTTGTCTGTGTTACTTGAGCATCGAGAATGAAGCATATGTTAGTAACATCTTAAGTTTTTGACATTCAGGTGGAAATCACTTCTTTATTTTTAAGGGGTTTTGCATATAGAGATCTGCAGTTCCACTCATGCAAGTTTTTTACCAAGTGTTTTCTTTTTGCTTTCAGGATTTTTGATAAAAGTTGAAACAAATTGCTTGCACATGTGACAACACTTTATGTGTGAAATGGAATATTTTCTGAGTTCAGATGCTGTTTGCTGAAATACATGATATCATGCTTTTCTATTTTAGCCTCATCTTTTGGGAAACCAGTGTATGTTGGCAAGGGCAGTGACTAATAAGATTACCTTCTGGTAGTACCATGGACTACTTGACTAATTATGTAGGAAGAGCCATGGATCATCAAATGCAGCATTAACACGGCTGGGCTGATAGGTGTGTGTGAATGCAGGGGGTTGCGTTCCAGAACTGTCCGTAGCTTCTTGTTCCCAATGCTGAAGGTTTCAAAAGTACTCAACTAGGATGCTAGTGAGGTAGCTATACTTTTCTATGAACATAAAAAAAAAACCAGAAAAGCCCTTTAAAGTAATTAAATAGGCAAAGTGCAGTGTAAGTGGGTTTTTATTAGCATTTAGCGGAATACTGACAGTAGAGTATTATCTGGGTTCTGAATGTATGCAGTGCTAAATAGGAAGTTTTGCACTTTCTGGTATCCTTACACCTGAGGTATGCCTCAGATGTCAGTCTTGTGCAGCCTTACGCAGTCCTTTTGTGTGTCTGCCTGCTCTCGGTGCCCAAGTGGGCCAAGTCATGGTGGGGAAGCAGCTTTGGGGCTTCAGTGGACTCTGCCCATGAGCTGCCATTCCTCCATTTATCAGCCAAGCTCTGAAGTGAGACTGAGTGAAGGGGAGGTGTCTGTCTGCATGTCCTGGGGCAGGAGTGGGATGAAAGGGTGGTGTTGGACTAGGTAGATGGTTCAGTATGTCGGAGCTATCTGGAAGGATGGTGTAGCCAAGGTGGGGGTCAGTCTATTCTTCCAGGTAACAAGTGACAGAACAAGAGGAAATGGCCTCAAGTTGAACATTTAGATTGGATATTAGGAAAACCATGCTCCACAAAAGGGTTGTGGAGCCCTGGAACAGGCTGCCCATGGCAGTGGTGAAGCCATCATCCCTGCAGGGATTTGTAAGACGTGTGGATGTTTTAGCATCGGGCATGGCAGTTCTGAGGGATCTCTTAGACTTGGTGATCTTAAAGGTCTTTTCTAACCTAAGCAATTCGATGATTCTGAGATGTTTTGTAATGAGATGAAGATGCTGATGCTGCCCTGATCACCTTCCGTAGTGAAAGGAATCCGTCATGGGGTTATTTTTTGCAGGAGCAAGGGAGATCAGTTGAGGAACTGGCAGAGCAGTAGGAGGAAAGAGCCATAGAAGTCCTTAAAAAAATATGTAAAATGTTTGTTCAAAGACTTTTTGAATATCTGTGATAGTTGGTAGCCTGTGATGCTTCCTTTTTTGTTCCTGGTACTGTGGAAGATGTTAGGGGACTATCCATTGCTAATTCCAATAAAAATACTATTGTACTGGTTTATAGATCGTGCTTTGAAAGACATTCCTCCAATGCTATCATTTTGTTGAAGGAACTAATGTCACTTAGAGTAATTAGGTAAGGTGCTTTGGAATGAACTCCCAGGTAATGGGTATGTTTCTGTTGAGCTTGAAACTTTATGGTATTTTTTAAATCAAACCAATTTTGAAAACTGTCATTTTCAAATTTTCAGTATATAGAAAATGTAACTGTAGTAATTTTTACACAGTCCCTAAAGATATTAGTGCTTGGGATATGAATTTTCAGGAGTCTTATTTGTAAATGAAATACTTTGAATTAATTGTATTTGATAGTATCTGTGTGAAACTCTTTATGCCTACATGTAAGTCATAGAAGATTATTGCATTGAGTGTGTATCATTGACGGTAAAGAAAAAAATCTCCTAACTGATGCTTAAGACATTTGGATCAATCTGAAGAGACTGAAATGTTCAGTATGTGATCTTTGTTTGATCAGTGTAATCTGATTTCAGAGATCTGCAGATGGATCAAGTCCAGAAGATGGAGATGGTAAGAGATTTTATTGTAAATTAAAAGCCATGAGTGTGTGTCTTGCTGGGATGTTTTGCATTTTCTCTAATTGTTTTTTTTCTACAGAATCTGATCGAGAGGATGGAAGCTACTGTCCACCTGTAAAACGTGAGAGAACTTCATCTTTAACTCAGTTCCCTCCTTCCCAGTCAGGTAAATGTTGCTACAGTATTATATATGGTTTTCCTTCCTAGGCATTCTTTTTCCAGTCATGTAAGCAGTCTTATTACTGTGTTCTGTGCTTTGGATTAAGTCCACAGCAACCATGTACTCGTGGTAGCAAATCTGGTGAAGCTCGAAGGAGTCGATAGATTTAAAAAATTTTTTTCTATCTGTAAGTTTATGTATATTTGTAGTTTCAGCTTTTACCGTTGTGCTGTTAAATTGCAGAATTCACCAGAAATCTTCTTGATTTGTTGTGATCAGGTTGCTTCTTTCCAAATTTATATAAGTGCTACCTTTTTCTTAGTTACTCTGCTACCAGGGAAATTTTTCAAGTCTCAGCTCATGTTTTAGTCCTTTTCTCTTCTCCCATTCCTTTTAAAATGGAGAGGATTCAGTGCATTCCTGGAACACCTGACAAACGCACACAGTCAGGGCAGTGAGATCACTGGGGTAAATTCATGGAGTTCACTTGCACAGGAATGATCATGTTTAATATTTGTTCACCCACAGGAACAGCCTCTTCTCCTCACAGATCATATGAAGGTTTTAGCTTCGGTCAGTGGTTATTTTAGTTAAGATATGTCAGTGTTTGAGGCAGATTTGAAGACTGCTACTTTATTTCTACCATCTTAGTTGAAATAAAGGAGATGAAAAACCTTGAAGGAGAGAACAGTAAAAAAAAATTCCTCTCATGTGCAGCACATCCTAGAGATGTGACTAAAAGGTGAAAGCCTAGTTATTTTGATTTTAATTTTAAAGAAATAAGTGGCTATGAAATCTAAAATGTATTTACTGTTACTTTATAGGCACAGTATTCTAAATCCATGCACCAGTGCTAGTCAGGGGAAGAAGCCCTTCTCTTTCAGATCCCAGTTTTCTGGTGTGCAGCTCAGTGGGTCTCCAGATGCCATCCTGTGAATTGAGTGACCAGTGTTGCTGCTGTCTGCTTACCAACCACTCTTAGTAAAGGAATGCACAAAAATAATGAGTACAGGGTTTTGGTCTGTAGATTTTCTGTTAGAATAACAGTATGTGTATACCCAGGTTCCCTATAATCTCTAACACTTCCATTCCGAAATGTCTTTGTCTTATAAAATTAGAATTTCTATGCTAACATCTGTTAAGAAGTGGAGGAAAACAATTTACTCAACTCTTTCATGGTTAAATACTGGATGTTCCAGGAGTCCAGTATCCTTTCTCAAGCCTCTGCTTAGCTAATGTATTTTGAGAGGATATGGTAATTTATTCCCTGACGCCTTTGTTCTCTTCTGACATGTGTTGTTCTCAAGCAGTGACAACTTTGATTTGAATTGCAAGTTCCATGAGGACCTCTTTGAATATTGTTGACATTATTCAATGGCTTTGGTTTCCAGAAAATCTTTTACTTTCCCACCTTCTTTTTTTTTTTTTGTGGGGTTACATTTCTCTCAAGAATAGGGAAATTTTACTTATATGAAAACCGTGTCATGTTTAAGCTTAAGGCAGACAATAATAAAAAGAGAGAAAGTGGAATTAAAGGAAATATGAAAAAATACTTAAGACAATTACAAAAGGCAAATGCCATATCTTTTAGTACAATGGTGTTCAGAGATGAGCTTCATTTCTCTTCTATGAGCCAATAAGTACTGTTATGCTTTTCCTCATGCAAAATGATCTGTTGGAGAAATGTCTCCTTCTCTGATTGTCCTGTTTCATAAACTGGATTGTGATTTTTGTATAACACCAAAAGTACTAGAACTGCTGGACAGTTCTCTCTGTCTCTACCAAACTCCCTATTGCTTGCTTCTTTAGGTCCCAGCAAAGGGTGGAAAAGAAACACTGTCCTTTGCCTGGTTTTTCAAACATTTTTCCCCTTTTGTTGACTATTATGCTGCTGGGGTGACATCTGACAGTACTCTGATGTACTCTCCTCTGTTTCTATAGGAGTTTTGTCTTTGCAGGGCAGTTCAAACCTAAGTTGTCTCTTGTTGCAGACAGTACTTACTGTCTGTCAGAACCCAGGTGTTCACTCCTACTCTTTAGCAGACATTACACACCTTCTGCTCTCTCTCTGCAGGGGCCTTTTGAAATGGTATTATACATTTTGCGATGTTATTATATATTCTAACACCACTTCTAATTCCTAATTCAGATACACTTCATATTGGGAATCCTGTATTTATATTCCCTTCAGAAAAAATGGAATTTGTTCTTTTTCTGTTTCAGGAGGCACTGAGGGGATTTTATGGACAATGACTTGTTTGCTACTTTGGCTGTAATACTGTTTTAGTTTAGAAGAAATAAAACCAAAATAAAACAAATTACTAGAAAATAATTTTCAGTTTGAAGTCTGAGAACGGGTTTATAATAAAGAACAACATATACAACTTCCCCTTTTTTTTTCTTTTTCCTTACTGCAGTAACAAAGAACAATGTCTTTATGCCATCAAGCTTCTGTGAACCCTCTACAGGCAATTCTGACTCAGAACCAGGTGAGCTTCCTGATTTTTCTGCTTTTTTTTGAGCTGCTGTTAATTTGTCATGATCCAAAGTACTCTGATACTTCAGAAGTAAGACCGTATCTGTGAGAATGGAAGTGATGATGATTCTGATCTTAGAGCTGTTCTCTTGCTCACTTACTTCATTGTTTGACTTCACCCTTGCTGGAGGTAATTAAAATAATATCAAAATTGTTAAATGTGTTGGGAGTGATGGTAGAATACTGCAGTATGACCCTTTCCTGCTAGCCTCACAATAAAACCTATGGGAAATTTTAGTTTGTCTACTTTGGAAAACAGTTTTTTTGTACTGGAAAGTAAAACAACCAAAATGTGTGGTCATGATTGTGTTCAGCTGTGACCTGTGAACCCTCTGTTGACAGAACTGCTGATTTTGTTAGTCCGTGTAGTTCCCGTTCGGTTGTGTTGGTATCACTGTAGTGCACATCAGTATCGTGTGCTTATAACCAAGTACAGTGAGACTGTAAGATGCTGAGTTGTCTTATTCTGAGTACAGATACTAAGCTCCTAAAAGGAAAACAGTATAATTATTCCTTGTAAGTTCTTAGGAACTCGATTTTTAATAGCTGTAGATTTATAACTTTTTTTTTGAGATATTGGTACTTTATTTAAAAGCCATAACTGTAGTGAATGTGAGCAAACAAATTTCTTTTATCTTCATACTACAAAAGCATTAGTAAAAGCTAATGGTATTACAAGAAACTAACATTGAGCAATTAAGTTTAACTTAATTTATGATAATTAGCAGTTAGATAATTGTGTCAGGGTTTGATACTGACTAAAAGCCAGGCACCCATGAAAGCTATTCACTCATTTTTCTCTGCTATAGCTAAGAAGAGGAAGGGAAAACAAAATGAAGGGTTCGTGAGCTGAGATAAGGATTAGGGGAAAAACACTCTAAGGCAAAGCAGGTTTAAAACTTAAACAGTATAAAGAAAATTTATTATCAACAGAATTAAAAGTAAAAAGGGTAATGAGAACTAAAATAAACCTTTAGAACACCTTTGTTGCGGTATGAGGGTTTCCTGTGGTCNGGGCAGTACACGGGCGGAGTTGGGGTAACAACCAATAGGAGAAACCTGAGGGAGCAGTTAGGACTAGGGGCGGGGAAGGGGGGGGGACTATGTGTGGGAAGGGCAGACAAGAGTGGGGAAATACAGTGCCACATCAGTGCCACACACCTTTTCTTCCCAGTCCCTTCATCTTTCCCACTGACAGCACAGAGAGACAAAACATGGGGTCTTTAGTCAGTTTGTCCCTTCTAAAAATCTTTCTTCAGTTTGCTTAGGGAAAGGAGTTTCTTTTTTTTTTTTTCTGCTGTGCCGTGGAGTGCTTCCCACAGGAGACAGTTCTCTGTGAACTTTTCCAGCGTGGTTTTAACGTTTCACGAGTAGCAGTCCTGCCCAACCTACTGCAGTGTGAGTCCCTCCCATGGGCAAACAGTCTTCCCACAACTGTTTTGCATGGGTCATTAGTTCATGGGGTGTAGTTCTTGAAGGATGAGCTATTTTAGTTTGGAAGCAAGGGTCCTCTTTCTCTATCTTCTCTCTCTGTTTGAGTTCCTCACTAGATGACAGCTTTTCAGCATCTACTCACTCCAGTGTGAGTACTTGTTCTCACAGGCTGCGAGTGGATCTCTGCATCCCCCCATGCACTTCATGAATTACAGGGAAACAGTTTGTTGTATTATAGTCCTCACCATGGCTTTGTAGAAAAATCTCAGCTCTGATGCCCAGACCACCTCCTCCCTCTCCCTCTTTTCACCGACCTTAGTGTCAGCATGTTGTTCTCCTCACATGTCTTCAGCTTTTCCTTTTCTTTGACTCAGGAGAAAATTGTTGTCTGTAGGTTCATTTTTCTCCAAGTTCTATCAATTAGGAAGTTCTTATAGGGTTTTGCAGCGCTGAAAAGTTGATTTCGTCTGGGCTGCGTGTCGGGGGATTGTTTGCCGTGCCCTTTGCTGTCGGCCACGTGGTCCCTGCCAGCACTCGATGGGTGATGCTGGCCACCGCAGCACTGGCTCTATTCAGCGTCTCTCTTCATGTGGGGCCCCGAAAAAGAGAAGCTGTTGCCATTGCTTCTGTCTTCCTGCTCGCAGCACGGCTGGCTAAAAGCAGCTAAACAAGCAGAGTTCATTGTGAGCCGTGCCTAGATAGCGGCCGCCGCATGGCCCCGGCTGCGCCGGGATTGCCCCGGTGGCCGCCTCACCACCCCTCGGGAGAAGAAAGAGAATGCCTGCGTTTTTTTCCGTTCTTAAATATGTCATCGCACAGGCGCTACCAGCTTCTCTTACTGGGCTAGCAACCTGCCCATCATCAGAGCCTTCAGCAACTGGCTTCTGTGCCAGACATAGTAGAAGCTTCGAGCAGCTTCTCCCACCCACCAAAAAACTGGGCTGTTTTTAAACTAACACAACTTGTTAGCAGCTGTCGTGTTCAGTCATACTTTTGATTGCTCTTTCTTTAGTTTGATTCTCACTTGAAACCTTTATTATCTGTATTAAGTCCTTCACAGAAGGAGCCCCATTTCTCTGGTGAACAGTCTTTTTTCCTGTTTCTCCTTAAAAAAATTTTGAATTTTTTTGCTTAGTGACAACGTGTTTGTCTGTGATGTATATTTGCTGTGATGATCACTGGAAATTCAGGTTTCTTTCAGAAGAAGAGAATTTGTTCTTTGGAAATCTCCTAATAACTTCGCGTATTTGTAGAACTTGTGGGTTGTTACAGTGGGGAAAACATGAGCAATTTTATGACTGAATGGATATTAGAAATATGTTACAGTTTTGTCCTTGTAATTTTGTATGTCACTTCCAGAGGAAAAGAGCAGTGGATTCCGGCTGAAGCCACCAATACTTATCCATGGTCAGGCACCTAGTGCAGGTGAGTTCACTGTTTACTGCAACAGTACGAAGATACCAGCTCAAGCATTTTATGTAGTTAGTAGTTTCATCAACCTGTTATTGTAAATAGATGGTGGCAATACCTATATGTCTGCAGAAAAAAATCTTGTCTTCTCTAAGATGGTTGTGCCCATATCCGCTGTGTAATGTGTACGGACGCCTCCATGTTTTGCATTGGATCAGTTGTGCATGTCTGAAGTGCATCTCCCAGCTGTCACTGCTTAGCAAACTTCTGTTTGTGCTTGGAGTAATCCTGCAGTCAGTGAACTCTATTCCTTTGGTAGCAAACTGGAAGAAAAAGGGTGTTCCAGGAGTGCCTTGAGCAAGTTCCAGCCGTTACTGAGTGTTCAGTCTGGGACCAGGCCAGGGCAGTCAGAAATGTCAGAGTGCTCGCTTCTCTCCCTGGCTTTTGGCAGCAGTGCGGGTGGCGGGTCCTTGATCATGCCTGTTCTGCACTACAGTTTGGCGATGACTGAATTTCCTGTTTACCGATGTAGACCCAGCCACTATCAGAAAGACATTAGTATTACGGCTCCTTAGGAATTTGAGGGGGGGGAAAAAACAAACCCAAAACTATCACTGCATAACTATATGGAAACTTCATTTCACTTGCAGAAGGAGTGGTAAATTTAAGAAAGGAATAAGCTTTTTCGAGCTTATGAACATTTGAACTTAGGATAGCTTTATATTCTGATGTCATGCTCTTTGAATATGGGTGGCCTGAAATAGAACTAATTGCTATGAGTGAGTTCTGTTACAGTATTTTATTGGATCACGAGTTCATCTTGACTTTTTCCAGTGAAGAAAACTGAACCTTCTGGGCTTGCCACAATCTTCTAGAGTTGATGTTACAATGTTTGGGGTTTTTTTTATTAGGTTGTTTAAGGTCAATTAGCTTTTTGAGTCGTAGCAGAGTTAGAGTTGTAGTGCTGTGCATCTTACTATAACAAACCAAAGAGGCCAGGTTAATTCAGAAAGCTAAAAGGTTGTTAAATGACACAACACAACTATTACAGTACCAATATGTTTGGTTGTATGAATAAAAAAAAAATCTTTTGCCAATATCTGGAAGTTACTTCACTGGAAAGAGAAAAGAAGACTTGGAATATGTCTTTAGTTGAATAAAATGTCAGTGTATAAATAGGATTACTGGTGTACTGTTCGTTTCTCTTACATATTAGCTTTTATTTCTGGATCAGTAGTAAACTTTTGTTCTGTGTTTTCCTGGATTAGGTAGACAATGTATTTTAAAGTGTCTTTTAAGGCTAGGAAATAGTCTTCCCTATTTGGGACTAACTCTCTTTTGAGGCTGAGTGAGGGATGGAAAAGAAGGGAGTAGAAGCTTTTCTAGTGTCTGTTTTTTCATTGTGTGTTCTCTTGGAAGCAGTTAGAGAAGATTAGATGAAGCTGAATTTTCCAACTTTAAAGTTTTATAGTTATTGAAAAAACTTTGAACTTGCAGGTCTCCCTAGCCAGAAACCGAAGGAACAGCAGCGAAGTGTGCTCCGTCCAGCCGTATTACAGGCACCGCAGCCGAAAACTTTCTCACAGATGGGTAAATAATGCTTTTGCATTCTAAATACAGTGGAGAGAGAACAAAAATATTGAATTTGTTTAGTGTAGTGGTTCGGTTTTACTCAACACTCACCTTGGTTTTTCTAGTTTTCTCCTTTCAGAAAAGAAACATCTTAAATGGTAAGTGTATCTGTATTACATCAGGGATAAGGTAGTGGAATCTTCAGGTGTGTAGGATGACTGTCTGATGTTGCCAGGCCTCTAACTTTGGTGTAGTCTATGCTTGAGTTTTGAAATAAAAAGACTTTTAAGGATGTGGTATAGCAACCTCAAATGACAGCACTGACCATGGTGTGATAAGCTATTACTGGTAATTGATTGATCAACAGTAAAGTACCTAAATCAGTGAGAGGTGGCTCTGGGCTTGGAGACCATTTGGGAGTTGGGACTTTGAAGTACAATTTTAATTCTGAATATAGAATTTTAATTCTTAAGTTTGGTCATTCATATAATGCTTATTGTATTAGGGAATTATGGAATTTGATATAGCTGATGGAAATAGGCATGATTAAAGTCTGGAAGTTAAAGCAAAAGAACTGTTTAAAGTGTCCAATGTCTCCTAAACCCCATGTTCCCCCAGCCTGATACCATTTGTTATGTGGAAGTTTAGTTGAACAGAAATAGGAGTAACTTCAGTTAATGCTGAATCTGGCATAAAACCAAACATTTCTTGGTCAATTTTTTGACGTGCCTCCTGACACAGATTGGACTCTACAGAGAACTTAGTATTGGGGTGCAAATTTTCAGTGGGAGTTCAGTATGTGAGCAGGTAGATCAGTCTGAAGACAAGCCCTGCTGGTTGTGAACAGTATTAGATTAGAGCAGGATGGTTGCTTGAAGTTGTATCTGTTGAAGTCCTTACAACATTTTTATAGATTAATTTGCTGACTTGGTTTTCTGCATTTGGAATTTTGAGTCTGCTAAGAATTGCTGAATTGTGGTCCTCACATGTCTTGCGAAATACTATGGGAACTTTTTAGTTTCTATTGCAGTGTTTAATGGACTTAAACAAGAAAACTGCATGCAATTTGCGTAAGGAAACTTCTATGACCAGTCTAAATATCTAGAGAGTTTATGTATTTTCTTTCCGTGTTGCAGTTCTCAGCAGTGGCACCAATGGTGTAAATATCCCTCCAGATTCTGCAGCCACATCAGAATCTCCAAGTGATGCAGCGCTGAAAAGTTCAGACTCTGAAGACAAGGTGAGTTGGAGAAGGAGACTCAAGGTGACAGGTGTAAATATTTTCTGAACAGAGTAAAAAGCCGGTGGCAGCACACGAATTCCCTACAGGAGGTGGACAGTGCAGGTAATGAGGGGCTGAAAAGCTTCACCTAGAGCAAAAGACATCTAAGTGCATCGGAAGTTGTTTATTGGCTATCATGAAAGAAAGATAATGAAATATTTACTTCCAGTTCTGTTTAGTGTGTCCAGTCCTTTCCTTTCCTGTAGGTTTTGAGCTAACCGTTAGCGTCTGAAGGTCGTGATTGATAGCATGAGGAGGATGTTTGGGGATTTTGAGTGTTGGTGGGTTTATTGGTAGCTTCATTAGGCAATTGTTTGCTTTTTGTTGCCATGTTGAGCATAGAAATAGTGTTGCTAATACAAGAGTATGGAACAGTTTACTTGAAATTCGAGTCTTAATCGTGAATATGCAAGCAGAAACACTTGCAGTGTGAATGGCTTTTTAAGGTTTAGTGATAGGCTACTGCCGCAACTAAGTAGCGATAAATAAATTGAATGCATGTACCAGTGTGAAAACCGTGGGACATGCTTGTGACCCAGCTGTGCATGTCATTAGGGACACCCTCTATCTGCTTTTAACATCCAGAAGTCCTCTTAAGTTTTTTAATGAACTGACCTTGGAGAAAGTTTTCTGGTAGAAGAAAGCTCTTAAATCTGGTTGCTAAGGATTTCTGGAAGCTCAGTATAAATGGTATAAAGCTTCATAACTGAACATTTGCAATTTTACCGAGGATTGTGGTGAGATGTTTATTGTCTTGGCATTTGTAGTCAATTTTGTCTGCCTGAAGCTTTCTAGCACAGCTAGAAGTCATTTGAGTTCATGCAGTAATTGTGTTAAATGCTGGAGTCTCTGCAGAATATTAGATGGCTTGATGAGAGTGAAGGATTACTTCTGGAGTTTTTTCATATTGGTAATTGTATGTGCAGATCTGTGGCATAGATTTGATGTACCACAGAGAGAGAGCTTCCTTGTGACAGCAAGTGTGTGGTATTTGCAGTATTAGATGAGCGTAGTCTGCCTTTGCTACCTTGTGCAAGCACAAGACAGAGACATCAAAGAAAAATCTTTTCTGCTGGTAAAATATGACCATGACTTACATCTGCTCTAACAGAGTGGGAATGTTCTCAGTCTGGTAGTTGTCATACCCTGAGCAGCTCTGTGGCAACTTCTACCTGTCTGGTCTCTGCCTTGAAAATCCGTAGGAGACTATAGGAGGCCTAAGCAACATTGTCCTCAGATGGGTACAAGCTACAGCCTTTGATCCAGCCTTTCTTGACTGGTAGGAGAGTCTGGTGGCTGAAAGTCATCAGATGTGCAAGGACACTTGATAGCCCTCGGCCTTTTTGGTAGCCTTTTATACACTGACATTTTATTCAACTAAAGACATATTCCAAGTCTTCTTTTCTCTTTCCAGTGAAGTAACTTCCAGATATTGGTAAAAGATTTTTTTTTTATTCATGCTGATCCTTATCCAGAAGGAAGAGGATGTGTTAAGGAAATTCTAGACTAATGATTTTTCCTTGTGTTCAACAGAATGCTCCTTTACCCTATGTATCATTCAGTGGTGAAGGACTACTCCCAGTGATCAACACTGGCCCATTTCTAATTGCAAGCAGAAAAAGGATGTCTTTGAAATGCCAGAATTAGAATCTGAAGGCAGATGATACAGCTAGGTTATGCAAAGGTTGTCCCTTAAACATAGAATGGGATTTGCGAAACTCTTGAACCTAATGTAGTGTTGTTTTCCTACTGCTTTTTTTGACCTATGTGATGCGTGCGGGAAGTGCCATAGCTGGCACGTGGAGGCAACAACACCCTGCATGAGAAACTAATAGAAAGAATTGGAGATCTGTGTTCAGTGACGGTTCTGTAACCTCACTGGGATCATGGATACAGGAGGTTCACTTGGACAACTGGAGTACTGCGTTAGATACATAAGGGCTTTTTAGGAAATAAAGCAGGAAAGAGACAGGGATGGGTTCCACTATGCTAAAAGAAGGTGTTTGAATGCAGAGGCTTTGTTTTGGGAAGGCACGGAATTGGTCAAGGCTTTATAGATTAAGATCAGAGAGGAAGCCGACAAGAGGGAGATTAAAGTGAACCTTCACCAGACTTGGACTGATCAAGTAGAGAAAGTAACTAAAGCCCTTGAAGAACTAGAAGCTTCACAATTACAGGCCTTGGTTCTAAAGGAGAACTTTAGTACTTGGACACCTGATAAAATGGCAACATGTCCTGGTAGAAATACTCCAGAATATTCCTGGAAACTTTAGGAATAAGTTGATGAGAGTATTTGCATATGCTGGGTAAGTTGACATGGGAGGTATTTAGCTGTACCTGGTATTCACAGCAAAGAACTGGCTAGAAATACAAAGGTTGAGAGTAGCTGTCATTGCAGCATCAATGAGGTGGAGTTTGAGATCCTGAGGGAACTGGGGAAGATAAGTAGCAGAATAAAGATCCAGACTTCAGGAGAGAAGACTTCGGCTTGTTCATCAAGCTGGTTGGTAGTATTCTGAAGGACAGCAAGGCTCGTGAGACAACCGTTACCTCCATGGACAACCACTTTAGAGAATGAATAATTTATCTCAAAGTGCATGAAATTGTGCAAGTGTAGCAGGAGGCCAGCGCATATGGGCTGGGAGCTCCTTAAACCCAGAACAAGAATGTGCATATAACTTGTGAAAGCAGTCAAGACGCCTGAGAAGTATACAGAAGGATTGCTTGGATGTGTGGGAGAACTGGGAAAGCCTAAACTCAGCTGGAGTTGGAAATTACAGGGAATGAAAGGGCTGCAAGCAAGGCTTCTACTGGTGCTGGCAGCAAAGGTAAAATGGAGGAAAATTGTAGGCCTTCTGCAAAATGTTGAAGGGAACCTAGTGATGAAGGACATGGAAAAAATCTGAGATACTCAATGCCTTTGTCTTGTTTTCTACTGAAGAGGTCTGCTGTCAGGTCTACCAAGTCCTTTTCTTTAGGGGAAATTTGAGGGAGTGATTTATTATAATGTATTTGCTTAAGGACTGTTTTAGACAGCTTGACGTACACAAGTCTATGGGACCAGACAGGATGTGTATCCATGGGTGTGGAGGGAGAGCCATGGTTTAACCCCAGCTGGCAGCTAAGTACCATGGAGCCACTTGCTCACTCCCTCCACTCAGGTAGGATGGGGAGAAGAATCAGGAAAAAAGTAAAGCTAGTGGATTGAGATAAGAACAGTTACTTAACTGTTGAAACAGAGTAAAGTATAATAATAATAATTGTAATGAAAAGGAGAGAGAGAAATAATACACAAAGAAAACAAGTGATGCCCAGTATAGGTGCTCAGCACCCACTGATCTGTGCCCAGCCTGTCTCCCAGCAGCAATCGCCCCCTCCCCAGCAGCTCCCGCAGTTTACACACTGGGCAGGATGTTCTGTGGCATGGAATATCCCTCTGGCCACTTTGGGTCAGCTGTCCTGGCTGGGCTCCCCCCCAGCTTCTTGTGCAGCTCCTCGCTGGCAGAGCGTGAGACACTGAAAAGTCCTTGGCTCGGGGTGAGCACAACTGAGCCACAACCAAAATATCAGTGTGTGATTAAGATTATTCTCATCCTGCATCCAAAATACAGTGTTGTACTGGGAAGAAAATGAACTCAGGACAGGGAGCCTGGGGGGTGCTAGTGTGAGACCACTGTCCTCAGAGAGTTGTGGTACTGTGGAGGGTCCCAGTTACTGGGGAAGAAGAAAACACAGCACGTGTTTCCAAGAACAGCAAGAAAGAGGTTCCAGGAAAGTAGAAATTGCTCAGCTCCTTCCTTTCCCTTTGTGGTGAAGGAGTCCTAGGATATGAGGCACCTTGAAGGGATTGAGAACAGCCAGCATAGATAAAACAGAGACCAGCCTGATGGGTTTTTTTACCTTTTGAGATTATTTGCTTTGCAGAGAGCCCTACTTTGATTTTGACTTCAAGCAAGATCTTTGTATGGTCTGAAGTATCATTGTCATAGCCAAAATGGAAAGAGGTGTACTGGTTGGGTCAAATTTAAAATGGGTGAAAAATTGTCTAAAGCAGTGTCTTTGAGGGTAGCAGCCAGTGGTTGGAAGTCTGACAAGTGTCGGTCACTAGAGGCACTCCTTAGGACTGTTCAACATTTACACAAACAACCTGGCAAGGTGAAATAAATCTTGTTAAGTTTGTGGATACCAATACACTATGTAAAGGGGAAATGGTCAGTATGTTGGAAGGTAGGGGCTGTTCAGCAGGATCTCAGCAGGTTAGAAAAACGAACTGAGAAAAACTAGCCGATGGTCGGCAAATGCAAAATTCTGTACCTGGGGTGAGAGAACCTATGTGTCACAAGGACTGAAGAGGGACTGGCTAGAAAGCAGCTGTGCAGGCTAGTCTTGGAGATCCTGATACTGCATGAAAAGTGTTGAGACAAGTTCTCACATACAGAATTTATTAGCAGATCTACAGCTGATAATATTGCTTCTAAGGGTGACAGTTATTTTATGTTGGAGAAAGGGAAATCAAAAAGGGAAAGAAAAGGGGAAACCTCACGTTGGCCAGCCATAAAGACTAGTAATGGGTTCGCTAGACAGGCATCTTCCCCCTGAGTGTCCTCTCCAGTGGAGCAGGTGGTACCCCCTAATGCTCTTCCCATAGTAACTATATAGTTTTCTTCAGCATATGCTCAGACTTCCTGTGACTTTGGGGTTTTTTTCCTGCTTATGGTGCTGTTGATGCTGATGGAAGTGTGTTTTGCTGAGGGGCAACTTCTGTATGCAGGTCACTTGTGAGGCTTTGTGCATGCTTAGTGTTGGGTTTTCCCATCAGTGTCAAAAACTGTGGGATAGGAAGTTAGGACAGAAGCGGGAGGGAGTGATTCCCATGCAGGTTGCAATTGCTTTCCAACACTACTCTAAGGGTTTGTAAGTGCAAGGCTCTGAGTACAGTGGAACAAGAACTATAGTATGGGAATAATCAGGAGAAGTGCCACCACAGCAGGTGCAGGAAGAAGTCTTGAAGCCACTTGTGGAAAGCAGGTGGCAAAGGTGCAGAATAGAAAGTCCATAGCAGAACAAAAAGTTCAGGAACCTTCCAGTGCTGTGCAGCAGTGATGAACAATAGGTTGAACATGAATAAGTAGTGTATCGTATCCTTTTATTGATTAAGGGAACTTACACGCTGCTTTACTAAAACTGCAGCCATTAAGTTCAGGAAAGTGATCTTTCCTTTTTGTGCCACTGGCAGATGGCATCAGGAATACCGTATATAGTTTGGGACTTGACAGGACATGAAAGACACTTAAAAATCACCAACGGGACTAGTGGCTGGAGCCCAGGATGTGTGATGAAAGAATGAAAAAGCTGAGTATGTTCTGCTTGGACTAGGGCAGGGGAATTGGATTGTTCTCCTCAGCTCTCAAGTAGTAGGCGGTAGCAAGATAAGAATGAAATTAGGAAGTGTCTGTCAAACAGATGAGAAGCTGCAGGTGTGATGTGAAGGGGATTCCAGATGGGTTTTAGGACAAAACTATCATACTTAGTGTAGTTGAACATTGAACCAGACTACCAAAATGCAAAACTGTCACATGTGGATTTTTTGAAACTTGATATGAGATCTTGGGCAGCCTAATATAAGTTTGAAGTTGATGCTGCTTTGAACACAGTTTGGACCAAATGATTGTTAGAAATTCCTTTGAACCTTAACTATTCTGTGATTTGCTAAGAAAAGCACTTCAACAACAACTCTTTATTTAAATGCAAAATCTGCCTTGTAGATCTGGAAGTGTTATTGGCTTGTCATTGTAAATTAGTGTGTGACTCACTTTGTTGTAAGGTGTTTTTATTTAAAGAAACTCAACTTCTTAGGCTACATTTTTCCATTTCTTTAGGCAGCAGAATGTCAGAAAAAGGAGTCCAACAATACTTCAGATGATGACAGCTGTGAGAAGGCTGAACTAAATGCACAGCAAGCATTTGTGTTTGGGCAAAACTTAAGAGATAGAGTTAAGGTAAACACGCATTTGTTCTCTTGACTAAGAGTTTATGAAGTATTGTGAAGCTACTATATGAAAAGATTAAAACCTCCATGTATATACATAAAATTAAAAGCTGTGAACACAGTAGAGTTGACTGTTCAATAAAATTAGTCTTCTGGACATTTAATAAATGAATTCTGTTAAGTAGCATAAGAAGCTTTTTCCAAAAAAAAGCATCTACTGCAATAATAAGTAACAGCTAAAGCTCAGTACAATGTAGTGTTTTCTCTTACCTTTTGGGTTAGAATTAAGTTGAAATGTGATCCTAAGATGCTCCCATGCAACCAAGACTTCACAGAAAAGATGGAAAAATAGGGCAGCCTGGGCTCAAACTTATGCATAGAGTAACTGAGTTGGCTTGTTAGTACCTCCTGTTGAAGACGGGTTTGCACAGGTTTCCTAGCGTAATGAAAGAAAGTGTAATATTGGGACATAGACTTACCTTGTTTTATTGTAGAAAGCATTTGTAGATGGAACTTTGTCTTTGGAAAGAATGAGTTGAAAAATTTGCGGTCAGTAATTAAAACTGCTGATATATACTTGCTCTTTTTCTAGCTAGGAGATGAAAGCGATGAAACTGCTGATGTGCAGAATGCTGGCCTTCTGACATCAGATATACCTTCTGCAACAAACTATTTTCTACAATACATCAGTTCCAGGTGAGACTACAGGGAAACCAGTAGAACAGTTCTCCTTACTCTTTATTGAAAATTCTTTATGATTCTGCTCTTTATTGGATGCAGGGCTTAGACTGGGTCAGTGGGCACCCAGGCTTCTGAAGAATGAGATGGCAATCATCAGATCTGGGGGAATCCTCAACCATCTGGTCAAGGGAGATGCATTTGATACTATTTATTTGACCACATCCTCACCAAAGCCTCCTCAGAAAACCAACAAGCATGAGATGAGAAGTCTTTTCATGAATGATTAGAAACAGTGATGGACTAAATTGGTGCTACCAGTAGAATCCTGTGGAGATCTGAGCTGTATTAGTGCAGTAATTCTGCAGTTATTATCTGCATTGTTCAGTATGTTTCATATATGATATGGATAAAAAGAAGAATAGTTAAAATTTTTTCATGATGATAAGCTTTTCAGAGTAATGTAGAGGTCCTGTATGAATAACTAGGAGCCTAACTGTGGAAGGATTTTGAGAGAACTTCTGATGAGGCAATAACATCGGAAGCAATGTGATGTAGAGGTAAAGTGAGGAAGCCAGGAGAAAACTGCTAATCCTGTCTTACGTAGTGATGAGTTCTGAGCTGACAGCCTTCGCTTGAGGCCGAGGTAGTGATACAGCTCTGTGAAAATGCTAGCTTAGTAGTGGTCAAAAAAATGAAGTAGTGTACAGAATGAGTAGAAAACAGAAGATACAGAGCTGTGAATTCAGGTAGTAGCTGGAAAAGTGTGAGGGGAAATCCCACCTAGAGTGAGGATGTAGAGCAACATCTCCGCTCCTGGAGTAAGCTGAAATTCAGATTGCTTGAGGCCATGAAATAATTGTAGGAAACGCACCAATACATTCTTGCTTTGTCCTTATCTTTGGCATTTTTAAGATCCTGTTGTTCACCGTGAAGAAGGCAGTTTTGCAGTCCAATGAACTCTTGATGCTGAACTTTTCAGATGATGAACTGGAGAGGCAGAGAACACCTTTGCCCTCTTGATGCCAGATCAATGTCTTTCCAAGAGACACGGTCAGATTTGTTCAATCAGATTTGGCAGACAATAACTACTAATACGTGACCTTCAGATACTGAAATTTTTTTTTCATATTTTTCAAATCATATGACATCTACTGTAATTTTATTTGAGTGTTTACTTTGGGAGGATTTATTCATGGTGAGTCAATTTCCAGAAACCTAGTTTTGGACTTGTCTTAAAAAAAGTAGTGTCTGTAAGGGGAGTTGGCTCTGGTTTTCAGCTGAGATGGCAAAGCATTATGGTAATCAACTGGTAAAAGGAAACTCCTCCCTTTGTGTAACACTGTCAATTCTTTAAAAACTGTAAATGTGCTAGGTTGCATGGCAGATACTGGTAGGCCACATTGAGTTCCCTGTCAACGTTTGGAGGTCAGAACTGTGGTATTTAATTCCCTTAGTAGGTAAAGCTGTCTTCCACTGAGGATCCACTGTTCTAGGAATCTCCTTATTCAGAAGTAGCAACTCTACATGTACAGTTTGAAGGTTTGTTTGGTTTCACTTGAATCACGTAGATGTGAGTCCCCATTTTCCAAACTTGGTGAAATACACGTACGCTTGATTCAGAATCGTCTGCCTTTTGGATGTTCACTTTGTGAGCAAGGTGGTGTCTTAGAAAGGTATGCCTGATGGGAAGGGACAGGAACAATGACTTGTTAAGTCTTTTGAGTCTGTAAAAGAATAAAACTGTTGTCCTTCCTAAAGAGGATTTAAAATCTGTTAATAAAAATGCTAATGGGAGGAGGATGCTTATTCTGTAAGGAAGAAGTAAAGGCTGATATTTGATTGTGAAACTTCTTGGAGAGGCTGTGGTATTGCAGCTAGTCTGATAAAAGACATTACTTATCCCTGCTACCTTTGCTTCAGTTCCGATGTTGGAAGTGCTTTTGTTTCAGTTCTTTCCCTTTTTGAGATAGTTGACCTAAAAATATGTAGTAGTTCAAGTCTGTGCATGTAGAATACTGTTTAAAAAAAAGTATGCTATATGATTAGACAGTAAGTCCTCACTTAGCATTCAGCATTGCTTTGTATGTTATTAGTTATGTGAAGGGGAAGATTTTTACAGAGACAAAATCATTTGTTGTCATTCTGAGAGAATTCTCGTTCTGTAAAACTAGAATGTGCTCTTGTGTCAAGTTGAATTAATTTTTTCATATGTTTGTGTCAACCGGCGCTTACTTTTTTAAAGCCAGTGACAATCACTCACTTTCTGAGGAATTTTATTAGTAGAAAATAAAAGAGGTATTATTTTCTGTCTTGTAAAACCTGGTTTATTTCTTGGATTTTTTCAGTGTAGAGAATTCTACAAACAATGCAGATGCATCTAGCAACAAGTTTGTTTTTGGACAGAACATGAGTGAACGAGTCCTAGTGAGTATCCACTATGTATATGTTGTAATTTTATGAGCAGTTTGTTATGGATTCTCACTCAGGAATTTTGAAGGCCTTTAATTGTCACTTGAGTATGGGGTTTTCTTCAGTGGTTTCCCTTGAAGGTAACTTACTTTGAGTGCAGCACGGGAAGTTCATTATGAGCTATTGTCTGCCCAGCAATACTCTCCAGGTTTCCCCTGCCAAACTCTCTCAGTGCAAGGAGATTCAGTGCCCTCTCTGTCGTGCATGTGGTTCTTGTGCCCAAGCATTTTATGGCACAGCTTGTTGCTTTAAATGGCTATTGGAGTATTAGAGGGTATTTTATGTTTGTCTTCAAAATTGAGAGCAGTTCAGTTATGACTCCCCCCAGGATGGGATTTCAAGCCCAGCAGTAAAGCAGCTGCCTCAGGACTGAGGTATGATTCCAGAAATGCTGTTTATGATGTACCAACCTAGGGAATAACTTCTAGTACCTCACTGTTTCTTGCTGTTGTTTTTATTCCTGTGCTGGAAGAAAATGGAAACATTTAATGCTGAGTGTTCAGACCTGTCTAACTACCAACCAGGAGTTCAGTCAACTATGCCATGAGTAGCTGTAGCTGAAATTGACTTGCTTTGGTGAACAAAGCAAGTCAAAAAGCTTCAAAGTAAGGATTGAAATTTGGTGCGAGTTCAAGGGAAAATTATTTGAACTGATTTTCAGGTCACACTCCATTCAGTTCCTTGGCTGGCTAGTAGGATAGCTTTAACTGTGAAAGCATGTTGTCTGTGAGATTCTTTTTTTTGCCATTTGGTTTATAAATACTGGAGCTGCCCTCAGTACTTGGTCACTAGTCTTGTTCAGCAGAATTAGTGTTTGTTTTCTCTCTTCTGTTTACCTCCTCTTATTTCTGTGATAGAGTCCACCAAAATCAAATGAAGGTAGTACAGAGAGTAATAAGGAGAATGCTGCTACAGAGTCTGGGTCTGAATCGTCTTCTCAGGAGGCCACACCAGAGAAAGGTGAAAAAAAAATATTAGGAATGGTAGTTAATCCTTTTTTAAATTATTGTATTTTGCAATATCCTGTTACTTTTCAAAAACATAAGATTTTTATGTTGCCTTTACTCTCTCCTGTAACCAAAGATGCAGGCTGGATGTCAAAGTTGCTGGATGCTGTAGATACTCTAATATTAAACATGTACAGGCTGCACTGTCTTTTTAATTGTCATTCTGTGGTACTGGGAGTATCTTCAGCAGAATAAAAGTAGAGGGAATTAACAGAACTGGTAGTCGGAGAAACGTGGCAAACTTTTTTTTAACAATTCTGTTCTATTTCAAGTGACTGAATTTCTGAGTCAAATGTGTATTGCATTGAGCGGGTGCACCAGGTGTTGCTTGAACTCAGAACTGTTTGCTGGATTCTATGTCTTCAAATTGTTGAGATATTACAGAAATTCTGAGAACTATTGAGTTTTCTTCAGTAAACTGCTTGAAAGCCCAAATGAAAGTGGAAAATTAATTGCGCTGTCCATGTGTAGGCACAGCTGTATGGCTGGCAAGAGTATCAGTACTGCTGGAGCATCTACAGATAAGCAGGTGTCCGTGCAAAACTTGTGAACTATTGTGTGTAGGGACAAAACTTCTTGATAACTTATTTCTTTTGTCCCTTGTGCTTGTAAAACAAGTGTTGAAAGACAAGCTTTAACTTCTGCTTATAATTTCAGTCCTTTTTTACGTGTTCTATTAACGTCTGTCTTCTATACTTTTCGAAAGGTCTCAAAATTCTAGTGTACTTATGTGAGACTTTTTTACATCTTATAAAATTATATGCTAATCATTCTCAGACTCAAAATGTTGTTCAGCTAATAATATTTCAGAATCACTGGCAGAGTCAGCAGCAGCCTATACTAAAGCAACAGCAAGGAAGTGTTTATTAGCGAAGGTAGAAGTGATTACTGGGGAGGAAGCTGAAAGTAACGTGTTACAGGTAAGAAACGGATAGAATAGAGGAGCTTTGAGTTTGTGGGGATTCATATGGATGTCCAGTGAATGCACACCATCTGATTCCCTACATCTCAGCCTTCCTCTGTATCTGTAATGTTTTTTCTTGTGTTAAAATGCAAACTTTAGATATTTATATCAGATCCTTATTTATTAACTTGTTATCCATTGTTTTTTAATTTCCTCTTTCTGAAAAAGTTTTAGTGTATAAGCCGTCCAGGTGTATCTTGAGCATACTTTTCTGAATCCATCACATAGAAGCTTCTGTTTTTATGAGACAATTATGTGAAGAAAATTTAAATGAACTTAATATTTTTAAGGTCTTTAATTGTTGTACTACTGAAGATTTTCTAAAACTTGGCATGGACTATTTATGCCAGCAGTCTGGTTTCTTGCAAAGCAGAAACTATATCACAAACACTCAGGATTTTGGCTTGAGATACTTAATTGAATTAGTGATCTTGTAGAAAGATATTTGGTCATGACTTAGACTCCTGATTTTAATAATAGTGTATTTAACATTGTAGTTATTCATTAACTTAAATATACTTACTCCAGTATATCCTTAAGAAAAACGTATGAAGGGTTTTCATATAAAATGAAGTGGTGTATGTATTTTTTTCTCTTCTCTCTTTATCCTCCAATTATAGTTTGGTTTTTTCCTTGAGATATTTTGTTTCTCAGCGTTTGAACTGCGTTATTTTCAGGGATAGCTTTTTTATTCTTACAGATGTGATGCTCTGTTCTGACACCGAACAGTTGCACTGTCAGTATCTAGTGCCTATCAGTTACACTTGTATTAACTTACAAAACAGTAGTCCATAATGTTTATCTTCTTGGACTTCTTTTTACCAGGCATGAATGGTCCTTAAATGGTTCTTCTGGTACTTCTCTGTTTCTATGTAATTCAGAAATGTCTGGGTGCTTCACATAATCAAACAAGACACTAAAGAGATAAGAATCCTGTTTCTCTTAGGAAAACCGCAACTTTTGGCAGTTGTATACTTAGAGGACTGACTTGCATGAATATGCTGTAACTTAACAGACCTCTTGTCTAACTTTTGTTCTTTTTTTCCTGCAAAATGTAATGCATTAGAATTCCAGATGGGACTTGTACAGACACAACTATGTTAATGTTGCAGAAACAGAGTATACAGAGCTAGATGTTTTGGGGTGAAGAAAATGAGAAATGGAGGGAATGAAAATGGAAGTATCTTTTCCACTTAGTGCGTGCTCATGTGTGGGGAACTTCAGGGGTGATGGTTTGAGATATAAAACCTCAGCAGTAACAGTGAAATTGGATTAGAGAGGGGGATGTAGAGTAGAGATGTTTGGCATGGAAGAAAAAGGGAGCTTGTGTGTCAAGAAGGAGCATTCCTACTGTTGGAAAAAATACGTACACCTTTTGAATTTTATAATTAATGAACCCTGCAGGGAGGCAGTAAAAACACTTATTAATGACTTTGTGTGGTTCAGGCTTTATGAATTGATAATGAGCCAGCATGTTCGTTCATCCTTTGCTTCCTTAATACAGGAAGAATTTTGCTTTGCTTTCATTATATTTGCTGGGTCTTCCCAGCAACAAATACCATCTTCATTGGTGCAGTGTGTACCTAAGGCTTTTAAAAGAATTGACTGGTATAAGGCAGTCTCTTATGACATTAAGTTTCCTCTGAAAGCTTATATCTTACCTGAAAATTGCTTGTTGTTTTGATCTTGAATCCTTTTATTCTTTAAGAATATATAGCTTCTGTTAATAAAACCGTGTGAAAACAGACAGCATATTTTGAGAAATTTATTGCAAAGGAGAGGATGATTTTTTCACTTTCACAGCTATAAACAATTAAAAATTCCGGTATGAAATCTGAATATTTTTTTAACCAACTGTAGGTGACTAAGAAATATATGATTATTTCAATCAACCACTATGCCATAGAGATATTTTCTGTTACAGATTCAGTGCAAGCTGTTTGTATTTGATAAAAGCTCTCAGTCTTGGGTGGAAAGAGGTCGAGGGCTGCTGAGACTCAATGATATGGCCTCAACAGATGATGGAACATTACAGTCTCGACTGGGTAAGAGGAACCAGGGGGAGTGAGATACTGTATGACAGTCATGCTATTTTCATAGGGTTCTCCCTTGACACACAGCAACTTTCATTTTAGTTTGTCTTAGCTACAGGAACTCAGAAGCAGTTTGGACCTTTTCTTTTGCTTCAGTTAGTGAACACTGCCTCCAAAGAGAGTATCTTCATACCCTTCTATTGTGGCAGATGTTCCAGTTACTTTTTCCCCCCATAAAAGCAAGCCATGTTTAGTAACTAGAATATTTGACTAGAAATTTATGGTAGCATCATTCAAATCTGGCTGTTTTGTATGGGTTGCTTGTGGTGGGGAAGTCTGTTTGAATAGTGCACGATTGTTCAGGCTGGCAGGAATGTGCATTAGCCTGAGATTATCAGCACAGATGCAACTGCGAACTTTGATGTATTAATATATAAGGCTTCAGACTAAATAGCTTTAGATATGACTCAAAATCTTTAATAGCCTTGTTGCGATTTAAGCCCAGCCGGCAGCCAAGACCCTTACAGCCACTTGCTCACTCCCCATCCAGCAGGATCGGGGAGAAAATTGGAAGTGTATAAAAGATAGAAAACTCATGGCTTAAGATAAAGACGGTTCAATAAAGAAAGCAAAAGCGGTGCATGCAAACACAGCAAAACAAGAAATTAATTCACTGCTTTCTGTGGGCAAGCAGGTGTTCACCCATCTCCAGGACAACAGGGCCCCATCACACATAATGGTGACTTGGGAGGACAAATGCCATCACTCCAAACATCCTTCCTCTTCTTCCCCCTGCTTTATATTCTGAGCATGGTGTTATATGGTCTGGACTATCCCTCTGGTCAGTTTGGGTCACCTGTCCTGGCTGTGTCTCCTCCCAACCCCCCACGTACTCCCAGCTTCCTCACCAGTGTAGTAGTACAAAAAGCAGGAAAGGCCTTGGCTCTGTGCAAGCACTGCTCAGCAATAACGAAAACATCTCCCTGTTATTAACTGTATGTTCAGCACAAACCCAAAACACAGCTCCATACCAGTGACTGGGAAGAAAGTTAACTCCACCCCATCCAAAACCAGCACAAGCCTACATTCTTCTCATTTACAGTTGTGACAAAAGCCCAAAAGGGCTTATTTGTAAAAAGACTGAAACATTTATACAATGAAAAGTGTCTTGACTGTTTTGAGCTTCCTGATGTGTCTTTTTCCACCTAACTGATCTTGTAACTTGGCTTTAGTGATGAGGACTCAGGGGAGTCTCAGGTTAATCTTAAATACCAAGCTCTGGGCTCAGATGCAGATCGATAAAGCCAGTGAGAAGAGTATCCGGATCACCGCCATGGATACGGAGGACCAGGGAGTTAAAGTTTTCCTTATATCAGTGAGTACTGTTTTTTGTTTATGTCCTAACCTTCCTACTAAAGTTGGTGCTTGCTTAAGCTGTAGTTGAGGTAGCATTCCCATTTTTCTTTGCACCCTACACTGTCTTAACATCACCCCTGCCCCAAAGACAAGGTGCTTGGCAGATTTGCTTGTCTAAAAAGTCTTGCTAGTTGTGAACAAATGCCACATCAAAGGCTGCCCGAGGAAGCCAGATTGTCCAAAGCATTGCCCATGGACTCATGTGATCTGTTCCACACGTACTGAGACTCTATAGTGTTTAATGCAGATTGTTTTCTGATATTAAGAAAAATGGGCATTATTTCATACATTTTATGTAATAGTTTAACCAAAGTTAGATCTACTGGAACTTTAAGCACAGGAAAACTGTCACTGTCTACAGTGCAGGAGGATGGATAGGTGCCTACTGAAAGGGAAACACTGAAACTCTGTCAAGAACATTATATTAGTGCTTAAAGGTTACACATTTTAACTTCGATTTTCTTTTGATACAGAGTATTCAAAGCAGTAACAGCATAGTGAAAGTGATTTCTGTGCTTGCTAAATGGGGAACGGCAATCCCAATCAGAATTACTAAAACACTCGGCATCTCATCATACAGTCAGCAAGGAAGAAAGGTCATTCTCTAATGTCTGCTAAAGCACTTACAGATTTGGAGAGGTCCGAACACGTTCTTTTGATTTACACTGATTCTACACAAGATGTTGCAAAAGAATTAGTGTTCCTAGCGATCAGAAATTGAGAGCATCAACAAATGGTCAGCTTTCCCTGTGACATTAGGTTTGTGGGGCTGGGATCTGGAGTCCCAGAATAGAACTTAATGATACCAAATATGCATTGATGAAGAAAAATAAGTGAAATTAATGGATAAGTTTTTATCAGTATTTTTCTAGATTTGAAAGTTTTAGTTAATCTGTCATCAGATTATTCACTCTTGATTTTAGTATTGATAAAAAGTATCTTGTTTGGAATTATTTTTTCGTTACAGTCATTGCAGGGAAATTTTGCAGATACAGAGGTGACAGATATAAGTGTCATTTGAGGCTGATGGAAACTATTTTTTATGAAAGAAGCTGAGAAGTGGGATTGTTACCTTACAGTTATCATGGAGTAAGGATAATAGTTAATATGAGGACTTAATTGACATAGTGAAGACAGAGTTTTGTAGTATTTGAAGGGAGTTTCCTTTTAAATAATGTCTATTAAATATTTAGTTTGATAGGCCTAATAATTGCTTGGTTTGAAGGCATAAAGTGCCCATTAACCTTTGAGAGTTAAAAATATATATTCTTCAACAGGTTGTCAGAAATGCTTCCCTCTGAGACAGAGACTGTTCAAAGAAAATTGGAATAATTGCCTGCCTGACTGTCCATTCAGTTTTCTCATTATATCTCGCATTGAAATTTTATGCCGGTGCCTCATGTGAAACAATTGGCTTGATTACGATTAACTAATATGTGAAGTTGAATGATTGACAGGCCAGCAAAAATCTGCAAGATTTTAACTGAAGAACTTTTTAATATGAGCTTTTGGGAGGTATCAGGAAAGCTCTGTGATTTCTGTGTGAAGAAGGCTATATGAAATCAGCTAGTACTGGATATGTTAGCCAGAGAAAGTTGGAGCTGAGCAGAGGAATATACTCTCACTAGCAGAATTCAGTATATCTAATGTCCTGCTGTGTGTACCACAACCCAGTCTGACTGGTTTGGAAAATACTTAATGAGAAAACTGAAAAGTATTTTGTGAAATTTGGCTGGTGTGTATTATGTCAGCAGTGTTTTATTGTGTTATAATTCCATGCACCTTTTTCTTATTTCTGAATATTAAAAAATGCAGGCAAGCTCTAAAGATACAGGGCAGTTGTATGCTGCATTGCACCATCGGATCTTGGCCTTGCGGAGTAGAGTGGAACAAGAGCAAGAAGTCAAGAATGTAGCACCTGAGCCGGAGGTAACGCAGTCAAATGAGGAAGACAGTGATGATGATGTCATTGCACCTTCAGGATCAGTTGGAAGTGGTAAGAAAGAAAGACAATGGTGTTTCCTGTTTTTCGTGCATTTTTCTGTGTCATTTCTTAAGGCAGACTGTGCTCTTTGTGTATGTCTGTGGAGTAGGACTATTGCATGGATTGCGTTTTTGAATGCAGCTACTTCTTGCTTCTTCTCCAAACTGGTAAAAGGCCCCTGTGCTGCCATTGAGTTACATGCCACAGTTTAGCAGAGGTTTTTTGTGCTTTTTATCACTTACAGGATTTCTAAGGGTGGTTCTGAGTTTCATTTTTGCCTTCATCATGGCCAAGAGTTGTACATAAAACCTTAGATGACTCAGGATCAGTAGACAGCATCCAGACTGACCTTTCAGGAGAGAGCTGTTTGGAAAGCAGAATGTTTACAAAGGGGCATGGAAGGAGTATAATGTTTTTTATTGTGCGTGAGGAGACCATAATTTAAGGAAAATACTAGTCTTCAGTTTGAGGAAGGCTTCCTTTTGTACTCTCAACTTGGAAGTCATCTGTGCTTTGCTTTCTTGTGGCTGAGAACATCCAGCCTTTGACAGTCCTCCATCCTGATTGACAGAAGGGGAAAAAAAGAGGAATGAATATGAACAAAAGCAGTGGGAAGATTGAAGAAGTTGGAAACTGAGCTTTTAGGTTTTGGGATGCTGCTGGGATCCCTGAACCAGATTAGTCAAGAACATAAAATTCTACAGTAGACAGATCTTAGTCTGGAGAAGGAATATGCAAGGCAGGGGAGGAGGAATTCTACAGTTCTCATCTCTCATTGAACACCTGAATCTGAGACTTCTGTAGGCTGCTTGGGATGGGTCTCTTACTGCAAGGCTAGAAACAAAAGATATTTCTTATGACCAAGAACTACTTCTATTGTTTCAGGTCCTAATGATGAAGGTGATGGGCAGAACGTTGGCAGCACATAGCAGATGTGAGCCAATCTGCTTGCAAGGCTGCTATGAACACCATCTTGCAGGCATCTCTGGATACCCCAGGCCAGCGATTATTTCAGGCGGTGTTGAAAGCTTCAGGACTTAAGAACTGTGCATCTCTGTTCTGTTTGTTTGGTTTTTTGGTCTGGATCAGTAGATTCCACACAAAAAAAAGCAGACTTGGAAACTACCTGAATGTGGTTTGGGACGTTGAAAGCTCATCATATTGATGAGCAAAAAAAAAAAAATCCAACCCCAAAACAAACAACAACAACAAAAACACAAAATGCAACCACCCCCAATCATTTCCCCTCTTCCTTGTAATTAAAATGGCACATTACAGCTTGTCACAGCTTTTCATTGGGACCTTTTGGCTGTTTCTTCAGTAGTTCGTGTCTTGCAGGTCTCCGAGATAGAACTTTTCGACGCGATTCCAACTTGAATTCTGCTTTTGTAACCCCTACTCCCCTTTATGCAGGGAAACCCTGTCCTCACCAGTTCCTATGCTCACTGGCTGCCCTTTTGGGTTCCTTTTTTTTTGGACTGCAGATGGGGCAGGTTATGTTTTTACCTTTTAATCCCAACATAGGTTGTGGGTGTGGACGCCATTGTTTGCTGTCTAGTGGGTTTGTAAACAAAGAAACAAAGCATTGTGGTTCACCAGAAAAGCTTTTTTAATGCGGTAATAAGAGACTTTAAAGTCTGCAGGATGTTTTGCTCACTCCTTTTTTTTCTTCCCATTTCATTATTATTATTTGGGGATTTATATTGTGGTGAGACTTTTTTATTTTAGTTTTTCAATAAGATGCTCCTGTGTGTTGAAAAAGTGAAACTATTGTTTTGTACTGTTCTTTTCTGTTACTATTTAAGGGAGAGCTAAGCCACTATATGTAATAGATGTTGCATACAATTTTTCTTAGAAAATTTTATGTTTCTGTGGCTACAGTAAAGTGTAGGAGGCATACAGCTTACACCTTCAGAAAAGTTAATAACAAAACAGCTGTTAGCCCTTGGAAGAATAAAATAGGCTCATGGAATGAGCTCTGATAGCCATTAAAATAAGTCTGTGTAATAAAGCAGCTCTCATTTAATGGCTTGATTCAACAAGCCATTTAAGCACTTGCCTGACTTAACTATATGTGAATAATCTTACTGAAGTCAATGCAACTCTTCATGCTTAAAGTTGAGGACATTTTTAAATATGTTGCTGAATTAATGGCCTTAAACAGAAAATTTAACTTCTAACCCTTCCTGTCCCTGTTCCATTTCCTGAAGTCTTGCAGCATGAAGAAAAAGGTAATACTGCCAGCCTTGAGTAGTTTGGGCTGAAGGTTATTGTGTTCTGTTCCACCACAAATAAAAGCAAGAATATGTTTTTCTGTGTGTAATTCTGAAGTACTCCTACTGTAACCATAACGCACCTCTTTTTTTGCTTTGGGTGTTTTTTAATCATTTGAGCCCTTTGTGTGAAAGTTGAGTTTTATTTTCTTATTGAAACATATGGTATCTTCTTGTCCAACAAAGTTGGAATTTGGTAGTCACCAGGTCACTTTCACTATAAATTCCCCAAATTGTTCCATTTCCTTTATAAATAATTTGCTGATAGATTATTTCTGACTTTCATGCTTGCTCTTTTGTAGGTTAAGGATCTAAAATGCATCACCTAAAAAAAATGAAAGGGGAAGAAGTATTTGAGGTAGCATGAACTGAAAACAGAAACCTAGGTTATAGTACAAAATCAACTTCAAAATTGAGTATTCAAATAGCAAAACAGTCCTTATTGCCTCTATTTTAACGAAACACACTTTTCACTGGCAGTCAAGAACAAGTCTTCCCCTGTTTTCTGTCATTAACCATCACTGAAGACTGATGCTGTTGGGGCAGAGGATGCTTTTACTGTTCCTGATAGGCAGTTGAAGGAACATTTGTGATTACTTTTCTGGGAATTGAAAAGGGCTAATGATAAGCTGTGCCACTGCATCTTGATCTCTCTGGATTGTCTGCTCATGCCTTCTTGCATTTTGGTTTTCTTTTTTCCTCCCTAGAGTACGGGGGTTTTTACCAATGAACAGACCTGTTGCTGCACCCCCCTACTCATGCCATGCTTCAACAGGAACATGGCAGGTTCCTTAGTACCCACCACACAATTGTTTCTGCATTACAAGGTCTGGAGACTTTCAAGTGAGTGATCTGCGTTTTGGATCTGGGATCATTTTACATTGTTGAGATACTCAGATTTAAACTCTTTTCAAACACCCTTGCATCGTAAAGCTGTTTCTTGTCAGCAGCTTGTTCCTGAGGAAAATTAATAAGGTGTCTTGGCCAGCATGGCCTACTTCTGGGAAAACAGGCATTATTTCCTGGTCCCAGGCTCTAGGGGGTCTATGCTGAGTCTCACCTTGAAGTGTTTTACCTAAAATGCAATTGATGGTGCATGAAGATTCAGAAAAATGGAATAAGTATGCTTGCTTTGGGGTTTGGTGGTACACAATCACCTACAGCTTTCTAAAAAATTCGGCAACTATTTACTGATGCAGATTTTATTTTTAGCTAGAAGCTTTGCATAAATGTTTATAGTGAAGGCAGAAGTGCTGCTGTGCATCCCGACAGAATTGTGTTGCTGTGCGTCCCAACAGAATTGGCAATGGGTTGAGTTCAGGCCGTGCCCAGCAAGATATAGTTAGGCCAAAGCAAAACCCTGACTTAGCTCTCTGCTTTAAGCCTTAGTAAACCAGTGACAGGCAAAACCAGATAATGCCCATGTGTCTCAAAAGATCTATGTAAGACTGTCATATCAAAATGTACATGGGAATTACATTAAAACCTGTGTCAGCAAGCAAACAAACAAAACACCCTGAGCCCTGCGTTGTGTTTCGTGTACTGGGCAGTGGCTGTTTGAGGGGAGGGTGATGGTGACCAGCTCTGCTGCCTTATAGCAGTCTTCCCCTTGATGATGTTCCTGCTCTATCTTTCCCCTTAGGCCTCTTGTTAACTTTTGTGTGGTGTTGACAATTCCTGGATAGCCTGTGTGGCTGCTGACCCACACAGGCACAGCCTTTCAGGTTTTCCAGTGGAAAAAAAAATACGGAAGAGTGTAGTAAAGTTGAGCATGCTTGATGATGACTCAGCAGTGTACTCTGGCAACCAGGAGGGCCAGCCATGTCCTGGGGGGACACCAGGTGCAGCCAGGCGAGGGAGGGGATTGTGTCTCTCTGCTCTGCACTTGGACAGCCTCTCTGCTCTGCACTGGGACAGCCCTTGAGTGCTGGGGGCAGCTTTTGGGCACCACAGTATAAAAAAGACATTAAGCTAATAGTGTCCAAAGAAGGGCCAGAAGGAATGAGAAGGGTCTAGAGGGGAAACTGGAGGAGCTGCTGAGGGCACTTGGTTTGTTCAGCCTGGAGAAGGGGAGCCTGAGGGGACACCTCAGTGCAGTCTTCAGCCTCTTCATGAGGGGAGGCGGAGGGGCAGGTACCAGACTCTACACTCTTGTGACCAATGACAGAGCTTGAGGAAACAGCATGAAGCTGAGTCAGGGGGGGTTTAGGTTGGATACCAGGAAGTTTTTCACCCAGAGGACGATTTTAGAACTGGAACAGGCTTCTCAGGGCAGTGGTCACAGCACCAAGCCTGAGTTCAAGAAGCATTTGGACAATGCTCTGTCACATGGTGGCCTTTTTGGGGTGCCCTGTGCAGGGTCAGGAGCTGGACTCGATGATCCTGATGGGTCCCTTCCAACTCAGCATGCTCTATGATTCTATGAAAATGTTGCTAAAATGGTGACGTCATTGAAACCCGAAGGAAGCCGCTTATCTGTAAAATAAAAAAAAAAGACTACACCCACAGAAAAAAAAATTACACCACAAACATTAAGGTAAGACAATGTTGTAATTACAAGATCTTTCTGTAGTCCAGTTCCCAGTGTGTGATGCATTGCTTTAGAGAAGACAGGGCAGGAAATGATCTAAATAAATGAGTCCTCAGCCATCCTGCACTAGAACTAGGGTGGGAGGTGACCAGGCTATTAGAAGCCTGCAGGAATAAAAAAACTCCTCCAACTTTGTAATGTCTCCTCTCTGTTCCCTGAAGTATCAATTGATGCCATTGCTTGGGTATTACTGCCATTAAATGACTGTTCCTAACATGTCCCATTCTGCAGTTCAACTGGTCTCTCGCTCTCCCAGTGAGTGTAGAAAATGGTTTATTTCCTTTCTAGAAACATGTTACATATTTGAAAATTTACCATGTTTCCCATAATCTTCTCTAGTTTTAGGAATTCCAGGTATGATAATTGCCATAATTTGTCATACAAGATTTCATTAAACTGACTTTTCACTGTGTGCTTTTTCTCTCAGTGTTACTTGGTCTTTCTGTGCACTGACTTGCTTAAATTGAACTCTAGTCCATTGCGTGGGTAGCGGATTTTCAGGCAGGATGTTATAAAGATGTTATAAAGATGTTTTAAATTTTTTTGAAGGTTTTCTTTTTTCCCTCCTGTGAAATCAGCACAGAGCAACACAGGTGCAAGAGAAAATTGCTAAATTAGACAAAGTCTTGATTCTTTTCTGCTAGGTGAAAGTACAGGTATCTCATTCAGAAATGCTTACAGATAATTTCTGTAAATAAAAGTCTCATTTGAAGATAGTATTCAGAACTCCCTTTTGGCTACCTCCTTTCAAGGACCTCTTTCCAGAACTCTTCCTTTTGTAAAGATAGAAAAGCTGAATTTGTCACTGAGAACACTGGTAATTCTGTTGCAGGGATGGGCAGTGAATGCCTTTTCCAAGGTTGTCTGTGAATTTAATGTGGGGTTATTTTGTATGAATCACTCCTGATCGAATTCTGGTAGCTTACCTTCAGCTTCTAGTGAAACTGGAAAAGCCAAGTGGTGATGTTGTGTTTGATGTCTTCCTCCTGTTCCAGAGACCAGGAGGTGTCATCGAGCCCCCACTGCAGGATGTCTGCTGCTGGTAACATGTACCTGAGCATCCATGTGCTGACTGTACACTGTCCTCTGAAAAGCAGCTTGCTTTCTGTACTCCATTTAGCAGACAAGATAAATTCCTGTTCCCTGGAGAATTCAGAGCACAACTGCTGCTGCAGACAGGAGATGTACTGGACAAGGCTCTACCAAAAGCTCCCGAGAGGGAAGGATGGGGAAACGTTTTGAATGCAATTTACTGATAGATGGTTCTGCCATTTCTGAAAAGGTTTTGGAGACGGAAGGAACCCCAGTTATTTGCAGCTTGTAGTATGATGGCAAGCCCCTCCCCCTATTTAAGGGAACTAATATTCTGTATCGGCAAGTTTGTTGATCAGCAGTGAAAATATTTGGAACCAAGTTAATGTTTTAAGAGTAATGTTACATTAATTATGTGTTGCTTTCCCTGGAACTTGCGTATTTATAGTAAGGTAACTGTTCCCTCCTACTTGTAACAGCTCTCTGAAGTTGACTGGCTGGGGAGGGTCTGCAGCCCAAGGATGCGTATCTGCTGAATAACCCCTACCAGCAGTGTGGCAAGGTTAGCTGCAGTCTATCCATGAGGCAAGTAAAAAGCTGTACACACCAGGGTGCCGAGTCCTGCCGCTACAGGCATTGTACCTGCTGCAAAGGAAAAGAGATGTGAATTCTCTGTCCCACCTCCCTTGTCGGTGGAAGAAGTAATATGAATCTACCACACGGGATATGGCCTCAGAAGAGCTTTTTACAGCTGCTTGGAGCCCAGAAAGCTATTTGTTATTTAATGGTGTGGAGTCTTGCCCTGTGCAAGATTCGGTGGCTTTTGTATGTTTATACTGGGGAGAGAGCATTTGCAGTGCGTGCCACCCTGCAGGCGAGTGTTTTCTCCATCCTGCTGTCCACAAGGGTCACACAGCCCTTTGTCTGATGTGCTCAGAATGAGCTTTGGAGAAGGGGCAAAGCTGCTCTAAAAAATGCTTCCTTTATTAAAAGCACTGGTGAGTGACTGATGGTGGCATTGGTTCCGTGTGTAAGAACAGCAACCTCTCTGGCACGCAGAGGAAGCAGTGCCGAAGCCGAGGGACAGTGGAAGACCCTCTGTTGTGAATGCACTCCACACCAGTTCCTTCTGGCACTGAGACAACTTGGGAACGGAGGTGATTGCCTGCCGTGTTGTGAGCACACCCCAGCACATCTCCGACGTGCCACAGCCCGGCGCAGCTGCCAACCCTGGCTTTGCCCCTTCTCCTCTCCCGGCTGCCGGGGCTCATGAATCTCTGACTTCACTGCCGGCCAGATACAGGGCTACAAACAGTTCCTTTGGATAACGGAACAGTAGCATCCAGCTCCAGCTGTTTTGAGGTCCTATCGCGGAGAAGAGATACTGTGGGGGACTCAGCATACTGGAAAATGCAGAAATCAAGTATTTAATATGCTTTTCACGTACAGGGATAAGAGAGGTAGAGAGGTGAGAAAGCTTAAGCCAACGATAGTTGTAGACTTCTTCACTCAGAGGTATTTCAAAAGTCGGGAAAACAGCTGAAAGAGCTTTGCTTGAAGAGATGTCACTGATAGGAAAGATGTGTGCTAATGTCTTTACAAACAATTCGATGGGTGAAGGTGTGGGTGTTAATGTCTCTACCCACTTCAAGCAGCAGGTTTGTTACAGAGCCCAGGGAGCTTGGCTCCTGAAACAGACAAGTGGGTCTGCACAAACCTGAGCTTTGGGGTAAAAGGACACTCTCAAGGGGTTGTATGTGGTAGGTGGTTCGGGAAGGCTGCACCTTCCTGGTACCTCAGCCAATGGGGAAAGGAAGAGGGCAACGTGCGGCCGGCAGTTTAGGATAAAAGGAGGCTGCGCCCTCCAAAACCTTGAGAGAAAACCTCGTGGGCTTGTGCCCTAGGGGACTCTCTCCCTTTATTCGAATAAAGTTGCAGGACTCCTCTGTCTCTTTTATGGACACTGGCTTTTCAGAGCATGATTTTTCTGTACAAAACAGGGACTTGTCCGGGATCCTTCCAACATCTGGGGCCTGAACACAGCAAAGGAGCTGGAGGCGCCCCTCACCCAGTTTTAGATGACCAGCTTCCTTCGGCACTGGCCGGCACCGGGCGATTGACTGGGTACCCAAGACCCACAGACCAGTGACGGACCAGGTGTGTCCATGAATAGTCCACAGGAAAGGACGACTGGAAATCTCACTGGTGAGTACAGTGAGAACTTTGGGGAATAAAACATGGCAGGACGCCCAGAGGGAGCTGTAAAGGAAAGTCAAGAAGGGGTCTCGGCAACAGGGGATGGACGCCCAGAGGGGGCAGTAAGGGGAGCCGAGAAAGGGTCTCGGCAATCCACGCCCACAATGGGAACTTCGGGGAGTAAAACATGGCAGGATGCCCGGGAGAGGGGGCAGTAATGGAAAGTTGAGAAAGGGTCTGGACTGTAGGGATAACAATCCCAGAATACCTCCAAAGGGCCCTTTGGGAGAATGTTGAGATGATTTCCATGTTCTCCCAGAGGCAGTTGCGGACGTGGATGCCCAGAGGGGGCAATAAGGGGAGTTGAGAAAGGGTCTTGGCAACAGGGGACAGATGGTGTTGGTTCGGGAAAGGATTGGCTGAAGGGGAGTGTAAGGGAATATGGTTAAGGAAAATAGCAATGGGAGACTATGTGATAGGGAAAGAAAAGAGAAACAGTGAGGACTGGGATGTTCTCCGCCTTATCTTCAAAATCTGCTGTCTAATACAGGGCCGGCCGCAAGTCTTTTGTATTCCCAGCTTCCAGGATAGGGAAAATAGGGAGGTATTGTTCCTATACTCCTGGGTCATTATGGAGCCAGGTTGAAGGACTTGGGTTTGTCCGCCTACTATTCAGGACTTAAGGGGGGTTCCTCTATGGTGAGGAGTCCTGAGGCCAGGTGTGGAAATGCAGGATCGGTGGCACAGGCTGGGGGCCTGTGGGGAGGTGTGGGACCGAGCCGGGGCTGTGGGGCAGGTGGGGCTCAGCGCTAGGCAGTGCCCAACACTGCCACCCCCCGCAGGCAGGGGCTGCTGTGGCCCCCCAGCCCCATGAGGCTGCGGGATGTCTTGTCCGCCTGCCCGTCCCTGTGGCACCGTTGGCTGTGCCCTCCTGCCGAGCTGCGCCAGCACCTGGTGCTTTGCACAGGTTATGGTGCTGGGAGAGCGGCCCGGGGGCCTGGACGGGTGTGCTGGCAGGGTGCGTCTGGACACTGCATCAGGATGGGGACCGGCTTTGGTGTACAGTGTAAGAGACAATGTGTCACCAAAGGCTGGCCTGATATAAGAAGGGATTTTGTTTGGATCACCGGGGAGGTGATTTTGCAGAGAGTTTGGCAGCTGTGGGAGGGTTAGAACCCACTGGCAGCGGGAGCAGGGACTGGAGAGGTGGCAAAGCGGGCCCTTGCAGGAGTTGGGCACATCAGGTATGTGACAGAAAGGATGGGGAAAAGGTAAAGGTACAGACAAAAATAATGGCACAGTCCTTACACAGTCCTTTTCCCTGACAGGAAAAAAATTGTAGGGAGCCCCAGGACCAAAGGAAAGGGGGCGGCCACCAGGACAGTGATTGGGAAAGAATCAGTGTGCCATTTGTAAAAAACAAAACCAGAACATTAGAAATGGATTGTTAAGGGTGTCAGGATCTCCTATTGTACCAAGGCCTCACCACACTGGAGCCCTTGCTGGACTGAGAAGTGTATTTCCTAGTATTTGTCTCAGTTTGAGACAACCTGGGAGGAAACGTCTGAAATGAATGTGTCCTCTAATGGAAGGCAGGTTTTGGCAGCCCCTCTACCACCCAGGTTCGGAAAGAAATTTCTTGGAGAAAAGTGAAAAAAAAGCTGTTTATTTAATAAGCAGGGTGCACGCAGGCACGAGAGAATGAATAATAATTAATAATCAAACTACTCGCTGTGGAGAAGACCTGGTCAATTCAGAGTCCTTTTTGTAGGTGTGGCTCTGCTCTCGCCAGAGCTGGGGTGTGGCGTGGGCCCCTCCGGGCTGGGGTGTAGGGCCTCCTGGTGCTGGTGTTCCAGACTGGAGCAAAGCTGAACAGTTCCAGGAGAAAAAGAAGAAGCCACAGTCCCAGGAAAACTTCTTGCCCCAGCTAATGAACAAGAAGCTAGCTAAAAAGCAAAGAATTCTAACTCTCCATCTCTCTCCTGAGAAGCAGAGCCGAGAGCTGGCTAAAAAGCAGGAAGGTGCTCCCTCGGCTCTGCAGTGGTGAGAACGCGGAGGAGTGTGTGTCAGTCCTTGAACACAAACTGTGCTGAAGAATTCACCTGGCTTCTCTCCCCCCTCTCCTGGACCCAGGTTAAAGCTACAGGATTCATGTCTGGGCAATAAGCAGACGATAGGAATGCAGTATCACACAGTCACTCCAAGACATATGGGAGCCTCTCTGTCTACTTTGAATTTTATGCCAAAGGGGGACAATTGTCCAAGTCTTCTTTTGATAAGTTGGAAAGATGAGCAGGTGTGTTTTATTCAACTGCTATTGGTGAATGTGGGAGACAGGTTGGAAATGCATGAGTTTCTGTTTCTTCCTAGTTGCCATTGTGGTTTGCTAGGAGGGGAATTTGATGACTGAGTTGGGAATGGGAGTTAGTGTTGTGAGGGGTGATGGCGAGGCTAGCACTGTTGTGACACTGTGTAAATTATCTGATAAAGCTTATGCTAAAGCGAACCCAGAAGTGTGGGCAGTCTCAGAGGAATATGGAAAAGTGGATATGGAGCCTCTCCAGATTACTCTGAGGCAATCAGAACAAGTGGTATCTAAAAAGCAATACCCTCTTCCAAGGGAAGGAAGGAAGGGGTTGCAGCCTGTTGCTGAGTCCCTGTTAAAGGTGGGTCTTTTGGAGCCGTGTATGTCTCCCTATAACACTCCTACCCTGCCAGTTATGGTGCAGCACCTAAGAATAAATAACGAAACCCAGGCACTCCACGGTCTCAGATCCTTATACTATCTTGAACCAGGTTCCCTCCTCATGCTGCTACTATTCAGGATGAAAGGAATAAGGGACTTGTCTTTACAAACAAGCTGTGGGCCTGCTGGTAGATAAAACTAGCACTGAGAGATAAAAGAAAAAATGGGAAGGATTCCACGGATTGATGAATGGAAAGAAAGAGATTTGTCTTTAAAAATAAACTGTAGGTCTGCTGATAAATGAAATTGGATATTGAGAGATGAAAGAAACAATAGGAAGACCCATAAATTCCATAATAATTAAAAAATAAATGGGAGGTATACATTAGAAGGGAGTCTTAAGTATTAGGCATTTCGGGAAGTCTGTACCTCTCAAGTACCTCAGCCAATGGGGAAAGAGAGAGGGAAATGTGGTCGGGAAATTAGGATAAATATGAGGCTGTGCCCTCCAAAAATTTGAGACACCCCAGGGGAATGCCCCATGGCCTCTCCCTTTATTCGAATAAAGTAACAGGGCTCCTGTCTCCTTTTTGCACATAAACCTTTGGTGATTGTGGATTAATTTTCCTGACAAGGACTTGATTTAAGATACTTTCTGGAGATGCCCACATAGAGAGCATAGTAAACAGTATTTTGTCCTTGAGTGGGAACTAGAAGGAGAAGGGATTATTTGGTCAAGCTATTAACCAAATTTACTCCATCTCTAGGAATTAGGTTATTGCAGTATGTGAAGGACTTACTCCTATCGGGAGAATGGGAGGAGGTGGTAGGGGAAGCCACTGTGGTTTTCGGGCTGGAGGGGGGCTTGGAGTGCCTGAAGGGAAGGTACAGGTGATGAATAGAAAGGTTGAATGTTTGGGGAATATTATGACTGAAGGCTTGTGTTGGCCCAGAGGGGGTCCAGGGAATCTTGGAGGTGCCGTTGCCCAGGGCTGAAGGGCAGCTGTGAAAATTTTTATCCTGGACATTTTTGTTGTTCCCAAGAAAGATGAATTTTAGGATTAATAGAGTATTGCAAGACCTGGACTATTCTGTGACTTTTTTAACCCAGACAGCTCCAGTGTTGTGGTATGGACACCAGAAAGACAGCAAAACTTTAGCCAGACTTAGAAAAGGCATTTGAATTGTATGTGGATGTTAAACAGCACTGCGCCAAAGGAATTCTAGTGCTCTGAAGGCAGTGGACTCGGATGGAGGAACTCATTTTACAGGGGGATCCTTCAAGGGCTTATGGCTGCTTTGAGAATTCAGTGGGACTTCCACACCCCCAGCACCCTCAGAATTCAGGTCAAGTAAAAGGATGAATGGACAAATAAAGAAACACCTTTGAAGCTGGTGACAGAAACTAAGACGCCATGGGTACAGCTTTTGCCATTAGCTTTGGCAAGAATAAGAGCCAAACCCTGAGGAAATAATTCCCCTTTGAATTAATTTTCAATGTGGCGAGGAGGTGAAGATGTGTATTTAAACCAGTATGTGGCCAGGATACTGTGTCTCTTGTAATCTCTTTGACAGGAAGCCCAGTTAGTACAGACGCTGCCTTTGGAATTTGCTGTTCATAACATCCAACCAGGACCACAGGAACAGCAGTCAGGACAGCTGAACACAGGTGGACCCATCATACTCAGGTCAAGGTCTCCTAAACCCCAGAGATTTGGACTTCTCAGCAGGAGGAAAAGGATGGGAGACCTCAGCTACCAGTAGCCACGGATCATCTCCAAAGACCTCTAGTGATTATTGGGCTAATATGAACTGTCATTGTCTACTTTATTTTCTGTATTCACTGTATTCTCTGTTTCTCTGTATTTGCTTGCCACATCTGGCACAGGAGCCAGACGCGGAAAAGTTGGGAGAGGATGTTTCAAATGTTAATCTTTTTACCATGCCAGGTTGTTAAAAAAGGTTAATAATAACTAGGGTTTGTAAAGTCAAATTAAGAACTAAGAAGAGTAGGAATTGATAGGGAAGAAGTGTGCTAATGTCTTTACAAACAATTCGATTGGTTGACGTCTTTGAAATGGATCTTAATGTCTCTACCCACTTAAAGCAGCAGGTTTGTTACAGAGCCCAGGGAGCTTGGCTCCTGAAACAGACAAGTGGGTCTGCACAAACCTGAGCTTTGGGGTAAAAGGACACTCTCAAGGGGTTGTATGTGGTAGGTGGTTCGGGAAGGCTGCACCTTCCTGGTACCTCAGCCAATGGGGAAAGGAAGAGGGCAACGTGCGGCCGGGAGTTTAGGATAAAAGGAGGCTGCGCCCTCCAAAACCTCGAGCGAGAAAACTCCGTGGGCGTGTGCCCCAGTGGACTCTCTCCCTTTATTCGAATAAAGTTGCAGGACTCCTCTGTCTCTTTTATGGACACTGGCTTTTCAGAGCATGCTTTTCCGTACATCACTGAGAACGCACAATAGAGAGTTGTGTTTTTATTAGCATACTATGAACAACTGGAAGAATAAATGTATACAGCGTCCCTAGAGCCTGTGTCAAAGCACTTTTATTATTTCAGAGGGAAACAGGGCCAGACAGCAGTATAGACACAGACAGAGAATTAAAATAGAATCCTTGGAAATTCATTAAAAGTATTTCGAGCGCCATTAAGTAAGAGTTGTAGACTCTACCAAAAAAAAAATCCCGCCAAACACAAATAAAAAACTCCCCCCCACAGAAACGCAAAACACTCACAACGAAACAAAGCCTCACCAACCTCCCCGCCCCGCAAGCAGCCAGCAAAGATAAAGGGCAGGCAAAGAGCCTGAGAGCTGCGGGTGGGGCAACTGGGACGAGGAGGTAGAAATCTTTTAGGAAAGCGATTGTACAGGTGTGCTCGGGCACCGGCTGGCGTGGAACGCGGCCAGCGGCTGGACGGGCGGGGCCGGCCTGGAGTCCCGGCTCCCCGCNCGCGCAGTCTCTCGCGACAGCTCGGCCGTGCCCTTGTCTCCATGGCGGGGTATTGGGACGGCCCTGAGGGCGAGCAGTGCCCGCAGCGCACCTGGCTCGCCACGCGCGTGGGCGCGGCCGCGGGTGGGCATCGGGGAGAACGGGGCGCACGGGGGGGCGGCCGAGCGGGGCTCGGGCCCGGGCAATGACGCGCAGTGCTGTGTTGCAGGCCTGGTTGGGGCGGCGTATCGCATCATCCTGCTGCGGCCCGGCTCGGCTCTGGCCGCGTTGCAGACGGCCGCGGCGGACAGTGTCACGATGGGTAAGGGCCGGGACTCCCGGCAGTGTCACCGTGGGTAAGGGCCGGGACCCTCGGTAGTGTAACTATAGGTGGGAGTCCCGCACACGGTAGGGGCGCCGGCCTCACCTCTGCCCGGTCTGGCTGCGCCCTCGCATCTGCCCTTGCCCCTGCCCCTGCCCCTGTACGCTCTCGGTGGTTCTCTCCTCCACCGGCCCTGGGTCGTTGTTTTGCCAAGAGCCAGAATACTGAAATGGAAAGACATATCCTTGATTTGCAGGTCGGTTTTTTGCAATCTGGAGTAAAAGGTACTTTTTTTTTTTCGTATTTCCAGAATACCCAGTTTGTGGGCAACAACATAGTGCAAGCAAATTTTTTTTTTTACTTAATATATTTAGGTGTTATATTTAATACACTGCATTTGCTGAGGAACATTGCAATGGTTTTGGTGGCAAAAGGAAAATAAACGTGGGGTTTTTCCCATTATGTTTTATAGTCGAGGAGAAACCATGTAGTTGTCTTGAATTGTCTTTGGAAGAGCAAGTGACTGCTGAAGAGATGAGCAGGGAGCTGAGGGGGCTTCATGGTTGAAGCTCCCTCAGCCCCTTGTCAAGTGCAGTTTTCCTCTTAGCAGACTCTTGCTTTCCAGTCTAATTCAGTGGCTTGTGCCACCTCTGCCTCTCCCCACGTGCTGGTGCTCTGAGCTGGGGCACAGTCAGTCCAGGTCTGCGTTTTTGAGTAGTTCGACTCTAAACCAGGGTCGGTGTGCCAGGCTGTGGCACACCGGAGATGTGCTGGGGTGTGCTCACAACACGGCAGGCAGTCACCTCCGTTCCCAAGTTGTCTCAGTGCCAGAAGGAACTGGTGTGGAGTGCATTCACAACAGAGGGTCTTCCACTGTCCCTCGGCTTCGGCACTGCTTCCTCTGCGTGCCAGAGAGGTTGCTGTTCTTACACACGGAACCAATGCCACCATCAGTCACTCACCAGTGCTTTTAATAAAGGAAGCATTTTTTAGAGCAGCTTTGCCCCTTCTCCAAAGCTCATTCTGAGCACATCAGACAAAGGGCTGTGTGACCCTTGTGGACAGCAGGATGGAGAAAACACTCGCCTGCAGGGTGGCACGCACTGCAAATGCTCTCTCCCCAGTATAAACATACAAAAGCCACCGAGTCTTGCACAGGGCAAGACTCTACACCATCAAATAACATCTGGCATCTCCTCTAATGAGCTGAGGTCGTTAGGAAAGGACTGGATCACGTAATCAACTATGATTTCAATAAATGCCTTAATCCTAAACAGGCATATTGGATCTTCTTACCAGTTTCACACCTGAGGAAGGGTTTATCCTGTCCGCCATTCTGCGGCCACACCTCGTGGCCTCAAGCTGTGTGTTTTGCCTGCAGATGCCTTGGTCCAAAGCAGGGAGAGCAGGAAAGCTGAAATGCAGTCTTAGGTCCGAGGGTTTTGTTTCTTCAGTGCTCTTTTCAATTGATTTTGAGATCAATTAATTTTCTGCTGAAAAACTGCACAGGTTTGTAACAGGAGCTGCTGGTTTTTTACAGGGATTGAAAATTTTTATCCTGGACATTTTTGTTGTTCCCAAGAAAGATGAATTGAAATCTGCAGATGCTGCTTGGTAGACAGTTTCACATTTCATGATCAAGAGTCTGTGTTAGATACAAACCCAGCTTTTCTTGTCACAGCTCTTTGCCAAAGTTTGCAGTTATATCAGTGTAGGGTCTGATGGGATGACATGTGTAATTCAGTGGACAGGATGCTTCTACTTTGCAGTTTCTTAGTTCAATTCAAAATTCTTAATTCAATTTCAAAGTCAGTTTACAACAAGAATAATTTACAAACCAAATTTTTCTACTATCCAGAAATCATTGTGAACCCCAGGCAGGCAGAGGAGAAAAGTGTCAGAACTAGCAGTCTGCAGGGAGAGCAGAGCCCTTGGGGTTTCTCTGCCCGGTGTTGTGAGGTGGGTTCACAGGGACTTGAGGGCTGAGTTACAGTGCAGAGTCAGGCAGCGCTGGGGAGGTGGCTGCACAGATGCCACTGCTCCCCTCTAGTACCCCCGGCTGTCAGGGGCTACCCCATCGCCTTGTTGGGACAGGCTGTAAGGCCTGTGCCGATACCCCGGCAGGATGTGGTGCTGTTTGGCAGCAGTGGGTGTGGGGCGCTCTGAGGGTCCAGCTCACAGCTGAGTGGGATCCGCATGGTGCAGAGGGAGAAACCCAGGGAGGCTGGGTGGAACTGGGTGTGCTGACTCTCACTGGGATAGGATGGGATAGGATGTCCCTGGTTTTCCATTGTAGCCACTGTGAATATCAAAATCATGCTCAGTGTGAATTCTCTGGTCCTTGAAGATTTTGGTTTTGGTTTTTTACTTCTTGTTTACAGCTACACTGGGAGCTGTGTTTGGCTTAAGTACCTGCCTCAGTGCCCAAGTCCGGGAAGAACCAGAGGATCCTTTGAACTATTTCATAGGTGGCTGCGCAGCAGGAGCTGTCTTGGGAGCGAGAGGTAACTGTGGACAATGCCTGCATTGAAATGTGCCCTTGCTGGTTTTAGAAACTTTTCTGTTGGGGAAAAATGTTAAAGAATGTTGATGCCAGGCTTCTTTGATAAAGATTCGTCTCAGCCTCTATTCATGCCAGTTTCATTTGCATTGTATGGGCCTGCTAAAATAAATATGGCTACAGGAGGGGAGGACACCAAAGGGAACATGAAGTGATATACAGAATGAAAGGAGAGCTGACTCAGTACTGCCAGTAGGAGCTACCAGTTATACCTTAAAATTGCAGGATAGGAAAAATATAGTTGTGGAAATCCGTGTTTTCTTGGCAAGAAGTGTGATTTATTTTAGACAGGAAGTACAATCTAGTATCTGCCTTGTGAATTCTTCACATAGTCTGAGGGCCAAGCTGTGTCCTGCTGCTGTTGCTCCTATAGCCCCTTGTAAGGCTTGAGCAGCTCCTGCAGATACTGACACAACTCTGTTTTCTGTAGACATTCATCCTTGAACTTAAAGAAGTGAGGGATTTATTTAAGTTGTAATTGTGGTGAAATAAAATTAATCTTTTCTTGTCCTAGTTGCTGAGCTGATGAGAGTTCAAAGCAGTGATTGTTATTTTTGGCACTCAAATGAGTCATTTAAGATTTCCCACTTAAGGGGATGGGGCAGGGGATTATTGAAATTGATATTTCAAATTGCAAGCTAAAAGCATGAGAACTCAATTTTATAAAAAGGCCACTTTTCCAGTTTCTCTGGCCAGACGATGTTGCTGATGGTCAAGGGACTTAGGAAAAAAGACAGTCTATCGAGGTCTACTGCACAGGACTTAATGTGCCTTAATGGGTGTTTTCTGATTTGATGTACTTTCTTCAGCTCACAGTTACCTCACCGGCACCACAGCATGTCTGGGGTTCGGAATCACTGCGGCTCTCATGAAGATTGGTAACAAGGAGGGCTGGAGGCTGATGGGACCTCCCAAGCTGTAAATGTCACCTTTTTCCCCTGTGAGCTGGCTTCCAAATGCTGTATGTACTTAGGACATTGTGTAATAAAGATTTGGTCCAATCAGCAGTTGTCACAACATTGTGGTGTCGTGCGGCTGTTTCCCGGCGTTTGGGCTGAGTTGCAGAAAGCTGGAGCTGCTGAAGGGGAAGCGGCATCTTCTGGTCCGGCTGCGATTTCTGTGCTCAAGTTGCTTTGCCTCCATGTCTTGGCATTGTGTACACAAGCGTGAGCACTATGCTGTAGCTTCAGTGAGGTCCTTGTAGTTTCGTGGGCCCTGTGGGGCTTCTTGACAAGGATTGGGATTACACTGCACTGAGCCCATCAGTGAGGGTCTGGAGCCAAAGCTTCTGATGAAGTGCTTGGCTCCGAGCTGAAGATGGGGAAGGTGGGGTAGGGAAGAAGTTGTGGGTTGCCCACAAGGAGGTGTGTGGGAGCGTGAGGTCTTTTTCCAAAAAGCATTTCAGGAAGTCTATAGCTAAGTGCTTCAGGGTTGAAATTGAGGAATGTCTGAGGCTGGAAGGGACCCCTGAATGCCAGCTGAGAACTGGAGCAGGGTGCTTATAGCTATGTCTGGTTGAATTTTCTATGAACTGAAGTGTGTCCTGGAAACCCGCTAAGGAAGTGGAGAGCATGGAGGCACAGGATGCACAAAGAGAGGTGAGAACTGGATCATTTTGCCTGGAGAAAAGGTCAAGATTTGATCTAATAGCACTTTTTCACAACTTAGTGGCTACAGAAAGTGCAGGCTCAGGTGTGCAGTGAAGGGTGGTGTCATGATCCGCTGAGACAAGCTGGAGTCGTGATGGTTCGTTAACCGATCTCAGAGTGCAAAACACAAACAGGGAAATTTTAATCAAAAACAGTGCACTTTATTGAGTGCCAACAACATGATTATGCAATGGGAGAGAGAGCGATATAAAGGAACAAAGGATAGAGAGAAGAAGGTGGGAGGGTTAATAGCTACCAACGGTGAGGCAGAATCCTCATGGTCCAGCCAATAGATCCGTCTTCTTTCCGTGGGGAGTACTCGTACGGGTCTTTTCAGAGAGTCCCTTTATAGTCTTTTCAAAAGCGAGGGGCAGCTAGCCAAGAGGTGGGGGAATAAGACCCATTGTTTTTGGGGTGATGGTGCAGGGCAGGTGCACGGGACATTCTCGCTCCTGTACAGCCCTTCCCGCCTGGGCAGCAAGGAACAGCACCAGAGCAACCGGTTCAGCGGGCATTCCTGCAGGCACTTGGCAGACATCCCACCTCGGTCTGGCTAGGACTCCTGTACCCTCTTCTCCTCTTTGGGGGTTTTTTAGCGTCTTTCAGTCTCTGTCCTCGTCGATGATCGTGAGGCAGAAGAGGGATCTTCAGACCGTCTCTTACAGGTGGGAAATAGCAAGATAGGGAAATTCTAACTAGATAGAAAAAAAATAATCTCACAGGCAGGATAGGTAAGTGCTAAAAAATGGACTTGTAGAGGATGTGAAAACATCTTCGGAGACACAACTGGACGTGTGGGAACACTGCAGTACAGCGCTGGGACATTAGGGGGTGGGTGCATGAGTTACAGAGACAGGGAATGTGGGTATGCGGGACACAGGTGCGTGGGAGAGGGGAACATGGGGTGTGAGGGTAGGGGACAAGAAAGGAGATTGGGGCACCAGAGGACAGCAACAGCAGAGGGAGAGACAGTGATATAGGGACACAGTCACAGCCGTGGCAGGCTGTGTTGCTCTGGTATGTGCTCTGTGGGCTAGTGGGGTCCTGGGTGTGTGTGGGGTGGTCCTGGGGGCACTTGAGGCTGGGTGGAGGGGCTGGTGTCCCCTTGTACTCCTGGGGCTGAGACCCCCAGCTCTTTGGGAGTCAGTGGGGCTGGGCTGTAGCTCAGGAGCACAGCAGGTGGTGGTAGACCTGTCAGTCCCTCATGGGGGTGGGGGGAAAGGGGATTATTTGTCTCCTACCGGAGGATTTGGGAGGGGGCTCTGCTTCACCCTGGCCTCTGGAGAACAAGGTTTAGAGAGGGGCCTGAGGGGCCAGGGATCCCTAGCAGGACCTGCCCAGGGTAGCACAGGGTTTACAGAAGCTTCTGTCAGCTTCAGCTGGCCCTGCTGCCTGTCCTCAGAGAATTCAGTGACCCCACTGCCCTAGCCTGGGGACTCTGGGGCCTTGGACCTCCCTCTGCCTGAGCCTCTCCCAGCTCCTGGCTGGGGCCACGTGTCCTGTCTGGTCTATAATTACCCGGGCACATTCCTAGAGGGTCACAGGAGTTCTGTGGAGCAGCAGCAGGCGGTAAGGGGGACAAGTGCACGGCACAGCATAACAGGCCATGCAGTAATGCAGGACACGGCATACAGCAAGCGCTTCACTGGGCTGCAAAGCGCATGGCCTGAGCGAGGACATGCGACACCGCGCAAACAGCGAGCAACATGGCGGGGGCAAGGGGTGGCAACAATGTCACGAGGGTCAGCACACCTCGACAGTAGGTGGTGCAGGGGAGCATGACATGCAACATTGCAGACAACTAGCAGGATAATGCATCACAGTGTGTGACAGGCAGCATGACACACAACAGGCAGTGCGCAGCAGGCACTGCCACGCACCGAGCAGGTGTGACTGGTGCTTCGCTGAGGGCCAGCGTCTTGATTGCTGTTGGACCATCAGTAGTTTTCAGCTAATGGGGCAATGGCTGAGGAAGGGCTTGGTTGTGTGTGCTGTAGGACTGAAGGTCTGAGTGGTGACAGTGGCCTGAGCTATGGGGTTGTGGGGCAGCAGCATTGGCTGTGGGTCAGTAGCTTCATGCTAAGGGTTCAGAGATGAAGCAGGTGAGGGGATCAGGCTCAGCTATGGGGCAGTGAAATGGGTTGTTCTCACCTGTGGAACTGCGGTTTTGCCAAGAGGCATCAGATTCAGTAATGGAGCAGTAGCAGAGCCTGGTGGCCCTGGCTGTGGGGTAGAGGCTTTAGTGGTGGATCCAGTGGTTTTGCTATGTGGCAGTGCCAGTAGCAAGACCCCATGTTCCCAGCCAGTACTCCTGCCGTGGGCCAGAAGCTCCAGCTGTGGAGATAGCACCCTGACACCCTGCTCCACGTGTTTCCACAGGCAAGATGTGGGTTGCAGAGGGGCCAGCCCCAGACCAGTGGAGCCTGCGGGATCGGGCTCACGCTAGACACTTCCTGGCCGTGGCTGACCACCTCCGCACCACAGGACAGCTGGTGGATGTGGCCGTGGGCCCGGAAAGTGACATGGCCCATGCTGTGGTCCTGGCCTCCATCAGCTCCTTCTTCCACCGCTTCCTGGAGGGCAGGACCAGACAACTCCACCAAGATCCCCCACCCCATGTCCCCCTGCCACCTGGGGCCACACTGTGGGGCTGGCGGGCTGTGCTCACCTTTGCCTATGGGGGAACTGTGCCCCGTGGCCGGGCGAAAGAGGTGGAGGAGGCTGCCCGGGCCCTGGGTGCCCCCCGACTGGTGGCTGCTTGTGCCCTGCGTCTGGAGACTGACCACCAGGAAGAAGGTCCTGAGCCCCTGGAGGAGCAGTGGGAGACGCTAAGAGCCATGGAGCAGCTCCATGCCAATGGTGTGGGCTGTGACCTCCAGCTCCAGGCAGGGAACGAGGTCATCCCAGGTGAGCAGGGGGTGGGGGTCCTCCATGAGGGGCTGAGGAGTGGGAGAGGGCACGCTGGGACAGCCAAGTCCTCTGGTGGGGATGATAAGGCTGCAGCTCCAGGTGGGGATCAGGCTCTAAGAGGTGCCCACAGGTCTGCTCCCTTTGGCATAGCTGGGGCATTGATGGGTACGGGGCCAGGACACGTGAGTTCTAGAGGCTGCACAGTGCAGAGGGTCCCCTGCTGCCTCCCATCATTATTCCTCCTTCCTCCTAGTTCAGCGACTGGCCCTGAGCTGCTCCTGTGACTTCTTCCGGGCCCTTTTCACCTGCCCCATGCGGGAGGCCACCCACGACCCTGCCGACCCACTGGTCATAGGGCTGTCCCCAGCCGAGCTGCGTCTCCTCCTCTCCTTTGCCTACACAGGAGCTGTAGCAGGGCCATGGCCCATGGTCTTGGAGGCAGCTGAGACGTCCCTGCGCTACCAGGCCTGGGGGCTCCTCACTCTCTGCCTGGATGTTTTCACCCATGGCCTGACCCCAGAAATTGGCCCTGATGTGCTGGCCTTTGCCGTGGCCTATGGGCTGGATGAGGTGGTCCATGTAGCAGAGAACTACATCTTGGCCACCTTCCCCTGTGTGGTGGTTACACCGGCCTTCTTGGATCTTCCTGCACACCTTCTCATCCGCCTCCTCCGCTCTGATGGTCTCAATGTCCTCCACGAACTGGAAGCCTTGGAAGCAGCATCTCGGTGGCTTATGGCCAATGGAGATGGCCAGGAGGATCTAGCCAAAGAGATCCTGTCATCTGTTCGCTTTGCCCTCATGTCCAGCCTGGAGCTGAAGAAGGTCCCATCTGTGACTGCAGGGGTAGCTGACCCAAAGGTCCTCCGTGAGCTCATGGTAGCAAGTTTCGCCCCCACGGCCCAGCTGCCATGCCGAGTACGTTCCTTGCAAGAGGTGTTGGTGGTTTGTGGTGGAGACAAAGTAAAGAGCAACCTGGCTGCCCGGAAGCCCAGCAGACACCTCTGGTTTGCAGACCGCTACCTCAGTGCTGTGGGGCTGGTGAAGCAGGTTGAGTGGCGGGCACTGGGACACTTTCCTGATGGCCCACGCTTCCGTCATGCTGTAACTGTGGTGGGCAACGACCTCTACATCCTGGGTGGAAAGCACTACTACGGGGTCCATGACACCCTAGCCAGTGTCTACAGGTGAGAGCTACAGAGGACTTAGAATTGCCATGTGGCACCAGGACATCGTGGGATCAGAGGAGGTGTTGGTAGAGCTAGAGCTGCCCCGTGGAACCAAGACATTGTGGCATTGCAGCTGGTCAAGTGGCCCCAAGACATTCTGGGATGGGCTGGGTGTAGGACTCAGAGGTGCCCTCTTACAGATGTAAGATGGTGTTACAGATTTTTTGGGAGTAGGAGTGGGAGGCTTCTATCTGGAGATGCCCTAGGTCATTATGGGCTTGGTATTGTCCAGAAGGAGGGGATATTCCCGTGCAAGGTGACCAAGGCATTCTGGGACTGGCAGGTTGTAGGTGGGTTGTTGCCCTCAGCGGTGCCAACATCAGCTCATGGTGTTGTAGGTTACAGGTAGTCTCTTGCCCCTTTGCCTCTCAAACCCAGGTACCAGCCTATGGATGATTCCTGGGAACGTCTGGCCAGTATGACATGTGGACGGAGCTACTTTGCTGCTGTGGCACTTGGGAATTTCATCTATGCCCTGGGGGGCACCTCAGGGGAGCTCTACTGCACAGATACTGTGGAGTGCTACGACCTGGCCAATGACACCTGGAGGTGAGACTGCTCCAGCAGATGCCTAGTTTCCCTTTTCTCCCAGAGTGCCTTGCCTTGGCCAAGGTGCCCACTGAGTGCTTTGGGTCACTAAGCCTCCAGTGGAGGATGGACCTGCAGTGGTATTTGGGAGAGGTCTACTGGGTGTTGAACAACCATGTCCCTTGGGGACTGGGTGTTGGCCAGTGTTTCCTAGTGGGTGGCAAATGAGTTTTTGGCCAGTAGTGTGTTCATTGTGGATCTTGTTGGCCATCTGCCAATGAGACAAGTAGTTTGATTCCTCTCATTGGCAGAATGTTCATGGGGTGATGGCCAGTGAGGGAGCCCACTGTGGTTGCCCAGCGGTGTGGCGACTGCAAAGTATTGAACAGTGATGCCCCTGGGGTATCCATTCTGTGTCAGCTGATATTGTCCACTGGGGCTCATTGGGTGTTGGCAAGTGTTGCTTGCTGAGTGGTCAATGAAGCCATGGCACACCAGGGAACCTGGCACACCAGGGTAGTCAGTCACTGCAGGACAGCCTTGCTTAACCTGTCCTTCACCCCTCCCTCTCTCTTTGCCTAGGAGATGCCAGTCCCTGCCAATGGCTCTGTGTGGGCACGCGGCATGTGCCCTGGATGGTGAGCTCTACGTGTCGGGTGGGTGTGATGAAGCATACCAGTGTCAGGCATCCTTGCTCCGCTATGTCCCAGGTGCACCTGTCACACTCCTGGCCCCCATGAATGGCCAGCGAGCTGGCCACATCATGGAGGAGGCGGGTGGGCAGCTCTATGTGGCCGGGGGCCTGTGTCAGCGGGCTGGGCAGACTGGCTACAGGGACCAGCTGACTTTTGAGGTCTACAGCCCCAAGCAGAACATCTGGGTCCTCCTCAGCCCCCTGCCTCGTGCACATGTAGTTGGGGGTGCAGCTGTACTGGGAGGGGAACTGCTTGTACTGGGAGGGTACAGTCATGAGACCTATCAGGACACGCACTTGATCCATGCCTACCAGCCGGGTACCCGGCGCTGGATCACACGGGGCACCTTGCCCCATGCCTATACTGACCTACAAGCCTGTGTTCTCACTGTACCCCCTGCCTTGCGTGGCCCCAGCTGCCTTAAGGACCCCTTGAGATCAGCTGAAACTCGCAATAATACTTAGGGTATACTTAGCTTAAAAACTCTGCACCCCATACTGGGATACCCAGGTAGCATCCATGGGTACCTCTATGGGACAAAAGTGTCCAGATCCCTCTCCCAGAGTGGGTTCCTTCTGCAGTTTCCAGCAACCCTTCACCCTCAGGGTACATGAGCTAGACTGTTGTGAACCTGTGGAACACAGAGATTTCCCACACTGTAGCACTGTGCCTCCAGGAATACTCAATCCCTTTTGTCTGAGCCCTTCACTGGGAGCTGGGAATCCCCCAATTTCTCCCCACACCTGAATTGAATAAAAATGCTTCCTGAACTGTCTGTCTGGGTCTTGTTGTTTCTGGTGGGGAACCCAGGCATCCAGGTGCTTCTCACAAGGAACAGGAGGAGAGCAGGAGAGCAGCGGGTGTCCTGGGTGGGTGGTGCTGGGCACTGGGGCTCTGTGTGCCTGTATTCACTGGGCACGAGGGTGTATGTGTGTGTCTCAGGACTGAGAGGGACCTTGGGATGCATAGGGGATCTTGAGGGAGTAGAGTCCTGGGGGTGCCAGGATTTGAGGGGTTTGATGGCAGGGTAGATAGAGTACAATAGAGGGTCCTGGGGGTCTTGGGGTTCCTGGGTGGTTTTGAGAGGTCTTGGATTCCTGGAGTGACCTCGAGTGCTTGTTGTGTGGAGAGGTGGGAGAATTCCAGGGAGGAATTGCAAGGAGAGGCAAAGGTAATGGGATTCTGAGAAATACTGCGGTACCAGCAGTGACTGTGGGGAGGGAACTGGGTGGCTTCAGATGTGTAGAAGAAGGTGAAAAATTGTAGTCTAATGAGTTCTGAGGAGAAGGGGATAATCACTTCCCTTGGCCTGCTGGCCCTGTCTCTGTTAACCCAGTCCAGGTTTTGTTGCCCTCCCTTTGCTGCCGGGTGCACTGCTGGACCTTGTTCACCTTTCTGTCCACCAAGATACACAGATCTTTTTCCACAGCTCTGCTCCCCAGATGTCTGTCCCCCACTGTTGGGGCCTTCAGATTGTGCCAGCACTGGAGCTGCTTGCCTCATTGTTGAACCAGGAAACAGGGATAGAGAGGATGGTGCAGTAAGAGGACAGCACCAACAGATGGACAAGTGCCTGCTTACAAATGCAGCATGTGCATGTCCATGGACACACTTGCACACCAGACCTTCACCAGCAGACACATTCATGCTGGCCAAGCACAGGCATACATTCCCACCTGTGAACCCAGTAGTTAATCTGACAGAAGGCCATGCTGATTCACAGCAGTTTGACAATACATTTGGGGCAATTAGAACTGGAACTGTGTTTCAGGCTGGAAAAGTGATTCATAGGATCCAGCTGCTACATTTGTGCACCAGTGCTGGGGCGAGCCATTCTACCTCCACCGGTGGTGACTGTTGTCTGCTTCTCACACCTCCCACAATGTTTGAGTGACATCGAGACAGGTGGTCACAAAGTTTGGCCAGCTCCTGAGTGATTTGACCCAGTGTAATCCCTTACAAGTCACATCCGTTGCCCTTCAAAGCCTCCTACCCTACTCCCCCATATCCACCCATCCCATAATGGATCATGCAGAGGCATCAACATTTGCACTTTCCTTATTACCTGCCAGTGGGATGCTTTTCCTATGTGATTCCATACCACAGGGAAGAATCACATTTGGGGCAAAAGTCATCAATAGGAGTGTAAGTGTGCAGTTTTGGATGCCAAAATACAAGAAGGATCTAAAGCTATTAAAGAGTATCCAAAGGAGGCTGCAGAGATAGGGAAAGGTCTAGAGGGGAAGGGTTTGAGTAGCAGTTGAGGGCACTTGACTTATTCAGCCTGGAGGACATTGAGGGGAGACCTTATCAGGGAGACCTCCCCTGAAGGGAGGCAGAGGGGCAGCTCTGATCTCTGCTCTCTGGGACCAGAGACAGGACCCCAGGAACGGCTGGAGCTGTGTCATGGGGGCATCCCAACAGATGAATATTAGGAAAAAGTTCTTTCCACCAGAGGGTAGTCAGGCACTGAACAGTCTCCTCAGGGAATGGTCACAGCCCCAAGGTTGCCAGAGCTCCAGGAGCATTTAGACAATGCTCTCATGCACAGGGTGGGATTGTTGGGGTGTCTGTGCAGGGCCAGGAGTTGGACTTGATCCTCAGGGGTCCCTGCCAATGCAGGATATTCTAGGATTCTGGGATTCCATGGACTTTTCTTCCCTGTCTTCACTATTCCAAATACTGAAGACAAATATCTCCTTCACTGTGCCCTGCCAGGACTGTGGCAGGTCCAATGAAATTAAACCAGCACTCCTTTGAAATTCAGGCACAGAATATTTATTATGTGATTAAGAACCTGGCACCGAGCGGAAAGTGTATCGCATCTTTGTGTACATCATTTAAACAGAAGCAGTTGAGACAGAGCACAGCATAAGTTCTGCTTGCCGTCACTCACCCCAAAACCAGGCAGTGGCAGCCCCAGACTATTACTGACCAGTTTAGGACATTATCTTCCTCTGCCAAATACCCAAGTAATTCTTTTAGCTCTGGAAACCTCAGGCAGTTTGAGAATACTAGAGCAAGGAGCTGGATGGCTTCCCCCTAGGCAAGTAGATCTTTCCCTTGTAAAACAAGGCATGTGAAGCAGAGCCACGACTCTCGATCTCTTTCTCTGAGTGTACAGAAATATTTACATGGTGTTACCCGCATATTTCACTCTGACATCACCAATGGCCTCAACACCCCTGTCTAGGCTGTAAGCAGATGGGGTCCTCCAGAAGCCAAGGTCTGTGACCATCAGCTTCCTGGAGAAAGGCTTGATTGATGTGTGCAGCGGACTGTGGTGAACCCACAACTCCTTTGTGGTGCAGAAGGAGTAACTTGCAGGAGGACTGCGTTGTATCCCCAGATCTTTAATTGTGCAGTAGGTAACCTCAGGACACAACTCCACTTCCTTGATTGTACGGAATGTGGGGCGCTGGAGGGGGATTTTGAAGCTGCTGAGATGCATCAGAGGGCTCCCTCTTGACTCCCTCCATTCCAGCAATGGATACTGCACCTCCTGGGTCTGGTGGGACTGGTGCCAAGAGGGTCGTCCCACCAGACACATCCATGCCAGCCAACCTGCTAGAGCCAGCATGACCAGGACCAGCAGAGCCAAGGAAGCCAGGTAGAGCACCCAGTGCAACAGGCAGCAGTGCCTCAACACCCACTGCCCCCACTGTGGACCCTCCCCACCTGTCTGAAAACGCAGCACAGGTACAGCCTGTCCTGGGATGGAGCATGGGCAGAGAGGAGGAGGAGCAGGTAGGGGGGAACATGCAGCTTGAGTGAAGTGTGTGGTGTCCAGGGGAGGTGGTAGTGTTGGGGCATGAGTGGAAAGCATGGTGTTGGCCGACATCGGAGGAGGAAATGGAGGTCTGACAATGGAAGAGGCCTCTAGCATGGCAGTAGAAGGCACTGCTGTAGAAGTGGTGGGAAATGTGCCAGTGGACCCCATGAGACTGGCATAGGTATTTCTGGCAGCAAGGATGGTTTGGGGATGGCCACTGGTGCTAGCAGGGCTGCTGCTCATAGTGGTTGGCAGTGAGGTGGCAGAGTCAAGGGTGGCAGGTCTGTGCAGGGTGATGGTGGTAGAAGCAGTGAGAATGGTGGCAGTACTGGGGGTCTGTGTGGGTGTCATGGTGGGACTGGCTGGTACAGGAGTAGTGGTGCTGGGAGCTCTGATGCTTGTCAGCACCACGGGCAAAGTGCTTGAGGAAAGGGTGGAGGTACAAGGGGTACTGAAGGGAGGTTTGGTGAGGGGAGGTCTTTTGGTAGTGAGGGTAGGGAGGCAAGGTGAGGTAACAGCACAGGGCATGGTAGTGTGCTCTTCAGGGATGAATGGATGTGGGGGGAAGGTGGTCATGGTAGCTTTCTCTGTTGTTTCTTCCCCATAATTATATTCATCCCCTCCCTCCTCATCCGCATCCCCCACAGTGCTGCAGTTGAGCTTGAAGTGAATGATGGGCTTCTGCCTATGCTCAGCAGGGCTGTGGCACAGTACCTTCTCGGGTGCAACCTCCACCTTTGTTTCCTCCAGGCCCCGCTCTGGCTGATAAACACTGTCAGCATTCTGCTGGATCCAGGTCTGGAGGTAGTGCAGGTCGCAGTTGCAATGCCAGGGGTTCTCAGTGAGGAAAACATACATGAATAGGCGCCCCTTTGGGAAGAAGTCAGTGGGCAGGGTCTGCAGCTGGTTCCCCGAGAGCCAGAGGGTCTCCAACATCTCCAGGTCCTGCAGCAGCTCCTTGGGTAGCTCCTTCAGGAGGTTGTCTGAGAGGTCCAACTCCTTGAGTGCCCTCAGCCCTGCAAAGGCCTCCTTGGGCAGCTGCTGCATCTTGTTCCCTCGCAAGTCCAGGTCCTGCAGCTGCGGCACTGTACGGAAAGCCCCCGGGGCCAGCGTCTTCAGGCTGTTGTGGGCCACAGCCAGGTGGGTAAGTGCAGGCAGGCCCTCCAGGTCAGGTAGGGCCCCCAGCGCATTGTGGGAGAGGGTCAGCTCCTTCAGGGACAGCAGCAGGGCCCCAGTGTGCAGAGCCACCAGCCCATTGTTGGCCAGGTCGATGTCCTGAAGCTGGGTGAGGGGCAGGAAGGCAGTGGTGGAGAGGGACTCCAGGCAATTGTCGCTGAGCAGCAGGATGCCTGTGTCCGCAGGCAGGTCTGGGGGCACCGCGCGGAGAGCCTGCCCTGTGCAGTTCACCTCCAGGAGGTCCTTGACCTTGTTCATCTCTGACGGGCAGGGCTGGGCTGGGGGCAGCAGGGCCAGGACAGTGACCAGGGTCAGGGCAGGGACCTGCATGGCCTGGAGGGGAAGAACCGAGGGGTGTGGGTGCAAGCAGGCATGCACCTACACATTGCCTTTTTCCTGTGCAAGCACCATTTGCAGCTGAACTGGCATCCTCTGCCAGACCCTCTGGCACCCTCTGAGCTCTGCAGCTCCTCCCTGGGATGGTGGAAGGGAAGGATGAATCCCATACCTACTGCCATCTTGTCCTTGGAGGCCAGCAGATGACATTTGGCCCTTTGGCTCACCTCATTCTCTTCCATAGTGGAGAGAACCTGACTCATGGGCCTCTTCACAGCAATGCCTTCTCCCCTGGAGCAGTAAAAGCCATGCCTCTGCAGTGTTTGTGTCCCAGCATACCCACACCCAGCTCAACCCAGACAAATTGTGTGCTGGAAGAATCTCTCTGAATATGCTCTTACCCAACACCAGCTGAGCCCTCTGCTAGATTTGGAGGGTAGGAGCATGTGAAAGGAGATTCCTGTGCACAGATGTGGCTTCCATGAGCATCCAGCCCCCTGCGAACACTGACTCACCTGTGGATCTTCCAGTGTTTGCTCTCCTGCTGCTCTGCCTCCTCCTGCTCACAGCCCAGGCAGTGCTCTGGGACAGTGCTAGCGGGGAGCTGCCCAGCCCTCTATCAGCACCCACAGCTGTGGGAAGGGAGCTGCGGTTTCCTGAGCAGCTAAACCCATCTCCTGTCCTTTTGCACAGCCCTCGCTTTGGCTGCACTGTCACATCACCATGTCTCCTTGCAAAATGTTGACGAGGATCAGCAGTCATTGCCCCGGCAGCAAATGGTTGTGGCCCACTGCAGCCTGCACTGGATCCTGCTTGTTCTGCTGCTCAAGCCAGTTTTCCCCTTAGGATTTGCAGGAGTGCTTGCAGAAAACAATTCCATTGGCTTCTGGAGAGGAAATGGGCAGGAGCACTGGCCACAGCTTCTGAGAAGGGGCTCAGGTGGTAATAAAATGACTCTATGCCCATGGTGCTGGAGAAGCCCTTGCATCTGGACACAGTCCTATCTGGACCAGGATGCTGTAAGGCTCAGGATATCTCATGCTGTCTGTGATAGGAGTGGGATGGACTGAGGCTCTCCTCCTCCAGTAACTGTAGTTTAAAGCCCTCTTTTCCAGCTTGGCAAGCTTGTGAGTGCTCTTTGCCTTTTCTCACAGATGGACTCTACGTAGACCAGGTAGACCAGGTTGTTCAAAGCAAGTCCAATGGTCTAAGTAGCCAAACCCCTGGCTGTCGCACCAGTCCTGTAACCATCTGTTGATTCCCCAGATTCGACTGGCTCTTTCAAACCCCTTCCCTTTGACCGGGAAGAGTGATGAAAAAACCACCTGTGCTCCAGAGTCAGCAGGTACTGCTGCTCTCAGGGCTCTGTAATCCTTCTGGATGCTGCTCAGACTGCTCTTGACTGTGTCACTGGCTGTGTGACTGTGTCACATGAAACAACAGCAGCAGGTGATGGTGGACTGTAGAAGGCGTGGTAGTCTCTCAGTGACATCTCTGATATGAGTCCAGGGTAAGCAGCATAACCTAGAGAGTGCAGCAGGCCAGTAAATAGCGCCTGTATACCTCTCAGAAGAGAGTCTCCTCCTACTATTACCCTCTTCTTAGTTGTGCAGATTGTTACATGGGGAGCAGATTGTGCTGCCTTACTGGTTGTTATATGGGGAGTAGATGGGGCTGCCTTACTCATCTCCAGTGCCTCTTCTCCTGAGTCTTTCTTGTAGACCAGTGAAAGGTTCTGCAAGGGCACCTCTGTCTTCTGGAAAGGTGCTGCAAGACCACCTCTAGCTTTGGGGGAAGACTGTTCTTTCTGCAGGTCCTTGCTGTTCCAAGTTCCATTCTTCCACACTGGCCCTCCTCCCTTCTGTGTGTGTTCTCGTGGTCCTCTTCCCTTCTATGTGTGCCACTGGGGGAGTCTCTTGCTGCTTGGCTTTGGGCTGTGGGTGTACTGCAAACTGTGCTTGGAACAAGCAGACTCTCTTCTTCCTGGGAAAGAACTCCTCAGACTCCCTGATACTATACAGCCTTCTCACTGCCTCTTGCCTTTCTCAGCCACTTGCCACAGGTGGTCCTCCACCTGGGCACACCTTTTGCAGGTAGGTCTGCTGCCTGTCCCTGCCCTAGAGAAAGATCCAGTCACTTCCTGCAATGAGAGATCCACACTGCAGCCTCTCCATTTGGCAGCTCTATCTGGACGGAAGCATTGGCAGTAGCCAGGGTAGATGGTGTGCAGACCTCCGCGTTGGAGTTGCAGCCTTTGCTCTCAAAGGACTGTCCACCATTCTGCCTTGGGAGTCAGGTAGGAGGAATGTCTTCAACCTGTGCAGATTGTCACACAACATGCCTGGTTGCTGGAAGACAGAGCTTAGATGCAAGTTATGAATGGTATGTGCAATGATAACTGCATTCGGGTACTCATCTGCAGAGGCATTTCCTTCTGCCATGGAATCTTAATTTACAATGGTATCTGCAGAAGAAATGGTCTGAAATGATACCTACACTTAAAACAGTAATTGCAATGGCATCTGTGTCTGTCTACAAGACACGAGTTACTTCATCTTGGAATATAAATTGTTCTTGATAATATCTTTGCCCTCTTTTAATTTTATTTTTCTTTTTTTTCATTCTCCCTTGTCCAAACAAAGAAAACATGGACAGGGTCTTTGTGGATTGAGACAGGAGATGTCGTTTTAACTAGAACCTCTTATTCTCCAGGCTTTTTTGCTTCTTTTTACTTTTCATTTTTACAGTCAGATACACTGTGTGCTCTGGCTGCTCCATTTCCTAGACCCAATTGTTGGAAATTATATAACTTTTCTAATTTTTAAATTAATGATTTTAATTAACTTCTAATTATTTAAAAAAATTAATCATAACCATTATCTAAATTATAAGCAGTGTGTTAGTCTTAAATCACTTTTAGCCAGCATTTAGCAAAGTTGTCATATGCTCCTTTTATGGGAACACAGCTTGGGAAAATTACTGAAACTTTACGTTTTGCTAAACTAACTCTGATGTGCTTCAGTGAAAAAAGCCTGGGAGAGAGAGATGTATTGTTGAAGTTGGACATCTAGAATTCAGAATTTATGGACTACAAGGACCTTTTGCAGAAACCAGAAGATAAAGAGGAGACTAACAAAGACTCATATGTGTTGTAAAGTCCCGGCTGGAGGAAAAAGATACTAAAAAGACTAAAAATATGGACTAATTAGCATAAGAAGCAAGAAATCAACAGCCAATAGAAGACAGAATACTAATTAATGAAAGAGTTACGTAATTTAGAACCAATGAACATTAATTTCTTTGTTTGCTAACAATGTGTAAATAAGGGAAGACGTTTTGTATTGATGTCTGTATGGAGGCTGGAATTTTGTTGGCCATACACATACCTCCAGACCAAGGATAAAGTACTGCCTTACTTGTTAACACTGAAAAGACAGTGTTAGAGGGTTTTATCTACCCTGACAATGTTGGGAGATTTAGTAACACAAGGGTAGCAGAAGTATGCTGACAAGTAACACTGACTTGCCCTTGTTTTTTCTGTTTTATATATTGCCTGGCTCATATCAATTTGCCCACTGCTGAAGCAGTGGTGTCACTGCAAAAAGCAAGTGCAGAGTGTCTTCTCCGGTGGCATCTGGAGGTACAAACACTGGCTCCACTGCAGTTTGTTGGTGTCTCCTTATCCTCTTCTGCAAGAGAGTAGGGGAAGGCTGTAGTCAGATCCATGTTGAAGCTGCTTGAGTGTCACAGGCAACGAATGGATTTCTCTTGGGTCTGTTCAACAAATGCAGTATGGGCTGTGAGTGTGTTCTAGTGATCATTTCAGCCACAGCTGCTGCTAGGTCAGCAGCAGGCTGGAGGGGCATTGCTGGGTCTCTCCTCTCCACTGTGGTCCATGGTGTCTCCTCCTGCCAGCTACCAGAAAAAAAGAGCCTGGCTGAAGCCCCACACATTCCTGGTGGGCTGTGTCAAGCCCTGGAGCCTTCTGCCCAGGCTGAGCTGCTTCGTGCCCTTAGCATCTCCCTGGGCAGTGAGTGCTTGTGCATCCTTCCCCTGCAGCAGTGTCCCCTACTGGTTGATGTCTCTCCTGTACTACAGAGGAGGGGAACATGTGGGTGTGGAGGGGGGCAAATACCATACACGGTGTGGTACTGTGTATATTTGGTCTGAGCAGTGCTGAGTCCTGGTGTGCTATATGTGTACATCTGTAAAAATGTTGCTGTCTCCGCAGAATTGTGCAATGCAATCGATACATGTGACAGGATCTGCAATGCTATCTGCATATGGAATGCTATATGTAGAACCTGTTGTGTCCAACGCCCCAGTGCAGATAACATTGCAGATGTAGGTAGTATTGAAGGTTACCATAGCAGACTCTACTGAATGGAAGATACCCACTGCAGGCGTATCATTGCAGATGAAGATACCATTGCAGACCCCACTGAAAATGCAGATGCTATGTCAGATGCCAGCGTAGATGCAGAGCTGGCAGGAAAGAGACTGGCCTGACTGAATAATTTGGCTGCAACTCAGGGAGAAAAAGAGAGTTTATCACCTCTGAAAAAAAAGGCAGAGAACTCAGGAGGACTATGGGGATGTTGTGCCGTCATGCAAAAAAGAAAGTTAGAAAGGTGAAAGCCCAGCTACAAATTAATCTGGCCACTGCTGTAAGAGATAACAAAAAGTGTGTCTACAGATACATCCCCCTAATTAGTTGAGGCCCTTCAAGTGATCTTTCAAATGATCCTGACCTTCAAATGTCAGCAATCTGGGCACACAGATGGGTCAGCGCATTTGTTTTATCATTCTTGTAAAGCCCTTGGCATGTTTTATCCCTAAATGATTTTTCTCTTTCCTTCACATTCCTTCCCTAAAAGAGAAAAATAAACCCAGTGAGTAAAATCAGAACATCTCGAGGCAGAGAGATTGTCCAGAAAGGGCATTTGCCTCCAGCAGCATTTCTCTCTCTCTTTCCCCATTGGCTGAGGTACTTGAGAGGTACAGACTTCCTGAATCGCCTAATCGCCTAATACGGACCCTCTTCTAATGTATACCCCCCCTTTTATTTTCCTCATGTCTCTGTTCTTTTTCTCTAAATCCAGGGATTTAGCATGGTCTTGAGTGAGTAACAGTTTGTGTGAATTAGTGGAATTCCTATGGAATTTATGGTTCCTCCCATTGCTTCTTTCGCTTCTCAGTATCTGGCTTTATCTACCATCAGGCCCACAGTTTGTTTGTAAAGACACCTCCTTCTCATTCCTTTCAAGCCAGATGAGGAGAGAACCTCCTGCATTAGGTGACTCTCCTTTACTGACTTTTGAGAGGAAAGCTAATGTCTTTTTACAAACAATTGAAAGGGTTAAGGTGTGGGTGCTAACGTCTTTGAAATGGGTCTTAATGTCTCTACCCACTTCAAGCAGCAGGTTTGTTACAGAGCCCAGGGAGCTTGGCTCCTGAAACAGACAAGTGGGTCTGCACAAGCCTGAACTTCTGCACTTTGGGGTAAAAGGACACGTTCAAGGGAGTGTATGTGGTAGGCGGTTCGGGAAGGCTGCACCTTCCTGGTACCTCAGCCAATGGGGAAAGGAAGAGGGCAACGTGCAGCCGGGAGTTTAGGATAAAAGGAGGCCGCGCCCTCCAAAACCTCGAGCGAGAAAACTCCGTGGGCTTGTGCCCCAGTGGACTCTCTCTCTTTATTCGAATAAAGTTGAAGGACTCCTGTCTCCTTTTTGGACATAAACCCCTGGCGTTTGTGGATTTTCCTTGTGATAAATAGATGCTATAATATTGGCTTTCTGCAAATGTTAAAATAAGTGATATTAAAAGTAACTTTTGTAACAGTAGTTTTGTCACAAATAGATGCTATATGTAAAATAGCTTTATTACGAAACAGATGCTATATAAGGTAGTTTTGTTGTGAAGATGTGGTTTTTTAATACTTTTTCATTCAACCAAAAAAACTTAGAAATAGCTATACTTATGAACTATTTGGGCTCCTGCTACCGGCATACCAACTATCAGCAACAGATAAGATATCCCCAAAGCGATCTGCTGATTCCAGGAACTACCGAGCCAAGTGAGCTGAGGTGGGAGAACTGCATTCCATTTTGAACTGTTCCTGAAAAAGGTTTGAATATGCGACGCCAGAAGGCTTATCCCCACAGCGATCTACTGATTCCGGGAACTACCGACTAAACAAGAAAACTGCATTCCATTTTGACCTATTCCTGGAAAGAGTTTTAAATATGTATAATTGTTTATGAATATGTATAATTGTTTATGAATATGTAATACTCCAGGTGTATGTAAAGGGTGTCTCCAAGATAGCAGGTGTGCTCTTGGCTGAGTGCCAAAGTACCCAGCGCTGTGACTTTTGCTTTATTATCTTTGTCCCTTATTGTCCTTTATTAAACTTTTCAATCCTAACAGGAGAGTGAACCTTGTTTTTCGCATCCTGACACTTTTGACACCATTTTCGCCTTGGCATTCAAACTATTTTTACAAAAAGACAAATATTTTGCTGCTTGTATTTGTTTATCAAACCTGAAGATTGCTTGAAAGGTGCTGTTAGTGTGTTGAGACGATAAAAGCTCAAAGTTACATATAAAATTTGGCTTTAGATCTGTAAAGTGATTCTCTGAAGTGCCATGTAATTACATATTAATATCCATTTTTATGAACTAACTAATTTTTTTTTCTGAATTTGTGTTGTTTTCAGAATACCCCGGTGCTAAGCCCTGATCCTGAAGAATTACGCAGAGATCCTGAGGAGCGTCCTGGCTGAAGCAGAGCAGAAGCTTCATGAGTATCCATGAAGCTACTGGATTCCTTTTGAGAGTTTTCAGTGTGTGAACTTTTTGTATGGATATTAGTTTTAGGCATTCAGACTCTATCTTGTTAATTTTTGTTGTCATGGGGTGGATTTTAATGTATCTGTCCCAAAGTAAACTTACATTTTTAGGTGGTTCAGACTTCAAAAATGGTGACTTTTAAGATGATTCTGAAAGGAGTAAGATGAGTGTGTCTTTACTAGGAGTCTGTGTAAGCCTGCTTGTAGGTAAAATGAGAGAGTGATAAGAAAGGAATGTTACCAACTGACAAGGAATTGTTGCTCAACCAAGACTGTGTTAAGTTCCCGAATTTAAAGAACAAAAGAAAGGGGGGTGGAGTGGGCTGGGGTGTGTGTTGTCATATGTTAAGGAGGTCTCGTAGCAAGCAATTCAAGATGTCTGTACCTCTCGCGTACCTCAGCCAATGCGGAAAGAGAGATGGTTATGCAGCCAGGAAAATAGGATTAAAAGGAGGCTGCGTCCTCCAGTAATTTGAGAGACCCCAGGGGAATATCCCATGGTCTCTCCCTTTATTCAAATAAAGTTACAGGACTCCTCTGTCTCTTTTTTGGACATAAACCTCTGGTGCTGTGAATTTTTCCGCACAATTCTGTTGGGTTTTGTCTTGGTGTTGGAAAATATATCAGTTTAAAAATTTTTGTATAACTTTAGTCAAAGGTTTTGTTTGCCTTTGCCCCGGGGGAAGGGAACTGAAGTTTCTTTCCAGGGCATTGTTCCTCTAGGTGAGGCCTGATGAACTTAACATCTCAACAAACTGGGAGTAGCCCAAAAGACAAGGGCTATCAGCAGCCATTAATGGAACATCAGCTCCAAACCTCACCCCTGGCTGGTCAGAGACACCTGGTCTAAGAAAAGAGAGATAAAGAAGAAGACCTAATTAGCATCGGAGGTGAAGAAACCTGGATCCAGTAAGAAACCAATACTAAGAACTACACGACTTGAGACCAATGGACACTGACCAAATTTGTTTCTATGAGTTTTGACTGTATAAAAGAGCTGAAAAATCTAGTAAATGTCATGGAATGATTCTCTCTGCACATCTGGGCTATGTGTGGAGGAGATGATTTCTGTGATACATCCCGGCCAGAACAACGTTCTGACCAGGTAATAAAGTAATGCCTTGACTCTCTAACATTAAAAATGTTGCTGGAGGGCTTTTGTTTTTTCCCGCAGTTTCAGTGACATTGGGGTTGATTTTGCTGAGAGCCAAGTTGGAGATCCTGTTTCCTATATGTCTTGGTTTAAGACAATTTAAGAGGTGGATGCTCTCAAATGACTTCCTCCCCTTACAGTTTGAATCAATCTCTTTCCACCAATAAGGAGAAATGAATACGAGTAGAATACAAGTGAAAAAATAAGTCTACTACCAAGCGAAACAGCAACGGGCAAAAATGAACAGTAATAGTCACTAGTTGCAAAGTTGCTGAAATCTCAGGAACAAAGAGAAACTCAAAATGGCAGAGTGACCCCTTCCCCCAGATGGTGGCCCCCACAGCTGACCATGTGTGGGGAGACAAAGGGAAAATGGCGGCAGCCATCCCTCTTATTGCTCCGGCAGTGGCAGCTCCGGCAGTGGCACGCTCTGGCGGCTGGTACTCGGTCAAGGGCTAGAACTCGTGGAGGGATTTCTTCCTCTCTGCAGAAGACAGCAAGACAAGGCAAGGCAGCTGGGCTGGGGCGGCTCTGTGGCTGCTCCACTCCTCTCAGCGCAATGCTGTGGCTGCACACAGGCGTTGCAAAATTTACTCTGAAACAGTTTTTGATTGGGAAACACAGCTTCTCGAGTTGCTACTGCTGTGAGTAGTGCCAAGTAGCAAGAACCAAGAGGCAAACCAGGAGGCCAGAGAGAGACAGAGCTCTCCCTGCGCGCTCCGACTTTAAAAAGCCCAGGCGCTGCCCAGCCCCAGCCCCTGTTCTGCTTTCCAGCTGCAGGGTCTTAAAGAGGCAATAACAATTTTTTTGGCACGGAGAGATATGGACAACAATAACATTTTGGGTTACCCAGGACACTCTACATGAAGACATTCCTTGTTGTTTGTGTTTGCTTTTACTGTGTTTATAGTAATTACAGGTACACAGTAATAACTATTTGTGGACACTGAAAAGCTTCAGCAGAGAAATTTTCCAGTTTTCTGTAGCATTCTGTGAGAGGTCTGTGTTTCTCATGAAAGCTATGAAAAACAATGCTATGGGTTTTTGTAAACTAATTCTGTATCTTGCACCTGGTGTTTTTTACCAAAGGGTTGTTACGGTTTTCTGAGAAAAATCTTTTCAAATAGCCTCCACCAATCATTCTGAGAGGTGGTGGGTCAAAGAACCAATGACTTCTTGCCATCCTAGAGAACGAGGGGATAAAAACCTATCCATATATTAATAAAAAAATCACTTTCCCTGGATTCTGCCTGGCTCGTTTCTCTCTGTCCTGGGTACAACAGCAACAAGTATTTATTATTACAAATAAAGCTATAATTTGTTCCCATCTCAGAAGAGTCTGATTGTCAGTGTTCTACCATTTCTTGCATTTTGGGGAGGCAGGGGAGTGGGGTATATGGCATGCATTCTTAAACCCCATGCCTTGGGCTTTTGCATACTAGCTGCAGAGGAAAGAACTAGGGTTGCCAGCTGGCGACCTATGCAAACAAGATCCATCCCTAAATGAGTCCTATTAGTTTCCTAAAGGGGCCCAAGGGATTATGGGGAAGAGTAGTTTGGCCTGTAATTAAGTTAAATTTCTTTATAATACCTTTTATGGGGCCTGTGTCTTGGATTTGTGCTGAGAACAGGGTTTATAGCACAGGGATATTTTAGTTAAAGCCCCCTCATTATTAGGGTCAGAATCTGAATCTGAATCCCAATGACAAACAAAAAAAAATTAAGTATTAAAAAAATTAGATCCCAAACCACATTTTCAAGGTCCAAAGGGTTATTTTTCAGATTTAACCCTGAGTTTTTCAGGCACAAACACTATTTATATGATGCAATCCTCAAAAAGAGGGAGAATCACACACATTTTAAATCACCAGAACACGTGTTTGGGAGAACAAATAGTCAATTTAAAGTCCAAACCCACATTTTTAGACTACAAAATTGCTAAAATTTACTAAATTGCTAAAAAGCAATTTATAATTGCCAAGGTTTATGCTTCTAGAGTTCAAAGACATTTAGAGGGTCCAAAGCATTATTTTTAAGGCCCAAGGTCCAAAGCCTCATTTGTGAGTCCGAAGGCTCATTTTTGGCCCCAGACCTTCCTTTTTAGTTTTCCAAAGCCTCAATGTCAGGGACCAAAGCCCCTCTTTAGAATTCAGTCTGCAATTTGACCATCTCAAATCCTTCTTTGAAGACTTCAAAGACCCATCTCCTCATGCACTTATGAGTAAAGTAGGTCCCGAGAGACTATGAGGGGTGAGAGTGCTCATCCTTCCTTCTCAGTGTGGGTGTTCTCTGTGTCACACTGGGAAGCATGTCAGCTCCAACAGTCTGTCTGTTGGATCAGCTTCAATAGCTTTTTGGGCAAGCTGAAAAATTTCTGTGTAGCAGTTGTGACATTTGAGACAGGGAGCTGCAGATTTTAGAGGCTGTAGAACATCTGTCAGAGCTTTTGCCACTGAGGATCAACCCACCAGCATGAGGCAGACCAAGATGGGCTTCTGGGAGAGGATGGAGTCCACCTTCATGATGACCAGTATCACCCCCAGAGGTACAGACATCTGCAGACACCACAGGGCTGTCACCAGGACCCACCACGCAGCATTGTGGGACACAACAGCTGTCCTGAGGGTGTCTCCATCCAGGGCTGTAGATAGCAGTGACATGCCTGCCAATGCCCCACAGCCCAGGGGTGCTGGGAGAGTTGAGAGCTAGCAGATGCAAAGCACAGCCTGGTTTTTCTCTGCTCGCCAGAACGAATGGCTGTCTGGGACACATTGGCTGGCTACATCCAACAACAGCTCTTGCTGTACAAGGTAGGACAACACGCATATCCTCCTCATCTGCACAGAGGAGTCCCATAGCCCTGGAGCATAGCCTGCAGTTCCTCCTGCCCTCCTCAGAGAGCAAGAAACCCACCTCAAAAGGTCCCGCTCCACTTTCAGGAGACCACCTCCAAAACTGAACATGTTCAGGAATTGCTTCCACACAAAAGGTAACAGGACAGAAAGCTGTTGCTGGCACTTATCTCCCCATGGCAGCCTAAAGCTTCACTTCTCAGCAATGGAGTAGAACCACTAGGTTCTAAAGGGTCATTTGTACTATCTCACCCATTAATTTTTTCATGCCTAAAGCCTTCATTTTAGGGCCATAACCCTAATTTCTGAGCTTCCAACCTGTTTTATATTACCTTTCATTGCCTGTAGGACCTGATTTGGAAGGTCCAAAATTTCATTTGTAGGGTAAAGGCTCATCTGAAGAGTCCAAAGCCTTCTTTAGAAAGTCCAAAGGGTCTTTCTGGGGTCCAAATCCTCTTTTTAGCTTCGACGGATCTCCTCTCTGGGACCAAAACAAATGAGGCTCTGGACCCTGCAGATGAAGCTTTGGACCTTCCAAATAGGACTTGGAGCCTTCAAAATGATGATCTGAGCCCTTCAGATGAGTAGTTGGGTTTGTGCCTAAACAAAGTCAGTTTAGACTTAAACCAGGATGTTTTGGACCCTAACAATGAAATTGTAGTTCCTAAAAACAAGACTAAAATATATGGATACTAAAGGAATAGCCTTAAAAATGGAGTTTTACACCCTAGAAATAATTTTTTTAGCTTCCAAATGAGGCTTTGCCTACGAAGAACATAAGGCTTTGAGACCTCAAGTGAGGAGTTTGCACCCTAAAATGCGGCTTTGGATTCTAATGTGCTCTCCTGAGAGGTGGATTCCAAAGAATCCTGGTGCTAAAAAGTCAGCAAGGATGAGAGAGCCAGGGTGAGAGAGAATGTGGGTGGGGGCCTAGCAGCCAGCCAAGGTTCACCCAGCACAGTTTCTGAAGGTGTTCCTTTGGTATTGCTAGTTCAGGGTCAGCCTGAAGCTGACCTTAAGGGCAGAGAAAATTCATTGGAAATGAACCCTAAGAACACAAGCAATTTGCTACACAAGTGTCATGGACACATTCCAGTACCCGAGAAGAACGGAACAGAAACCCCCAGCACTGCGAGTGTCCCAGCCAAACCAGTGACCAGGCTCATAGCTCTCAGCAGCCTTGAATTCCTCTGGCTGCAGCTCCCAGGAAGAGACAGGAACTTGGCTGGTGGGTGAACCCTTTGCCAAGGGAGGTCCAGTGACTTCCAGTTGTGAGAGGGGCCCAGGTTGTGGTAGCCACAGGGTCCCCTGAGCACAACAGGACATGCCCCCCATGCAGCCTCGTGTCACAAAGGGGCAGAGATGTGGCACCTGTCCAGCCATTGTGACCGCACCTGTCCAGCCATTGTGACCTCACCTGCCCGATGCTTGGTATCCTGAGGAGCAGACCAGCAAAGATTGAGCTGGTCTTTGGGATAACTCAGCTCCTTTCTTTGCTACTTGCATGTCTGCATTTTTTCAAGCATTCTTTGTCCTTGGCAGCAACTACAAGCACCAACAAAATGATTCTGACAGTTAAAGCTGTTCTGTGGGTCACACTTGGGGTTTTTTAATTTTTGAGCTACGTCTATTTTCTTTCTCAACAGGAAACAGGATTAGTTCTGATCTGATCTTTCTGGAGGAGGATCTGGATCCTTTGTCATCCAGAGCTTTTCCATCTGTTCCTGAGAGGAGCAACGGCTGGGACAAGAAATAATTTCTGTAACAGCTTTGCCAGCAGCCTTGAACTTTGCGAATGCCCACAGACAACATGGCTGGTGCTTCATCCCTGAGTGTCAGTGTGCTAACAAACTAGAGTGAAAACTGGGGCGTTTCCTGAGAGAAGTCAGACTGACCCAGGTGATTTTGGTTAGACACAGGAAAATGCATTTGGTCACTCTGTCACTAGTGCAGAAGACTTTGAAAGAGGACATTGCTCATAGAAAGACTTGACAGCCGTAGGTACTTGCTTGTTCTTTTCACATTACAATCAGGAAAAAGGAAGACTTGAACTGATAATCCAAGGCTCTAGAGGGAAAGGAACATAGCCTGAGGGCCAGAAATCAGAGTGGGAATTTGTTGGACTTTTGGCAGACTAAGCAGGGGAACAGACTGTTTTCCAAAAGTTTTTCCATACCAGTAGATGTAAATGGACTGTTAGGCTTTCCCCGGTGTTTCTGGGATGGCAGTTAGAGCTGTTGTCCTCAGTGCTCCTGTAGAGAACTCAACATTTGAATGTGCTTTCAAGCAACAATATTGTCATATCTCATCAAATATCATTTCCCTGCAGCCATTGCTGAGGGAATGGCTCTGCCACAAAGGATCCTCTTCCCCCCGGAAGAGATTTGCATGGACTGGCAGCAAAGACAGAGACCTGGAGCAGGACTCTGCAACCTGGGCAGTACTTGCTATATCAACGTCATCCTACAGTGCCTGACATACACACCCCCTTTGGCCAACTACCTGCTCTCTCGTGACCACAGCCAGCTGTGTGAGTACTTTCAGGAATATCTCCTTGTAAATCTCTTGAGCACATCCTAAGGATTACACAACTTGGAACTGTATTTGGGAGGACAGTAGCCATTCTTTGTCAGCCCCATGAGCTTCTGTTCAAAGAAGAAGAAACCACTTTTTCCATTGTGTGTGTCCAGAGATGACACAAGATGTGTGTCCGTCTTCAGGAAGGCACCTCTTTCTAGCCTGGTGCCTCTGTCCCTGCAAGTTAAATCCTCTTGGCTTATTGGACCAAAAACTCGTGACAATTTCTGAAGAACATTTTCCCTGCACTAAAATGTCCCGGGCTTGTTAGGACATTGTCATCTTGGGAGAAGAGGAATGAAGACTGTTCTTACAACCTCAAGATCTCCAAGATCTCAAGGTTTCCCAGTGCTAGGGATGATATGTTAACCTGAGGAGCTTTCCTTCCTCTCTCCCTGCCTCCTTTCCTCCTTCCCTCTTTCCCTCTTCAGGTCATCAGCAAGGCTTCTGCATGATGTGCACCATGGAAGCACATGTTAGGAAGGTCCTGCGTTCCTCAGCCAGTGTCATCTGGCCTAGGGCTGTTGTCAGGGACCTCAAATGTAAGTAATTTCAGATGCTTTGACAGGTTTTCTCCCCTTCTTGTAGGTGAGAACTACTAACTTCTTTCTTAGTCATAGGAGAAGAATTTGAGCCTGACATGGCCGGAGATGCCTACGAGTTCTTACGCTGTGCTCTTGAGGCCATGCAGAGAGCTTGTCTGAGTGGAAGCAGCAAGTAAGCATAAATACCTTTTCCAGGCTCCTGAGCCCACTGGACTCCTTGATGTGTTCCCATCAAGGAAAATCTATGCCCAGGGCTTTCCAAGATAAACTCTTAGAGGAGGGGATAACTCTGCCTTGCCATTTATTTCCAGTGTGGACATCTCTTCTCAAACAACTACCATTATCCATCAAATATTTGGGGGCTTTCTGAAATCCAGAGGTATGTTTCCACATCTATTGCTCTTCTTGGCATTGTTTTCACCTTTCTGTCTGCCTGTGATAAATGGCTGGTCCTATAACTGGCATAGTAGGTACCATGAGCATAAACTGTCACCATCAATTAACTTTCTCCTTCACTCAGCATTTTGATTTTCCTTCCAGTCACATGCTTGAGGTGCCAAGCAGTTTCTGATTCCTACAAGGCCTTCCTGCATGTCCTTCTGGATATCAAAGTAAGAGGGCTTGCAACTGTGCTTCAAGACATCTCAAGGCCCCTGCAGCTTTCCAGAACCAAAGCATTTGTCTTAAAAATGGATCCTCTGAGCACAAGGGAGCTTGGTGGTGGGTGAGAAGGGGAATGTACCTCCTTCTGCAGAGACCATGGCACTCATCTCCCCATTCTACAGAGGAAGCTCTTGATGGCTGCAGGAAACCCTGGGACAAAAAGGAAATGTTCAGCATCATATCCTTCCTTCCTTCCTGCCTTTCTTCCTCCCTCCCTCCTTCCTTCTACTGCCTGCGGGGTCATGTTGGGTCTCCTCAGCATCAGCTGCCTGGATCTTCTTGCTGACTCCTTGGAGGTGTTCGGGCATGGGCATTTTCCACAGCTCAGTGGGAGCTCCTTTCTCACTCCTTCAGGCACCCTCATCCCTCACTACAGCTCTGGAGGACTTTGTGACATCCAAGAATCTGGATGGAAAATACTGCCTCAAATGTAGCAAGTAAGATGATTTCTATCAACTTATTAACACTTGATTCTGCATGAAGGAGCTGCATGTCATTGAGCAGAATCATCTTTTCATGGAGGTTTAAAGCACAATTATGAGATGCACCTTTTTTTAATGTGACCTTATGGCATGGAATAGCCTTAAAATGCTGTAAGGATATATGAGACACAAAAGCTTGTCTGGTCTTGTTGGAGGAAGATAGGGTGCATTTCAGCATTTTGATTCGCTTTGTTTCAAGGTGTGAGAAGAAGGTTACCGCCTCTAAGAGAGTTACAGTCCATCGTGTGCCCAAGGTCTTCACGGTGTGCCTGGAAAGGGCTGCTGATCACACAGGCAAGAAGATCAGCAAGGTGTGTATGCAACTGCAGTGCAACTTTCCCTTCAAAGCAGAAGATTCCCCAAAGCAGTACACTCGTTCAGAACCTGCTCATGTTGGGGGTATTGTGTTCTGTTATGGGGAGCGGAGAGTTCCTATGAGAAGACCATCCTGGACTCTGCTCCAACAGAGCTGCTTTGGCTGAGAACGGTTTCCTGCTGCCCAAACCATTATGTGCTGAAGAGCTATTTCATGTGGTAGTTCAAGATAATTTCTTAGCCCACTTGGTCTTTCTGTAGATTGTGGAGTATCCCGAGTACTTGGATCTTCGGCCATACATGTCTGACACAGCTGGAGAACCCCTCCTCTACTCCTTATATGCTCTCGTGGTGCACAGTGGTGACACCTGTCTTGATGGACACTTCTTCTGCTACACAAAGGTAAAGAGCAACTTCTCTCTTGATAAAGTAAAATGTGTGCTGGGAAGACAAACTTCCTTGTCAGTGTTACAGGTAGCCAAGGCTTTCAGGAGAGAAGGTCTCCTTCAGGGCTGATTTGGATTTGTTTTGGTGTACTCTTTGTTCAGCTGTTCTCTCTCTTTGGTATTGTGGAGAAAACCTGCAGTTCCTTTCCAGAGATGGATGACTTTCTTTGCAGGCCAGCAATGGACTATGGTACAAGATGGATGATGAATCTGTGGATAATTGTGGCATCCATGCAGTGCTCAGGCAGCAAGCCTATTTGCTGTTCTATGCCAGGTAATAACCAGGGTCATGTGTTCAGAATACGTTTCCTTTGCCTGGCTTTGCTGTTTGTCTTCTCATCCTCCTGGGTGTTTCTGTCATAGGAGACAATTCTTCCCTGCTTACTTCAGTGCTGTCGATTCTGAGCTACGCCATACCAGTCCTTGTCTTGCTGGGCTTTAGGGTGCTGCTCCTTGTGTGCTCTTTGAAACTAGGTCATGTTGCAAGGACTTAAAGGGGCCTCGAGGAAAGATGGAGAAGGATTCTTTATCAGGGAATGCAGTGATAGGAAAAGAGGTAAAAATTTCAAAGTGAAAGAGAGACTTAGATTGGTTATTAGAAAGAAGTTCTTGCCCGTGAGGATGGTGAGGCACCGGCAGAAGTTGTCTACACGCTTCTCTAAGCTGTGGCTGCTACATTCCTGGAAGTGTTCAAGGTCAGTCTGGATGGAGGTTGGAGCAACCTGTAGATGTCCCTGCTCATGGTAGGGGGGGTGGAACTAGATGGCATGTAAGGAACCCTCCAAACCAAACCTTTCTAGGATTTTGTGAAATGGAGGCTGTAGGGAGAATAGAGATGAGGACTTGCTCTGACAGGCACAGACCCGGTGGGAAGACCCCCATTGAATTTTCCATTGGTGAACATGGTGAAATTTTCTCTCTGTTGTAGAAACCACTCCAAGAAAACTACTGAATCCCAGAGGAGCCTGCAAGGAATGCCCTAAACAGAGATCACTTTTTCTTTCTCCAGATGCTCTGATTTGAAAATGGGAGGAATGGTGGCTTCCTCTCTGACACCATCCTATGCCCATTCCTTCCTCAGTCAGTGGAGGGCCAGCAGTGAGCAGGCGGGTTCTGCAGGGACACACAGTCAACATGGTAGGACTATGTCGATGCACTCCCAGAGGATGAGTGCCAGGAAGAGGATCCAGAATAGATCCCTGCAGTGGGGCAATGATCACTGCAGCTGGTTCATGAACAGCACCGACTCCAACAACTCAACAGGGAGGAAGAGAAAGAGAACTAGTCCTCCAGGTTGTGACCATGCTTTCAAGGATGGCACAGCTTCAGGGCCCTTCAACAGAAGCTGTCAGTGGGCTCCTGCACCCAGTGCTGCTTGGGTGCAACACCTGCCAAGACAGAGAGAGCAAGGCCGGTCCTCACGGCAGGGCTATAATCTTTGCAGACGGTTTGTGGAGGTCAGGGACTACCACCAGTCAGTGAGGAGGAGGAGCTGGTGGAGAAGAAGCCCTTCACATTGTGACCGAGACCCAAAGGATGATACACCAGAAGGGTCCTCAAATGCTAGCTCCAAGAGGGCTACTGCAGCCAGTACTGCTCGGGAGCAACCCCTGCCAAGGCAGAGAGAGCAGGGCAGATCACCAGAGCGGGGCTATGATCTCCGCAGACGGTTTGTGGAGATCGCAGACTACCACCAGTCAGCAAAGAGGATGAGGAAACATTCATTGGGAACAAACAGGCCGAAAAGCCAAAGCCAGAATTAAAACCTCTCATTAGCCTCGCGTGTATAATTTACAAGGTGTTTCCTTCTCTGTAGGTTTTGGGGCAGCTGGTGGAAATACCCTGTGTGGGATATGTGTGTAACGGGATTTTGAAAGCTGCATGCTTGCATGCGCCCGACTGGCAATGTCTTTTTAAATATGGAGTTGAAGTCACTTGAAAGGACATGAACTGGATGAGCCAACAGTGACTGGGACTGAAAAAGGCTGGATGGTTGCGCCCTGAGGGTGCCGCTCAGTGCCACTAAGTCTAGTGTGGTGCCAGGAACACTGTCTCCCAGGAATCAGCACTGGGATTGGTCCTTAACATCTTTCTCAACTAATGGTCTGTCTTCTGGGGCACAGGACATGCTCAACAAGTTGGCAGATGACAGCAAACTGGAAGAGTGGCACTTAGGCCAGGGGTTGTTCTGCTGTCTCCGAGGGACCTGGGCAGGCTGGAGAGATGGACTGACAAGGACCCCTTGCAGCTCAGAAAGGGAGGTGTAAATGGTGCTAAGCACCAGCAGAGGCTACGGAGTGAGCCCATGGAGGCTCCATCCTTGGACATGTTCCACAGCCCTCTGCACATGATCATGGACAAGTGGCTGCAGGTGCCCCTGCTTGAGAAGGGGGGGTGGGAAAGCCTTGACTTCACCCTCCAGGTGATCTCCCTCCCAGGCTCAAGGTATCACAGATGCCTAAAAGAGAATCCAGCCAGCAGTGCTGTCCCCCTATGGTGACCATAAACAGCTCCACCAGGAAGCTGGAGCCTATGGAAAGCCCAAGCCAGGGCAGGCTCCTGACAGGTGCTGTGCCCCAAGCAGGGCAGCCATGAGTCACCGGACCCTAAAAATGCAGGTATGGGACCCAAAAGTAAGTGTTTGGTCCCTAAAAAGGAGACTTCCATAGCATCATCAAATCATAGAATCACAGAACAACAGGATCCTAGAATCCTAGAATGTTTGGGGTTGGAAGGAACCTTAAACATCATCTAGTTCAAACTCCCCTGTCATGGGCAGGGACACACTCTACTAGACCAGGCTGCTTCAAGCCCTGTTCAACCAGGCCTTGAACACTTCCAGGGATGGGGCAGCCACAGATGCTCTCAGCAACCCGTGCCAAGGCCTCACCACCCTCTCAGGGAAGAATTTCTTCCCAAAATCTAAACCTAATTCCTGTCTCTTTGAAACCATCACCTCTTGTCCTGTCACTCCGTATCCCTTTGTGCAACGTTACTCTCCAGCTCTCTTGGAGACCCTTTTGGGGCTGGAAGGTGCTAGAAGACCCTGGAGCCTTCTCTTCTCCAGGCTGAAACGCCCGAACTCTCTAAGCCTGTCTTTTAGAGAGAGGTGCTCCAGCCCACTGAGCATCTTTGCTGCCTTCTCTGAAATGGAACCCGCAGGTCCATGTTCTTTCAAGCCAGAAGCAACCATTTGGGTTCTATAAATGAGGCTTGGGGCCATAAGAGAGAGCTTTGAATCTTGCAGATGAGGGTTTGGACATTCAAGATGTGGCTTGGACCCTAAAATTGACTAGCTGGATCATAAAAATGCCCAATTAGAGTGCAAAAGGAAGCTTTGGAGAGGAAAAATGGTGCTTTGGACTGCCAAAAGGAGATGTTGAAAACTGAAATGGAGACTTTGGACACTAAAACTGAGGCTTTGTAGCCTAAAAATAGCTGCTTTGGGAGCCAAAACTAAGGGAAGAAAACACGAGGCTTTAGACCCTCTCAGTGTAACTTTGAAATGGGAGCAGATGATTTCTGTGTGTCTGTCTTGGTTTTGGAGACAAATTTCAGGAGAAAACGCTCTGGAATGAGTATTTCCTCTAAAGAGAAAGGGCTTCAATAACCCCCTTTTCTTCTGCCAGTGAGAGAAACGGATACCAGCAGGCGAAAGTGAAGAAAAGGAACTGTTTTTTAACAACAACCACAACAACAAAAGGAGGGGGGGGGTGCCTGCAAGGCACAGAACAGGATTGAATAAATGCTAGATATGAAGTCCCAGAAACTTACCCTCCACCCACACACACCCCCACACACAGCAGAACAACAACAACAAAAAAACTCAAAAATGCCCAGGGAAGAAAAATACAGGGGCGGACCGCGTGGCCCGGAAAACAAAATGGCGACTGGTCCCTTTCCTCCGGGAAGGGCAGAGGAGTTCACGTAGCAGCCCGGAGCAGAGCAGATGGGAAACCTGTTGATCCTATGGCGTTGGTTTTCCTCCTCACAGCAGGCGAAACTGGTGGATTTTGATGTCCCTTCTTTTGCTGGCTCGGTCTTTTCCCGGAGTTCGGACTGGCCGGAGCCGCCCTGGAGCTTCCCGGGCTGGAGAAAAAAAAACCAACCAAACAAAAAGCTGCCGAAAGCATTTGCCGGTGAAAAGCCTCCAGGCCAGGGGAAGGAAAAAAAACCCAAAAAACACAGAAGCTTCTTGCCTACGTTGGCGAATATTAATCTGGCAACGGCAACGAAGTAACAATCCGTGTAGCCGCTGACCACGCCACAGAGAGAGAGATTGAACTGAGCCCACGCCCGGGGTTCCAGGCTCCGGCCCCGCCCCCGGTTCATCCTAAAGATACCGCAGCCGTTTCTGGGCGTAAAGCAGATTATTAGGGAATAAAGTGTCATCATAAAATCACCCCAAGACAGTGTCAAATGAGGTTTGAATCCTCCAAATGAAACTGTGGGCCCTAAAAAAGGTCTGTGAGTAATAAAGGAGAGGATGGGAGGCGAGGAATGAGGATTCTGGCCCCAAAACAGTAGCTTTACAAGAAAAGAATATGTAAGATGCTACAAATGATCCTTTGGACCATGCTGAGGAGGTAATCTCTGGCCTCAAAAAATGAACCTTTGTGCCAGTTAGACAGCTTTGGACACTCCAGAGGAACTTTTGAGTTGTAAAAGAGGGCTTTGGATTCTTACAAATGAGGGTTTGGGTCTTCAAAACGAAACTTTGGGCTCTAAAAATGGGTCGTTGGAAATGAAAAGGAGGGTTTGAACTCTGAAGTTATGTTTTGTGCCCTTAGGGATGTTTTGATACCGCAAACCAAGGATTTGCACCCTATAAATGCCTCCTTGGAGGCTTAAAAGAAGGCTTTGAGCCTGCCAAATTGAAGACTGAATCCTAAAAAGGATGCTTTGGCCCCTGACAGGAAGGCTTTGGAAGTTAAAAAGACTGTTTGGGCCTGAAAATGAGACTTTGGTCTCTACAAATGAGGCTTTGGACCTTCCAAATCAGACTTGGGGGCCTTCAAAATGATGCTCTTAGCCCTTTGGATTTGTCTTGACACCTTAAGTGCAGCACTTTGAACGTACAAATGAGGGTTTGGACACAAGCCAGGCAGTTTTGGACCCTAAAAATGAAACTCTGAGTCCTAGAAAGACTCTGTGTACTAAAAGTCAGGCTTGGACTCTTAAAATAAGGGGTTTGGCCCTGAAAAAGTGACTTTACAACCTAAAAATGGGTATTCAGACACTCCCAATAGGACATTGGACATGAAGGACCGGAGGCTTTGAGCCCTCAATTTATCCTGAGTTTGTAACCTGAGGTACATTTGACCCACAAGTAGGCAGCTTTCAAGGCTAGGAAAAAACTTTGGTTTCTACAAAGTAGTATCTGGGCCATGAGAGAGCCTTCAGGGCTCAGAGGTACCTTATAACTCTCAGCTACCCAAAAGGAGGTTTTACCAAGGTGGGGTTTCTGATCTGCAGCAGTAGGCTACGTCTTTCCTTCCCCAGGAAGTGTTATATGGCAAGGCAAGCACCAAGCCCCTGTGTTGCTACTGCAGATGATAGGCTGCCCAGCAGAGGGAAAGGCTAGCAACCACTTTCTGTCCTGGTACCTTTCGTGTGGCAGCATCCCTGGACACACGCTATTTTGGGTATCCAAATTTTAGAGATGACCTCCTGCAAACTATGGAGGTACACTTATTTTATCAGGGAAATCATCTAGCCCCAGGTCAGCTGGGGGCTGCCCAGGTGCAGGACGAGAGGCTGTCCAAGAGTGGTAAAGGCCAGCAACATCTTTCTGTCTGGACACCTTTTTCTGTGGAAGCAATTGTCACAACCTATTGATACAGGATGTGATGTTTGTTGTAAATTCTTAGGCTAAACAAGGACACCGGACACGTGTTAGGCAACTCTTGTGCTTTTTTGTACAGTCACCATAACTCCAGCAACTAGCCCATTGTTTAGACACAAGAAGTGTTGGCTAAAAAGCCCTTAAACTCTATAATAGACTCCCACAAGTGTGATGGCTAACAAGACCTTAATTTTGTACAGTATACTTCAATGAGTTCTCATCTCCCACAACAAACTCCTCAAAGATGCTGGCTCACAAGCCACAACACACAGTGGTGTGAGTACTGACTCAAAGGTGCTCTCTAACAAGCCACAACACTTCCATAAGCTCTGCACTCCCACAACAAACTTCAGTATGGAGTACGGAGTAGAATATGATAGCCGTGTTTGCCCAGGGAAAGCAAGGGAGGAAAAAAATAAAGGTGAAGGAGACAGAGAAGAAAGAACATCACCAGTCTTTAGATCCCATGTTGGTCCTGCCACATGGATGGTCCAGAGCTGGAGTTGGAAAAGAAAGAAAGCGAAAGAAAAAGAGAGGAAAAAGAGACCACTTCCTTTTATAGTTAGTTAACAGGGTGCAGCCTCTTATATCAACTAGGCTTTTCGTGCCATTTTGTTTGCACAGGGACAGCCAGCCCTTAGAGCCCTCCTCCAGAAGTGAGTTGGGGCAGGGGAGAATGAGCATGAGTCTTAAGGCAGAGCAGGAATTTGGCTCTGAACTCACTGCCACTGGACTCTTAAAACTGCTCAAAAGTCGCCATACTGACACAGCCTTCTACACACCAATTTTATAACTCTTGACACTGCTCAAAAGTCACCATACTGACATGGCCTTCCACACATGAAACAAGGAATTGGGGTCTTATAAATGAAAGGAATGAAGCAGGGTATTGGAGCAGAATGGGGCATGGATTCAAACTGTTAATAAAGCAAACTATTAAAAAAAAACTTCTGGAAAACACTCAAACAGTAACAGCTGTAAAGGCACCAACACAGCGAAAACTCTTAGCAGACACACAGCAGCGAGTAACAGTTGTTAGCACACACACGGAAAAGAAACACTAGTTTTATACAAATTACACAAAACAATACATATAGTGATCAGACTTAAGATTTTAAAGCCAAGGCCAACAATAATAAAAAGTCATCAGACTTCTTTCGGGGACTCCAACCCCTTGGTACCTTTTTTGGGGAATTTAAGCCCCTTTTTTTCTTTCGGGGACTCCAACTCCTTTATATCACTTCAGGAATTCTTCTTGTGATCCTGTGCCCAGCATATGTTGCCACATATGTCTTATGGGAGCTTCTTAACCAAACAAACCAAGAACATTTTAAATCAAGTTACAAATACCTTGAATTTTTGCAGTCGGTTGGTCCTTCTCCACCCCTGCAGTGAGCCAGTGAAGCGTGAAGTCCCTCCAAGAAAATCCTGGGGTGCACCAAGGGAGTCTGCAACTCCAACGGATCCTGCAGCCAGGCAGAGAAGTCCTGCTGTGGTCGCCAAAACTGATGCCCGAAAGATAGGCCGGAAATAAATCCCCATAGACCGACGTCTATAGAGCAGGTATTTTTTTATTGCAGCGCTGGTGGTGAGGGGGATTACTCTTCCTAACTCACCCACCTTTGTCAAGTGCTGTGTTATATTTATACATTAAATTTTGCTTAATGTTGCTACGTCATTACAACATTATCGCATACGCGCCAGAACTAATTTGCATAGCATGATCTCATGGTTATTAGATAAATTCTTGCACTGCGCTTGCGCTTCCCCAGTTCGAGGGTCTTCGGGGGTCTTTGATGAAGGCTTCTAAAGTCTTCTTTGCATTTGAACTTTTCAACTTTGTCTTCGGGGCAAGCGTAGTTATGGTGCTCCTTGGTCCATCTGGTCTTAACTGGCCTAAATTCTCTGTTTTGTGGCTAATTGGTTTTGCACTTGCCGATTTCTCATTAGTACTACACTTATCTGCTCCTAGGAATCTCAAGGCTCTCAAGTATCTCCAGTGTTTCAGGATCACATGAGAGGAAGCCCAGGGGATGACGCATGTTGCCACACTCGTCTAGATAAGCAGCTTTTGTCTGGGAAAAATCCTTGCATGTCTGGAATTTTGGACAGGCAATTCACATTTCGCCCTTGGGCTCCAGGACCAGAATGAGAGTTCTTTCGTGTACAAAGGAAAGCAGCTAGCCCCAAGTCTTTTAAGTGCAGAGCAGAGCTGTGAGATCCATGTACCACACACCGGAGTGGTGTGTTTGTGTGCAGGGGGTGCGTGTGTGTCCTGCAGTGTGCAGTATACGTGTAGGTGTGTGTGTGCGTGGGGGGCTGAGTGTCGGGTGCCGTGCCGGGGGGAGCCGCCCCACTGCCAAGAAGGTGTGGGAGTGAAAGGAGTAAGATGAATGCGTCTTTACAAACAGACCGTGTGAATCTGCCTGTAGACAAGGCTAGGAACTCATGGATAGTGAAGTAACAGAAGAAACTAATAGTTCTTGAAACTGTTACTAATCAACACAGACTGTTGCTCAGCCAAGGCTGTGTTAAATTCCTGAACCTAGAGCAAGACAACAAAGACCTAAGAGAATTACGAATAGTTTCTTTTTCTTTCTTTTTGATACCAAAAGAGGAGTGCATATTAGAGGGGGGTATAGAGTAGGCAATTCGGGAAGTCTGCGCCTCCTGAGTACCTCAGCCAGTGGGGAAAAGGAAGAGGGTGATGTGGCCAGGAACTTAGGATAAAAAGGGGCATGTTGCGACGCAACCATTTGAGAGACCCCATGGGAAAAGCCCCATGGCGTCTCCCTTTAGTCGAAGAATGTTACTGGACTCCTCTGTCTACTTTTTGGCCGATGAAGAACCTCAGAATGCAACACTTTTGCCAGAACTCTCGAAGAGCCTCCCTTCACTCCCAGTGACTCAATCACTGCCAGGGAAGCTGTTTTTTCCACCAGAGGAGTCGGAAATAGTTAAAAGTAGTATGGCAGAGAAAAAGGGGATAATTAGTTTACAAGGTATGGCAAACAATGGATACCAGAAGCTTTGGCTTTACAAATATTAAAACAACGCCATGAAGAGAGTCCTTGGACTTCCTGAGGATTGGCAGAAGGCTTCCTCAAGATGTAAGTTGCTGTGGGCCTTCTTAGTCTGGCAAAACAAGCTGTTGAAGGTTGCTTGATTTGCGCTAAAGCCAATAGCTGAGTTACAAAACAACTTGCCAGGGGAGGGAGGCCTTTGGCTGGACATCCCTTCCAAAGATGCCAGGTGGATTTTACTGAGATGCCCCAAGTGGGAAGGCTTCATATCTTCTGGTAATAGTATGTCAGCTAACAAGACGGCCAGAAGCACTTCCAACTGCTTCAGCAACTACAAGATCAGTTATTAAGGTATTTTTGGAACAAACAATTCCAAGATACAGGATTGTAGAAGCAATAGACTCAGATAGGGGAACTCATTTTACAGGAAAGATCCTTCAAGGGGTTATGGCTGCTTTAGGAATACAGTAGAACCTCCATAGCCCTTGACATCCCCAGAGCTTGGGTCGAGTAGAAAAAAATGAGTAGAGAAATGAACACCTTTTGAAGCTGGTAATAGAAACCAAGATGCCATGGGTAGGGCTTTTGACATTGGCTTTGGCAAGAATGAGGGCCAGACCAAGAAGAGAGATTCAGTTATCTTCCTTTCAGTCGTTGTTTGGAATTATCCTGGTAATTCTCAGCCTAGTGCGGGGGTAGAGATAAGTGATGTATATTTAAAAGAATATGTGGCCAGGATACTGCTTCTTGTGAAACTCCATCAACAGGAAGCTCAGCTGGCACAGACCTTGCCTTTGGACTTTGCTGTTCGTAACATCCAACCAGGAGACTGAGTCCTAGTTAAGGAGTAGAAAGAAGCGCCACTGGCGCTGAAGTGACGTGGCCCATTCCAAGTGTCCCTGACCACAGAAACAGCCATCAAGACAGCTGAACACAGGTGGACCCATCCAACTCCAGTCAAGGTCTCTGAAGCCCTGGAGATTCGGACATCTCAGCTGGAGGAGAAGGACGGGAGGCCATGACTGACACTTCTCAGGAGTGGGCCGCAGCAGTAGCCAGTGCGTCAACACTGGGGGAAGTCCCGTGTGCCTACCCACAGACCATCTGCTGAAATAGTCTGTATGGGCATCCCTCCTTTGGAATCTCCACTCACTGGGGGGCTAATACTTGCTGTCATTGCTTTATGTTAAGTGGTTTCTGTGCCTTCAATTGCCACAGGTGGTGCAGAAGACAATGTGAAAATTAGACTAGATAATTACATTACACTATTAAAATATTTTCCTTAATATGTCTACTTTTATATGGTCAGCTAAGTTTAGGCCAGGAGTGGGAGAATCAATTTGCAGCCTTAGGAGAAGAAGTAGCAAAACTTTTTAATCTCAGCAAATGCTGGCTCTGTGGAAGGTCAGGAGGATCTGAAGAGTAGCCATGGGTGGCTAGCCCAGTTGAACCTAAATCGTGGGTCAACACCCTAAGTGAGGTCCATAATGGGATGGGATTTTGGGACAAAGAAGGAAGTCCATGGCAACTTCATTCTTCTCAAACAGGCACTTATTGCCTAAATAGGGCAAGGGGTGTCTATGTAGGAAAAGGCGTTCGTGAACTTATTTTACCTTTGGGTTTAAACAATTGGGTTTGGACCCCCAATTGCCCTCCTTGCAATTGTTCCAAATATCAAGGCAAATGCAATCAAATGCCTGTTAAGCTCACTAATGGTAGCTGGGTAAGGTGTTCCTATCACACTTACCGAAAAGCTTTCGAAGGCTGTAAAGCAATGGGGAGGGACAAGGGGTTTTTCTGACCACCTATTTTTAAGCGGTCCCTGAGAAAATTCTACAAGTAGAACATAGGTTGTTAGTGATTATCAGTGGAAATGGCAACACCGGATTGGAACTCGAACCCTTTTTAGTGAGTTCTGTTCCAAATCCAACCAAACAGCTTGCAGATGTAAATGTAGATGGGAACCCCACATGGGAACTTGGAAATGCAAATATTGTGGCCCTTATGGTGGGGCAACTATTGCTGGGGGATGGTTAGACCCAGGAAACAAGCTGTATTTTGACCCACCAATTAATGACAAAGGGTAGGAAGGCCTCTTTGCTAATGGAACACGGGCTTTGAAAGGACATTATTGGATTTGTGGCCACCACGCTTATCGCAAGTTACCTCCAAACTGGTCAGGGATATGTTCTATAGGGTGTATTAGACCATTGCTCTTTTTGCTACCACAAGTTCAGGGAAATAGCTTAGGAATCAAAATCTATGATGATTTAATTAGAGAAAAGCAGTCGACTGATGCAGCCCTGGCTGGAGGGAGCACCCCAAAATGGGGAAAAGATGAATGGCCACCAGAACGAATCATACAACATGACTGACCAGCTCGTGGCAAGACAGTGCCGGAGCAGGATACGAGCAGGATACTGTGGAAGCCAGGAGAGAGGAGCACACGTGGAGCAGGCTGCTGCCAGGTTTAATGATCACGTGGGTTCCCAACAGGCTTTCCTTGCTTCCTAAAGGCCCCACAGTGTCACTATGGCCCCTCTGTTCCACCGGTTCCACAGTGTCACAGAGGTGCGCAGGGTCCTGTGAGCTTCCCTAGCTTCCCCACGATCTCCAGGGTTCCCTGAGTTCCCATGGTGTCAGTGTGGAGCCAGGGTTCCATGTTCACAGTGTCACAAAGGGTTTCCTGCGTTCCACGGGCTCACAATGCACCGTGGGTTTCATGCAGCCCCGCTGTGTCTCACAATGGCCCTTGGCTTGCATAAGCTCACGCAGTGTCCTGGAGGGCCCTTGGCTGCAGGAGCGGTTGGCTGGGAGTTGCTGCCCCCCGAGCGGCTGGAGGAGAAGCAGCAGGGAGAGCATGCAGAAAGTGCCATGGTCACTTCTGTGGCCACTTATGTCTCTGTCCCTGCC
>VZTD01006127.1:1453635-1544863 GCA_013397725.1 Rhagologus leucostigma | reverse complement strand
TGGCCAAACCGGCACACATACCTTTTCCACCAAGGCTAGAGAGAATAGAAAAATCATTACTGAATTTTCAAGGCTACTCCATTTTGCAGGAACTTGAAAAATGTTTGTAGAACACTACAGTGACATCTTTCCTCTGTATTTATCCGACCTCTATTTGACAGGATGGTTGTTACAACAGAGAGAAACTTTGAAAATAGTTTTGTGACTTAGCTTTAGACATCAGTAAGTCATGATACAGCCCCAAAAGGACATGCTGAGAGAATCCCATCACAGAGTAAGTTAAATCTCAACAGTAGCATCGACCTGGAAGCTGTATCACTGTATCTCTTCAGTTCCAGGTCCTCAGCTGACTAAGCTTAAAGTTCTTTTTTTCCTCTAAACTGGAACACTGGCAATGAAAATATTGCAATAAATCTGCATCAAATATCAAGTACCCAGGTATGCCGTAGCCTCCTGAGATAGAAAAGACTTTGAATCAAAACCATTCCCTGGTGCAGGCTGAAATAGGTTTCAAACCTTTTCTGATTTCCAGAAAACCATCCTTGCCACTCAACAGGCCAGCAGAGGAATAGGTCATCCAAGCGCCGGAGTAGAACTTTTGCCTACCTTTCTCACATGCTTAAATTTAAAAGAACCGAATCTTCTTACCTGCAGATACTAAATTAAACATTTTGACATTTTTTAGTGAGAATTTTTCACCAGATTTCTGAAAAATCCCAAGCCAACTTTTTGACGAATAAATCATTCACCAAATAAAATACACTTAGGTATATCAGAAAGCATAGTTCAGAAGTGGCGTGATTCAGAGCAGTTACACAGACATCGGCAGAATTATATTCAATTTCTCCAATGTAAATTTGATGCTGTAACTTCATATCATAACATTATTGTAAGTGCAAATGTCTTTCAAGGAGTAATTCTGTGTTTTGCCATGGATTCAAATTAGTTCTTTATCTACTTTTTAGAAAAAGCATTGAATTGCCCTTCATAAATCCTAACTCACTCTTCATAAACAAAAACGGAAAAGCGGATTTCTGTATAACATGTGGAATTATCTCACATGTAATGAACGTGACAAGAACCAGCACTAGAAAGAAAAATAAAAATCCACTCCTCTAAACCCTCCAAACCCCCACAGTACTTTTGATAAAAAGTCGCAAATATGTACAGTGAAAGTATTTCAACATAGACATATAGACTATATCAAACTCTTCTTTCTTCCTGTTTGTACATGGAAAATAACATGTATATGCAGGCCATTATGCCTAAAATATTTAATATTCTTTTAAATAAAGTGGAAGAATTTACAGCAAATATGTTAAGCTGCTCCAAATTTTGTATTCACATGAAAGAGTTTCTAAATATCTGTAATCTGCTTGAAATATTTAATGAAATAGTTTGCTCTAGAGAGTGGGAGAAAAGAGTAGCTATGTTCGCATTATCTGGTGATAATAAAAATAAAAATATTTTCTTGTCTATCTTCCAGTTTATGTAAAGATATACCAATTTTGCATCTTGAGACAGCAATGAAGAGACCCAAAGTAGAATAATATTACTGTTCTTTATGGAAATACCTTATTTTCAACACTTGTTAGCACTCTTAGCTGACTGCGCAAAAAGACTGAATCAAGATTAAGGTCCTCTTCTCGTGAAAATATGTGTATTTACTTAACTTTATATACTCTGAATGAGTTCTTTAAATTCCTTTTGCAGATATTCAGTGGGATCTCAAAAATACTGAGGACAAGCGAGAAAGGTGGCAAAAGCAAACAATTGACATAGAAAACCAATGCATCTGCTGGCAATGTATGACCAGTAATACAGAAGATATTAAGTCATTCATAAAAATCTATCAAAAACCAGAGAAATTCAAGAGTGGAAGAAGCATAATATAAGAGAAATGCAAGAAAAATTACTCATGAGGCTTAGAAGGAGCAAGTGTTCAGTAAATACGTTTCCCCTGCATTCAGAAAAAAAAGCAGATTGATGTATCATACCACAATACCACAAGTATTTTGGTATATGTTAGAATTATGAGTTTCTTAATAATGTTTATTTAAAAACTTGAAAAATCCTAAGAAGTTTAAAAAGTTAGGCCATTATAACATTTAAAAGTTAAGCACTCTAACAATATCTGTCTGAATTATAGAACTGGATAGGATCTCATATACACTGGTATACATTTTTATAGAAATCATGGTGTAGTGGAAAACATTTAGAATTTGTAGATAGGGAAGACTGATTGCGCAAAAGCTGTACAAGATTACTGAAGGTGTTAGGTACGTTGTTTGCCGCCTAAGAACATGACTTTCTTACTAGCTTGCAGTAACAAGAATTTAGTGTTCTATAAAACCTATACATCAAAAGTCAAAATACATGTTTCTCAAAAATATAAAAAATGTGGTATGTTTCTCAGAAAGATAAAAAATGTTCTGCTTTTTCTTCCCACTTCTGCTCCCCCAGCTTAATAATTCAGGGTTTTATTTGTTTATCACTGATATTGATTCAGAGTAAATGTGTGGGAGTATTGACATGGAATACAAAGAGTAAAGATAAGAACTTTTGCATAATTAATAAGAATGGCTGTAATGTTTCAGAAAGAGGCCTTTCAGCCATGTATTTTGTTTCAGTGGTCACTGGATCAAAAACGAAAAGACAAACCACCAAAGAGCTGGAAGAAAACTAATAAAAAAACCTCACAAGCAGACACCTAAGTAAGCATGAGAAACACGGTGTATGTCCTACTACTACCTTTTTGATTATCAGATATGATACTTTTTAAAAATAGTCTTGTTAAAAACCTAACACTCAGTCAATACTAGTAATGTGCTGAGGAATAGACTTCTCTGTGATGTTTGAACTGGGTCCACAGTGTAATGGGGGAGGGAAAAAAAAGCATGCACAAAATCAATGCAATCACAAAATACAATAATCCCTGTATTAAAGGGATTAAAATTTGGCTAACCAATAGACCACAAAATGTAACCCGTAAATGAAGACTCATCTTCCTGTTGAGGTTGCTTCTAGTTCAGATATTCAGGAATCTGTCCTCACCCCATTGATCTTCAATATCTTTGTAAATGAACTGGAATAAAATATGGAAGCATTGCTTGTAAAATGTGCAGATAATACAAAAACTGGTGGAGAGAGAAGTTACAGTGGTCATAGGTCAGTTATAAACCAGGCTGATCTGATTCATATAGTGAAGTTGGCTCATTAGATCAACATGACGCTGAACATTGCCAAATGCAAGGTCACGCAATGTACAAAGAAAAGACTGTGATTACTAGATGAGAGATTGTATCGTATAGTGCATTACGTTGGAATGGCTTACCACAAATAATCAAAAAAACATGAGCTTTTCAGTCTATAGATCTATGAAAGAGTCTTCCTAGATGTATAGACAATTACCATACAGAATACAGCCATGGTATGAGCTCTTCACTGTGCATAGAGAATAATACTGGCAACTCTGCTTGAAAAGGGAACATTAAGACATTGGAAAAGATTTTAGAAAGAGCCGTAAAAATCTTTCAGAGTAGAAAACTTGTCTATTGAAAGACAGCTAAGACACTCCATGCGCCACATTTATCTAAAAAAGTTTGAGAAAAGTCTTCATTATCCTCAATGTGTCTACATACACAGAAGTTTTCTTACAGTGAATACCCCTGCATTTTATAAGGGCAAGCCACAGAATCCTAATTATTGGATAATAAAGCCAGGAAATTAATAATGGGCAACTCTTTAAATTCAATTATGATTTTTTAAATGCAGTTATTTTTGTTTTATTAGTAATTCACCATTTGAACAACTTGTTCAGACGTAGTAAATTTTTATCACTTGAAATTCTGATACCAAATTACCACCTTTCTGAAATATTTTGTGATTAAGCAGAAGTTACAGGGATGTTGAACAACTTATTGAACAGAAAATTTTGTTAGAAAATCAGATTATTGTAATTCTCCCTTCAGGCCTTTAAATATTTTTAACTAGTTGGAGTTTTATGCAGGTTTTTTTTCCATTTTGGAGCCAGTCTCATGTACTGTACAGGATACAGGCATTATGAAATGACAGATAGATGGAGAGAAATGGAAGGCAGGCTCAGGAGGGCTGACACTCACCCATTCCTTTTCACTTTATGACATTTGTATACACAGTCAATTAAGCTTTAAAAATAATGATGCTTTTGAGATGTAAATATTTTTAAAAGACTAATTCAGTTACTTCTCTGATGTTCATATTTTACGTCTATCACACACTAAATGAGATGTGTGCTCTGAATGGAACAGAATAGTTCATTTGGAACCATCTAGTCCAACTGCCTGGCTATTTCAGGGCTGAACAAAAGTTAAAGCGCAATATTAAAGGTATTGTCCAAATATCTCTCAAACACTGACAGGCTTTAAGCATCAACCACCCCTCCAGAAAACCTGTTCCATTGTTTGATCACCCTCTTGGCAAAGAAACAGTTCCTAATGTCCAGACTAACCCTTCTCCGTCACAACTTTCACAATTTCCAGTCATCCAGTTGCTGAATCCCAGGGAGAAGAGATCAGCACCTCCTTTTCCACTTTCCCTCCTCAGGAAGCTGTACAGAGCAATGAGGTCACCCCTCAGCCTCCTTCTCTCCAAACTAGATTAACCCAGAGTCCTCAGCTGCTCCTCACAGGATGTGCCTTCCAGCCCTCCCACCAGCTCTGTCCTCCTCCTCTGGACAGTTCAAAGACCTTCTCACATTGTGGGGACCAGAACTGCACAACAGGACTCAGGGTGAGGCCACACCAGTGCTGAACTCGAAGAAATGTACAGCACAAGGTCTATCAGTATAAAGCAAAAAGTCTCATTGGATATTTCTGCTCTTTCATGTTCCGTAACGACCTCCAGCACACAGTGGCCAAATGTCTTTCTTGGACTTCCTCTTGCTATTAACATATCTAAAAAAGATTTTCTTCTTGTCTGGCACAACACTTGCCTGTTTCAACTCCACCTGAACTTTGGCCTTCTTTTGCCTTCTCCCTGGATGTGTGAACCACATCTCTGTAATCTTTCTGCGATGCCTAAATTCTTCCATGGATCATAAAATTTCCTTTTCCTATTGAGTCCCAAGAGGAGTTACCTGTTCAGCCAAGCTAGTTTTCTTCCACTCTTATTTGACTTACAACAAAATGGAGCTCTGAATCATAGAAGTCTAGAATAATGAAGGTTGGAAAACACTCTAAGATCAACTATTTACCTAACACCATCATGTTCACTACTAAACCATGCCTCCCAAATCCACATGAATTTTGAACATTTCCAAGGATTGTGATTCCACCACTTATTGGGCAGCCTATTCCAAAACCTGACCATCCTTTCAGCAAAGAAATTCTTCCTAATATCTGATCTAAAGCTCCCTTGGTGCAATTTGAGACCTGAGCATCCTTTTCTCCAGGCTAAACAACCCCAGCTCCCTCAGGTACTCCTCATCAGACTTCTTCTCTAGACCCTTCACTGGCTTTGTTGCACCTCTCTGGACATGCTCCAGCACCTCGATGTCTTTCTTGTCATGAGGGGATCTAAACTGGAAACAGAATTTGAGGTGTGGCTTCAGCAGTATGGAGGGACAGTCCCTTCTGTAGTCCTGATACCCACACTTTTTCTGATACAGGCCAGGATGCCATTGGCCTTCTTGGCCACCTGGGCAAATGCTGGCTCATGTTCAGTTACTGTTGACCAGCACCTCAAGGCCCTTTCTTATCAGACAGCTTTCCAGCCTGTCTGCCCCAAGTCTGTAGCACTGAATGGGATTGTTCTGACCCAAAGACAGGGTCACTTTAAGCACTTCACCTTAAGAATCTCATACTATTGGCCTCAGCCCATCAATCCAGCCTGTCCAGATCCCTCTGCAGAGCCTTCTTGCCCTCTATCAGATCAACTCTCCCACTTGACTTGGTGTCATCTACAAACTGACTGAGTGGGAAACTCAGTCAACCTTTCACCCAAGTTGTTGATAAAGATCTAAATAGGACTAGCCCCACCACTGAGCCCTGGGGAACCCCAGTGTTGACTGGCCACCAGTTGGATGTAGCCCCATTCTCGAACATTCTCCAGGCCCTGCACTACAGACAGCTTTCTACCCAGCTAGCAGCACACCTATCCAAGCCATGTGGAGATAATGTCTCCAGGAGAATGTTTGGGGGACACAGTCAAAGGCTTTAGTGGAATCCAGGTAGACAACATCCACAGCCTTCCCCTTATCCAGTAGGCAGGTCACCTTGTCGCAGAAGGAGACCAGGTTGATCAAGCAGGACTGGATCTCACAAACCCTTGCTGGCTGGGCCTGACCCTCAGGCTGTCCTGCACGAGCTATACAAGGCCCTGATTGTGATCTGCTCCATGACCTTTCCTGGTACTGAGGTCAGATTTGTAGGCCTATAGTTCCCTGGATCCTTCTTACAATCTCTCTTATAGATGTGGGTCACATTTGCCAGTTTCCAGTCAACTGGAACCTCCCAGTTATCCAGGACTGCTGATAAATGACAAAAAGTGGCTTGTTAAACACTTTCACCAGCTCCCTCATTACTGCTGGATGTATCTGTTCAGCCTTTTAGACTTGTGTATGTCTAAGGGTTGTAGCAGGTCACTGACCATTTCCTCTTGGAATGTGGGGATTTCCTTCTGCCCCCCTTCTTGTTTTCCAGCTCAGGGGGCTTAGTACCCTGCGGATAACCCACTTTTCCCTTAAAGACTCAGGAAAAGAAGGCATTAAGCACATCAGCCTTTTCCTTATCCTTTACCACTGTGATTCCTTCTGCATCCAGTAAAGGATGGAGATTCTCCTTAACCCTCCTTTTGTTCCTTGTGGTACTCCCAAGTTGCCTACCCCTTCTTCCAAAGGTGATCCTCTCTCTGTGTTTTTCTCTGAGTTCAAGCCAAAGCTCTCTGTTGAATCAGGCTGGTCTTCTTCCCTACCGTCTTGTCTTTCAGCACATGAGGACAATACCTTGCTGAGCTCCAGGACGTTTTTTTCCAGTGGAATCTGCTATCAACCTTTTTAAAAAGAGTTGAGGTTTGATAGAAGAAGCTTGAAATAAAACCCAAGCTCTCTTCTTTTCTCTTTTGAAAGAATTTTTTTCTCTCTGTTTATAGGAGAATCATTTGGGATTTGGCATTAATCTCTGTTATATAAACTCTGTTCTACAGGCTATTTATGTGAGTGTTTTCATAAATTGCTCAATTCTGTCCATTAGGTGCTGAATACAGAACTAAAAGATGTAAGTGCCTTAAGTGCAACCAAAGGAAATTTCCAAGTCCTCGTGAGTTACCTATAAAGCTTCTCCCAAGCACTTAGGTGCCTATGAGGATATAGGCTTCTTTGAGTTTGGTTGGCTTTTATCTCTTTTTTCTCAAACATTTTTTCTTACCCTGCTGTATCTCTTTAATGCAGGATGAGTAAGCAATCCCTAGAGCCAGGAGTAGGAACCTAGGGTACTCATATCTTATGGAAAATGTCTCCTCAGAGAAACAGATCTCCCTGTATTCTCAGCCTTTCTGATTCCTTGAAAACTGGATTGCCACTGTTTTTTTAACTTCTGCAGAAGAGGTGGAAGGTGCCTTCCGTTCATGTAGGTCACAGAATAATGTTAGGCATCTTTCCAGGAGGCAAGAAATGTGCTTTGAAATGCTTCAGGATGAAGGAAGCCTAGAAGCCACATTTTTCACTTCCTAGTACCTCAACCACTACCACTGCTCCTGCCACATTTTCAACACAAGAAGTGGAACACTTCCATTCCCAGCCATTCCTGTTTCCATCCTGCTTCCAGAATCAATAGCATGAGAATCTTTGGCCTTTGAATAAAGGTGTTGTGCAGCCTCTCTTGAATAGGGGAATAAGAAAAACCTTGAGTAACTTGCCTGTGAGCTGTACTTCATGTATTTCCATGTATTAACAACGATGTTAACAGACTTCTCTCTAGGGATCTGACTTTTCCCGTATGTTGTATGGGGTGTGTAGACGGCTTGATTTTATGACTTCTTGAACTAAGCAATTAAAGGGGAAAAATGGAAGGACAAATATTTCATTGACAAGCCTTTCTTTCTGAATCTGGGCCTTCATGTTTCAAGGCAATGTATACAGCCCAGACAAAATGGTCATATTTCTCCTCTTTTTGATAGGGCCGAAAGAAACTAAGGAGGACTTAAAGTTTAGAGCTGTTTACCATAAAATAAATATAGAAATAAATATCCTGATTAAAAGGATAATTACCACATCATTCTAGCTATTTAGAAGTCGTCTTAAAACTAATAACTTGATTATTAACTATGTAATGGTGAAGAAAAAGTATTTGTGTAAATAAAAAAGCTCAGTACAAATAAGTATAAATTAGAATCTGGAAATTAAAAACTAAAATTATAGACAGCACACCCTACAAAATACAGCCAGTAAATTTGGTTTACCACTATTAATGTCAGGATAATGTAACAAAGAGATGGATGATTTAATATAATTTGGTTAGCTAATTTTAACAGGCTTGGCTACAAGTGTTAACTTATTTTTATATTTGATTTTTACTGTGCTTGCTTAGCCCAGCTTGCACAGTAAAACTCAGATCTGCACGCAAGTACAGCTGGTGAGATGCTGTTAGCAGAATATCATATCACACCAATTGAAATTATCTTTTGATTTCCTCCTCAAAAAAGTGTTTGGGCTTGACTTATGTTTTTGCAGTTCATCGGAATTACTGAAAGCCACCACCTACATTACTACGGGCCTAGAATCAAAATTCAGTGCAAACATATGCACCCCAGAATGCTACTACGCAAGAAGATGTATCAATTAGCTGAGTCAGCAGGTGCTATTAGATGCAATTTTTAAGTCTCCCTGTGGTAAAAAACCCCAAACCCCAACAACAACAACGTAGCCTTCCTTCTGATTAAGTACTAAACCTGCATAATTTTCAGGTCAAATTAAGCACAGTACACTATCTGAGAAGTATGAGTTAGGAAAGAAAGAGCACCATTACATGACTCACAGGAGCAGGTATCCTGCAGTTTCTATTGAACTATGTGCAATGTGTGCTATATTACATGAGAATGTTTCACTTTATCAACACTGGTATTCAACTAGCATGTATTTCAGAACCTATTTAGTAATAGTCACTAAAATTGGTTATTAACTTCAGTTACCACAAGATTATAAACCTTTTTTTCACAAAAATAGAATGAATCCATAAGAATAAAATATTCTGAAGTAGCTAGTACAACACCAAGCCACTAGAAAAAGCTGTTTGACTTCCCACAATGATTAGGGTCATTACAGCTTATAACTGGAAGAATGTTTCAGAGAATTTGGGCTCAAGAAACAGAGCTGCTTAATCCAGAAGATAGGAGGTAATTATTCATGTATAACTTGTAGTACTTCAGAGATTTTTGTCATTTTTACTAGAGTCTGAAAAAAAAAATCTGTAAATGTGTATATGTATATTTGCATCAAGAGTTTTATGTGTACTTGCACCAATAGAACTTCCTTTGATTGATCCAACCCAAAACACAAAACAAAGAAAATGTTGACATCATGTAGGGGACAGTAGTCTTGCTTTCCTATTGGGTTTTTTGTTGTTGTTGTTTTGTTCTTATTTCAGTGGAAACCTTCTATTAAATTTCAGCCAAAAAGAAGTGAGCAAAATGGTTTCATTTCAAAAATACTTTTTTCTACCTGGTTCTTTTTTTAGAGTCCAATAGAAGAGAAGGCACCCACTGATTTTAGTTGGACATAGAATAGGTTTTCAAACCTTCTTAGAGCACAGGAGGTTATTTTCTTGCTCTTTCTAGCAGTTTCTCTTAAGAATTATCACTAATATTATCTGGCAGACATTGCACTAATAATTTCCATTAGCCAATGAAAGGCAGTAAATATTTAACTTGCAAAATTTTTGGAGATCTGCAGCATGCAAATGAAATACTGCTTTTTTTTTTTCCATGAAGAAGACAAAAAATGTCTGATAACATCCATTAAAATATATCTATATATATTAATATATTTACTATATTTCTGAAGGACGTGATTTATTTGACTCAGTACTGAAGAAATGGTAATCTTTTTCTTTTTATTGTGAAAATCTAACAAGAATGACAGCAAGGCTAATGTTACAGGCCAATGAAACAAGCAACTCAATTGCTTCATATTAAATGAAAGAAAATATGTAAGTAGGAACCAAGTCTTACAGGTCTTAAATTGAAACTACAGTAAAAATAACTAGAAGAACAAGTAAAGAGGGAAAGAGTGTTTGCTATGATGAGAAAATGAACTGCAAAACAACTTGTCAAATATCCACAGGAATGATGATACTGCATTCGTCAAGGCCACAGATCTGTTGTTTCTGAGATCAAGAAGAGTTTGAATGATGTTGAAAATAGAACTATGGAATAAAAATATGAGGATTTTTTGATGTTTCCCAGAAGAAGGTAACAAAACTGAAACATGGTTTGGTTATGAGAATCTTTGTAATTGCAAAAGTCCCTAGAAGGCTGAAAAGTGATTGGGGATGATCAGAAATGATGCAAAGCATGATCAGGGATGGGACATGATTGAGACATGTGCAGTCTTAAGGCAATAGCTGATCGTGAAGGGTTACCAGTACACATACTGGAGGAGAAAAAGATATCTGAGCTACTGGCATAGAGAATTTAGGTGAATTTATGCTTGTGTGTACCCCAAGTGCAGAAGTAAGAAAAGGCAGAGGCCAAGCACAGTTTGCCATTCACAATCCATTGTAGAAGGGATGAGAAGCATTCCTTGGAGGAAGTGCTGAAGAAACAACTCAAAAAACATGGAAGCTAGAGTCAGATACAAACAATTTCTTAGAGCACATATGAATTATGACTGTAAATTTGGTTTGATTAGGAAGAAGTGATTCTTCACGGAAAAAAAAAACATGGGAAAAAATAGAAAAAGTCAAAATGATTTTAAATAGGTTTGAAATACACTGCTGTAGAACAGTGGCATTGTGCTTAAGCTCAATGTATTACAGTCAGAGGCTTACCACCTAAAAGTGTTATATATCACTGTATAATTTACAGTAGTTGTTTTATGCATCATTATCTTAAAAGCTATGCCCAGATCATTACCATTTATTGTAGGATAATTTATGCATGTTTCAGTATTGTTTTATGCCTCTAGTCATTGCTAGATTAAGAATTAACTCAGGCTGAAATTAGGTTTTTCAGACTCCATCCTAAAAATAGGAATAGAATGAAAGAATCAACATATAGGTTTCTATTATTGCAAACATCACTATGCTGATGAACACTGTGACCCACCAGGAGTAAGGCTGACCTAGATGTAAGGTACTTGACAAACTGACCTTCAGCTTTGAGTTTAACTACTGCAGATATGATAGTGCACGATACTCTCAGTACACTTAAATGACTTTTCTGTAATGGGGAAAGAGCAGAATGTGGATCTGTCATCTTTTGAAAACTGTATTGACTTTTCAAGCTGGATAACTAGTGAGTGATTGGTGTGAACATGAGGTCATTGAAAGGCTTAACTAAAAGAAACCAGTCCAGATTGATTGTCAATTGACTGTTCATTGACTGAGAAGAAGATACAGGACTGCAACATTTAAAAAAGTCATCAGCCCTATTCTGCCCTTAGCTATATTTGTATAACTCTGGGAATATAGACAGTCTCATAATTCTTGAATTGCTCTAGTGCTTATTGTCTTAATTTATCATTCCCATTTACTTCCCTTCATCATTTTCAGAATATTTTTCCACCCAGAAAAGGTGATTAGCGGCCCAAAGGTCTGCACTTGTTACACAGTTGCCGTAAGCTGACAACTGCTTTGTGAATCTTCTTTGTCTCTTAATGCTAGACCCAAAGGGTAGGAATTTTTCTACTGGTTTCAGAAAGCTATCCTGTCTCTTCAGTACTGAAATTCAGTACGTTTCTGGAATGCCAACAAATATTATTTTGATCATCTTCTTTTCTTAAATGTAAATACAAATTCAATAAAGTCCTAAAAACCAAGAAAAAATGTCTGAGCCACACAAAGCCTGTAGAGACTTTCTGGATACAGAATATTCTTTATTTTGCAAATGCCTCTAAAAAGAGAAAAGGATAGAAGGGACAATAAATTTTTTTAATAATTTGGCTAATGTAAATGTTACATAAACTCGAAGAAAAGTATAGAAATACTGTTACCAGTGAATAACAATAATTTGGTGGGTCATTTTGTTAAAGGGGACAAAGTACTGCACTGTACCTATACTGCAAGCAGTATTTCCTTCCTGTTACTACCAGAAAGAAGTTAATGTAGCACAGCTTGCCCTGGTATGTCTGAATAATTGTTTCAAGGCAAGGTATTGGAAGGGTAGGTCTAATAGATACTACAATTGAACTCAGTCAGAGAGCAGCTAGATGCATTATTGATTATGCATACGCTTCAGAGTCATGCAGTTTGCACATCAGCACTTGCACTAAGTAATAAACCTAGAAAAGTCTTAACATATCTTTTTAAACCATCTAAGCAGAAATCATTTATTCCAGCAATTAAAAATATATATGGTCATGAGGTTACCACAATGAAGGATATTTACTTAGTTCACTACTTCAAGACTTCTGTTAAATATTGCATTCTCAAGATGACCTCTGGCTTCCACTCATTAGATTAATATCAAGCATTTTTTATTAGGAATTGATGAGTTTCTTTTGCACATCAGTGCACAGTGGATAATTTAAAAATAAAGAAAATACATTGGTCAAAGGAATAGAGTGTACTATTAGCAGCCTTTGATCTGGGAAAGCTGCCAGTCTAGCTGGTGTTAATTTAGCCAGTATATAAAAGAAAGAGCCTATACCTTCACATAAGCACTATTTATCTCAATTCTATTAGGATTTTCCTTTTCGAGATGTAGGAATTTTGCCTAGTGAAATGCTTTCTCTTCAAATTTATTTTATTAGGGAATAAGATCCTCACCCTGAATTCCTTCATCCCACTGAAGTATTTCAGTAGTTTCAACTTTTTAAGAAGGCATTCTTTGTTGTTTGTTTGGGCTTCTTTTTTCAAATGCACTTCCTGGAAATTACCCTTAGGCAGTTCTTCAGTTGCTGTTCTTTTCTCTTCCCCATCACAGACCATTATCTTTTGATGGAGCACATTTAGCCCTGATATGATAGCCATTGCCTAAGCCTACAAAGTGTACAACATCCCTTGAGAATAATAGGAGCAGGACCTGAGGGATCCAGGATCTGAGGATTTTCAGTGAGATGAAGGGACATAAATTCAAAGAGTGTATTTGGATGGGGAGCAGATAGCAGAACTAAAAACTAGAACAACAAAGTAGCAAAGATGTGTGGTCGTTCTCCCTTTTTAGCTGATGCTAAAACCTTCAGGCAGCTGATTATCACTTAAGTGCTCCATCACTAAGAGGTATTCAGGGCTAGACGATCAAAATGTCTGCTGTGTGTCAAGTCAGTGTAAGGCTCAGGATAGAGATATGCTGAGGAAGAAAGTCAGAGGACAGTTCAACCCATTATTTGGTTGCTCCGAAGGTTAGCATTTTATTATTTATGAGGCAGATGAAGTCTGAAGTTCACCATAGTCTCAAAAAGGAATTAAATTTGAACCCTCAAATTTGAGATGTCTTAAATGGGTCAATGCTTTTACTTTTTATTTTATATAAAATAATTTCAACTGTCTCCCAGATATATTCTTTATTCCCTTCTTCAAACTATTACACAGGCTGTCCCCAAAATTCAAAGTGCCTTTTTTCCTCTTATCCAAAAAAACCTAGATGAGTAGTGGGATTCAAGGGAAATGTGCTGGTCTGTCACTTGAGAGAGGTCTGTACAAAGAGAAATTACAGATGTATCTTCCATCCTGCCACAACTGAGGAAACAGAGCAGTGGACAGGGAGAAATTTAATATGGATTTGTGTTTGAAATTGAACCAATTAAAAGTTAAGCATTCACTTCAGAACACACTTCCATAAAGTGGAGGTGTTAGCTTTGCTTTTTTATCATGGGTTGAGCTCTTTCTCCATTTTGTCAAACCTACAGAAAGCTCCCAAAGATCTCTAATGTTGGGAGGTTCGTGGGGACAGGAAAGAGAATGCATTTGAAGGGACACAACAGAGTAGCAAAAAAACTGGAGCACCATAGTAACAAGTCTCCTATAACAGCTGTGTTTGTATTTCAGACACCTTCTTTGATGGAACTTTCACAGTAAATGGTACAGCTCAAGACATTTAATCCCTTTGATCATGGTTTTTCTACAGTCTTGGAATGAGGTTTTTCAAAATTGGTGGGAATTTGATAAAATTAATGCATTGTTGGTGCATATAACAAAAAGAAATATTGCAGGTAATCAGCATTGCCTGAGGTCAGAAGTCAGTCCGATTAGTTGAGGACTAGGAACTGCAACATTATGTCTGTTACCAGAGACTACTTAATCTTTAAAAAGCTTGTTACAAACATTAATTAATTCTGACTATATGTGTTTGTGATATCTAAATATTGTGTCCCCATGTGAAAGGATTAGCTGAGACAAAAAGAAGGGCTTGACTTTCAAAGGTATAAGGCAGCCTAAGACCTAAGAGCCAGGCTGTCTCTTACTGAGAATTTGACAAGTACCTAAGTACTTTTAATGCCATTGAGGGTCGAAGGCAACTTTAGAAAATCCCATTTGGTACCACAGGTACTTAGATATTTCTGAAAATCTGGATTCCTGGGTCTCGCCTAGTGATGTACCGCATCAGAGGTAGTCAGACTGGGGTAAGTGTGTCTCAGAGCAGCTGCACTGATAATGTTCCCTAGCATGCCTAGAGATAAGCTGTACCTTTTCCAAGCTTGATACTGCCCTGAACTGTGCCACAGAGAGTAGTAGCTCAATTAGGCTCAGCACAGCTACCCTTGGGCTGCATCTACATGATAACTTAGACCACATTTTAATTTCAAGAAATTCTTGAGGCATCCAGTATTAAAGAAAGTCTCAAAACCTGCCTTTCTAGAATGTTCACTGAAGCGAAATGGCCACTCAAATGGCTGACTTGGGTTTGTCTTATGTATTTTTGGGTGAATGTAGTGGGACTTCATTTGTTACAGGCCATGAAGCAAACAGCTGCCCACAAGCCCTGTTTTCAGTTGCTCTGTACCTTACCAACCGTGCCCTGCAGCCCTTGCAAAGGACTGCCATTGTCATGTACTCAAATCCATTGAATTTTCTGTCTGACATCCTGTTATGGTAAAACATGTTTTGAGCAATTTTAAGTATTTGATCTCTTCTGAATCCCATCAGAGAGACTCATGGCTGTTTGAAAAAAACAGGCATGCAGATAGACCGTAAGTGCTGGAATGGGATGGGCCATCAGGATCACCTTAGTGCTGCATTGCAGTCCTTAATACACAGATTGCAGTAGTTCTATCCCAGGCTCTTGCATCTGTGTGGGCAGGGTAGCACAGCTACTCCACAGGGTGCAAATATCCTCAGTTTCAGCCAGAAATGGAGTTCCCACATGTTTTTTTTCTTCCAGTTTCTGAGATTTCTGTTTCAGGAAAAAACATAGAAACAATAAACAACATAAAGAGCTGTGCCCAGTGTTCGACTGTGAATCAAAGAGGGCAGACAGCCCCTTGAATAACTTTTAACAGAGCCTTTGGACAACATTTAATCCACTCTGTGCAATCCAGCTGGAATCTGTTTGGTGTGTCCCCAAATCATCTTGATAATGAGCTCATAACAGTTTGTTGATAGCAAACTGGCTGATTCGTAAGCTGCTTGTCACTGTTTCATAAGTGATATATGAGTCACAGATTTAAATAAATTCAATATAAGAAATATTGGGGAGCCAATAAATCTGACTATTTCTTATGAATCTATCCAAACATCTCCTGCACTGTCATTCTGCTTTTTCACATTTTGCTAAGCCCATCTTCTTAGAATTTACTGTATATGCAAAACCAGCAGTGCAAGCAAGATGGTAATCAGAGCATAAAACAGACACATGCACTCTCCTATGTATTAATAAGTTAGTGGGGGTGGGTGGAAAAGAAATGGAAAATAAAACAGGCCTCAGATAATTCCAGAATGACAGAAGTGATGTAATGCTCAAATTATGGTTCTTTGAAGTAGGCTCTGGGTGAACTAAATACATAGCACATGGCAAAAATTGTGTGGCAACTGCTGTGGTAGAATTTGTCTTGATTAAGGCTCCATATGAAAAGATAAATCTTTCTAAGTAGAAAGAGGAGTTCAATGAATTGAAGCCAAAAATTCAGCATGCCATTTGAGTTCAGGAAGTGAAGTAAACATGAGTTTGCATAATGTATTAGAAACCACTGTATTGCATTAGGAAAATTCACAATGTTTATATACTCTCTGAAAATAAGATAGAGCAGTTGCTAAACTTGCTGTTTAAATTTTAAAAAATCAAGATCATATTTATTCAGACTGTGGTCTTAGCATCCCTAAAATATATTGAGACCTTTTTGTTGCTTTGTAAGGCCTGGGTTGTGTTTCTGACACAATCCATATCTAGAGTACACAGTTCTGTGGGGTCATGGTAGAGAACAAAGTTTCCAAACTGGATTTAGTATGAGATGACTTGTTCTTTCTGACTGAAGTGTGAAACCCTGCTATTATTGACTGTAGCTCATAGATAGGTTAATCCTGTGTGAGTAAAGGATTTAATAAAAAGTATTTTCATATGAAGTAGATAAGTGCAAGAGCTTAATTAAAAAATAGCCAACAAACAGAAACCCCACAATGATTCCTCTACACACATTGAAAAGCAGGACCAAAGCAGGCTTAGCTTCACATCCAAGGCAAACCTCTGGACAAAAAGATTCGGAAAAGATTTTAGACCAAGTGCTCAATATCCATATCGTACGCTAACTGATACAGCTATTTTTCCTATTACCTGTTACAGCTACATCTAATAACGGCATCAACACTTTGTAGCTGATAATTATGTGTGTAATAGAAGACCTGAGGCTGGTCATACATTTTGCAGTCAGCTGTATAGGCAAATAGAGCTGGATTTACCCTGTCACTGCCTCCAGGGCTTGACATTTCTTCCAAAGATTTAATTTTTTAATTTTTAATTTTGTGTTGATGTAATTCATGGACTCTGGGATTTTTTCCATTTTTTATGAAGGAGTGATTATTCTCCCACCATCTATCAGCTGATCTAATTTTAATAAAAAGAGTTTGTTTTTAATAGTACTGGAGGCACTTCATTGTTGAGATGCATAAATTCAAAATTTACATTGTTCTTCATCCCCTACAAAGCCAGTAGGACCATATTCTGTTTATGTATTTATTTGGTGAATTTAACCATAAACTTGGCACTGAGGGAAACAAGCAAGTATAAATGAAGAATATTTTGTGCTCTTCTATAGGGTTTTGGGATCTTCCACGGTCACTTTCTTGCATTCTTGTAAATTTTATACTCCAAACCTTTATTAACAAGGGATGACACTGAAGTAGAGCATTCGTTAACATACGCTAATAAAGATTTGGATTTTATTTAATTCAGAATATGCAGGGTCTAACCTGTGATGTAAAGCAGTGCAGCTCCATTTAGTTTAGTTGAGTCAGCAAATTTGAAGTGCCTAGTACTATAGCCTTAGATTTTTCACAGAATCACAGAACATCTAAGTTTGGAAGGGACCAATGGAGCACACTTGCTGTTTAATATTATTCTCTATGTTAGAATGTGGAGAATTGCTAGGCAGATGGATGGTTCCAAGGCCAAGGTTCCAAGGTTCCAAGGTTCACATATATAATGCTACTCAGTCATGTTTAACAAAATCCACACAATTAGGCATCTTAACCAAACATTTCCCTAGGATTACAATTGTAATATGACATTAATGTGTTTACTATCACAGAGGGAAGAGGTGAGCACACCATCACTCCATGGAATGCAATAGACTGACTTTAGTCGTGGGGTGGATTACGGTGGTGCATCCTCTTCCCCTCCTCCTCGGGCCTGCTCTATGACCTCAGTAGCTCCTGAAAAGCCTTGACTGAACAAGTTGAGCACTCCCTTCCTGTACCAGGAGTTTTTGCATGATAAAGGTAGGAACAATTCTGACTGCAGCAGCTGCCTGAGCAAGGTAGGGAACAAAGGATAAACAGTTGACTTTCTTAGCCTTGGTAAATCATTCACGTGAATCATAGCAAAAGTGAAATGGCACCATTGTTACTATATTTTTTGTAAAAAAACCCAACCCTCCAGTAGTTACTAACTTGAGACAGGGCAAAGATAGAAACTTATGGGTGACTAAAGCCAATCACCTTGTGACCCTGTGAAGAGCAGTCTTAAATGAGGCCCTCTGCGTTTCCCTAGGCTGCCACGGCTGCACAGTAACTCCAAGTAGGATGATTTTTGGTGCTCACCATCACTCCTGTTTGTGATACTTGAAAGACCATCGCTGACAGTGAGACGTAGGCTGACTCTTCCAGGTACAACCCATGCCAGTGGAGAAACATCAAGAGACTTGACACGACTATTCCACTGAACCTCAGGGAAATTTTTCAGGGGTACCTTTACACACATACACATATAGATGAAGACATTTCTGTGCCTCTGTGTGTGTGAATTTTGGTATGAATGTTGTCACTGTGGATCTATAATTAAGTCACTGTCATAACTGTGGTAAGTCCTATTGAATCACTTTGTAACTATTAAATTAGTCAATGACTAAGTGCTGCTAAACCCTTTTGCAACCTCGTATTTTTGCATCCATATCCTTTGCACATTCAGCCTTTTGCAATCCCTGTCTCTATGTAAATCATGCATAGTTGGTTCTAATCAGATTTTCCTACGTATGCTTCACCTATGTCGTAAACAACACAGTGAACTTTTCCATCGAACTCTGTTAAAGTTTCACTTTCACAAATTCGTATTAAACTCTGATTTTGCCACTATCTTGGACGGTGTTCTTTAAGGAGCCTAACCACTTATTCATGACAATAGGCTAGTCTTTTACACATATACCCCAAATAACAATAAACCCGCCTCTGCAAAGAAGATCAAAAGCTTTCGTCAAGCTTTTTAGAGCTGCTGCCAGCCCATCCGTGTGGGCTGGGGTGCTATGGGTGTGCCATCAGCCGTGATCCTTTTCTGCCCCATTCATGGCACTCAGGATGTAGAGGCAATATCATGCTACAGGCCCCATTTCTCCTCTAGCCATGGTCCCAAGGAGGTCCCAAGGGCTGTGGCCGTTCGGGAGACGACAACAACTGCGGCATATAATATTATTTTCAGCCAAGATGGAGGAGAAGGATACAAGGTTTTATGCCCAGGGGTCTTGCACGAACAAAAGAAAATGCTGTTTTGTTTCCAAATGAGCAGCAGCAACAAAGATTAGAGCCCAGTGACCACAGTGGCGTGCTTAGTGTATATGTGTGACAAGAACAATATGCCAGTTCTTAATGAGAAGCAGAAATTTTTGGCTCTGACAGTACTGCAAGATTTTCAAGACTTTACAGCCACTTTTAACATGAGAGGCATATGTGATGGTTTTCTTTGTCTACAGCTACAAAGGTACACACAGATATCAAATGTACATATGAAAGAGCGGAGAAATGATGCATGTATAACAAAACAGACGGTGTGGTGATGACAATTTGTACTACACACTGAATTTATCTAATTTAATAGACAATAGTCTGTCCTAATGTTTTAAGCCAACAAAGTATTTCCTGGCTCCCAAATGTTTGCTAAAATAACTTTTTTCCTTGTTAATTTCCAGTTCTTGGCTGCATTTTGTGTTAATTTCAAGCATATGTCTTATACAAAATATGTTAATTTTGAAAGCCAAATCTGGCAGGAGATGATTGTTGAACTGGCATAGAGAGGTTTGGGACAAACAGACAAGCTCAAAGCTGGCAAGACGCATTTAAAAACCACAATGTGTATTTTTTTAAATCTTTTCCAGTTATTTCCATGTGCACACAGGCAAGAATAATGAAGGAAAGATGAATGGTCTGTAAGAAAACTTCAGTATGAGATGAAAACACCTTTAAATTTAGACATCTGCTGCATTTTAATTTATCCCATAAGGTTTAAAAAATCAGAGTCCAGTGTTTTATACAGACCTTCTGGTCCTTAAATACCATAGATAAAAATTAGGGTAATTAAAATGTGATGGTGTTTATGATACATATTTACACTTTACTGGAACAACCGCTAGTGAAATTGGTCATAAAAAGGCAGGTTGTTATGATTTTTTTGCAAAAATCATATAAATTACTGTCAGTTCAAAACAGTTGCACTTCACTTGTTCAGTATGCTGCTTTACAGAAGTGATATCTTCTCAAAAACACTCCATGAAATATTCGTACCAGTTAAAAATAATCTCTCCTCAATACTGACCTCTTTGATTTTAACTCAAAACTTATTCAATTTCACAGTCAGTTCACAGTCATTTTTGTTTCTTCAATATTTTTATATTAAAATATTTATATGTTTTTTGTATATAAAAAGATATTTATATGCAGGAATAGGCATGTATGTTTAATTCTTAAACTGTTATTGCACTTATTTGTGCATATATATTTATTGGGCTGATTGTAGCAGTAGGATTTAGTATCGTTTAATACACATAGGAATTTTGATAATGATGAACTTAATTCTAAGAGGTATATCTTTGAATAAAAATAAGTATAGCTACAAACTGAAGTGTAAAACTCCCTCAAAAGAATACAATAATGCAGCATAAGACAGTGCTATAGGGAGGGACTGAATATCTGAAGATAAGAATATAATCTCAATTCTGTTTTATTAGTTGGATACATTACAAACTCAGATTATGGGAGCACTTGTCCTTTATCCTATATTTTATATTTTTTTACTTGGAATTCCTTTTCTATGTGATATAAGCAGATGTGTTTCTTAAAGATCTGAATTGAAACAAAAGAACATGTTAAAATTTTCCTTGGTTGGGCACTCTGAAAAACTTTGGTAGGAGGTATTGATAATGCCAAACATCAAAGAATAAGTATCTGATGTTAAACTATCTAAAGATATTAATAATTGTAGTATAGGAGTAAAAACAAGGAAACACGATTATTAAGTCTAAATTAACTAATTTACAGTGAGGAAACCACACTTTCTGACATTACAAAAATGAAAAGACTGAAAAGAAATTTTTTTATAAACCAAAACTTTTCTCTGTCAGAATATTTTGACTTCACTAAGACTACGTTTTTAGGCAGAAAACTATTGCGTTCTGCAAAGCAATTGCTCACCACTCACCTAAACTAAGCAATGATCTCCTTAGAGAGCAAAGTTATGAATAACTTCTGTAGGTGGGCAATTCCACGTTTATTTCTGCTTACAGTAGTTGATATCCTGCTGTCTGAGACAGACACATAATTTCCCAAAATGCTGTAGAATATCTCAGTACAGATCTTCTGTCCAAACAAAGGTAGAAATTACAAAAGGAAGAACTGACGGAAAGATTGTCAGGCTTCTTTGATGATTTATCTGGATGCAGAGGGAAAACAAGCCCAGGTACTGCTGTGCTAGTGTAAAGCAATTTCTACAAAAATCCTGTTGAAAGATGGTAACTGGAGTACAGTTACTTGTCTTGGAAATCTATAAGAAAGAATTACCTTGCAATCAGGTACTGTAGGATGGTTACTTATGGATCATGCACTATACAATGAAAATAAGGTTATAGTATTGGACAAGTAAAACAAACAAACAAACAAACAAAAACAAAACCAACGAAACCAACCAAAAAACCCAAAACCACTGTAAGTAAGCTTCGATATATAAAATGTATGGAATATAGAAGTCTGGTTGAAAAGACCTAAAATATACTTAAGTGCAGCTCTGGATCTTTTAAAATTATACCAATAAAAGTTTCTCCCAGACGACTGGTTGTCTTCTGTACCTTAAACCAGCCGTTTAAGTCTTTTAGACTCCTCTGTGCTCAAGGGAAAGAAATAGACCTCTCCATAAGGAGATTCGTCCTGTCTGTCTTGGATTGCTATCCCAGGTGCATGAATTCCTTCTGTAGTTTACATTTTATCCCTCAAATATAAAAAGATAAATTAATAAGATAAGAAGAAGACAAGTAGCACAAATCAGACATTCACTGCTGAGATAATTAGAATTACTGAACTCCTGTTCAGAGGGACTGGTCATTTGGAAGTGGTGTAAGAAGACATTTACATCTAGTATGTAAAATGAGGGAAAAACTTTCCACTTGAGCTTTTCTCTCAGGACTCCAGAAAACACTTAAATGGTTTAGCATTGAATTTGTGGATGTGGAAATACCAAGTTTGTGGATAGACCAGTTCTCTTTCTATAGATATTGAAAATGCACTTCATACTCTCGCATAGTCTGCAAAAAATGGCAGGAGATAGCAAAACAGAAAGAGTCAGAAGACAAGAGCACAGTGGCCTATGTCATGAAAGCATGGGTAATACCTTTACTGTCCTCAGGCAGGGATTGAAGGGAGTGACATTCAATACTCAGAACAAGGAGAGCTCAGCTATTCTTCTCTTAATTCAATGTAAGTTTTGCTTTTTATATAGGATTTATTTTTCTTTACTCAAATTAATTGATCTCTTGTTCTGCAGTTTTCACTCAGAGCTAAATAGTAATTAAATGGTATCTTTAGCAAGAGATCCAACTCAAAGTGGAACAAACACAGCTTTCTTTTTTTTTATTAGATGGAAAACATATGAAACTTAAGAAAAGAATAAGAATTTAGCTGACCTTGGTGATCTGGCACTTCACAGAAGGAAAAAATATTGCAGAGTCAGATTTATCACAGATTAATCAAATTTTAAGCTTACAGAAATTTTTGGTTATATTTACACTCTTGGATTTGGGTAATGCATATCATCTTATAAATAAAGTTCATTAAAGTCTTGTTACCCCAAAGAAAGAGTTGAACCAGAATTTTTTGTTTACAATGGACTTTAAATAAAATCTTGATCCCATGTGCATTTATTTCAGAAGTTTAACCTTACTCATGGGATTGAAAATACTATCCTTTATAGACAAAATTGTCCGTAAATTCTCATTACTGAGCTTTTCTCATTTACTTATACATCGGTTAAAACTCAACCATATAGGCTGAAATTTTACAAACTGAATGTGCATGGCAGACTGCTCTCAATGGTTTGTCCCTCATCGTTTCTCTGAAAGAAGTTGAGACATTTGCATTATTTCAGAGGAGATGTGTTATCTTTCTGCCTTAAAAGAATGGTTAACATTCCCTTTGAGAAGCTCCACTGTCCGCTTTTTGGGGCAGCTACTTGAATCTGGGATTTCAGAAAGCTTGCTATACCATGAAAAAGGCAAACTCTTATGTTAGGAGTTTCAAGCAGGATAGATAAGGATTCCATATTCAGTTCTAAATCTTGGACAGAATCGCTGTGTGTTTGACTTTAGAGTCTAAATTACTTTTTTAACCACTAATATTGCTGAGGTTTATTAAATACATAGAAAATGGGGTTATGTTCAACAGTTCCATCAGCAGTTCCTAGAATGTACAGCTGGGTCTTCAGGAAAAGGTAGGCTTTTGGGAAATAATGAGTGTGTATCTGCTTACAGATATACAAGATACAGTTTTTCCCCCAACCAGTCATCTTGCAGTAATGTTGAAAAATCATCTGTTAATTTCATAGTCATTTAGAATCTTATGGAACATTACCCCCTTGCTTCACTAAAAACACAAACTTAAAAAGTAAATACAAATTATTATGCAGCAATAAGAAGATAGTTCATAAAATAAGAAAGAAGAATTTAGCAGTCCTGTCTTTACTGACTGAGACTTAATGCATTTTTAATCCACTGTGAATATGTATCAAGATTAGTTAGCATGTGAGAATATATAGAACGGATAAAATTTTCCATTCCTTGTCAGTACCAGCATTGTTGACAGAAGACTTTTTCAACAGTGTAGGACAGGTTTTTTATTTGGGCAACTTTAAACACATTTAAATGTGTAATTAATTTTTTTAACGAACACATTTGACATCAATAGAAATATATCATCATAGCGAGCAATCAGTGACCCTTGAATTTCAAAGAGGTTTCAAGCAAAGGTGACAGATTTTTTACGTACCCTTTTTGCATGTTACCCTCTTTCAAAAACACTAGATATAAAAATAGTATATATATTCCTTAAAAACAAAGAAGAAAACAATATATTCATAGAGATTCAATTAGAATGTGAATAGCATGTTTTTAATGGTACAAAACGTTTTCCTATTATGAAGTTCTCACAACATATTTTATCAGCATGATATCAAAACTACTCTTGCTTGCAAACTTGTGTTGAAAATTTTGGCTCCTGCTGTTTCAAAGGACCCAATGAACTTCTGAATAGTGTGCTGTATTTGGCATAATATAAATGCATATTGTATAAGATTTTTCAAACTGCATATATACATATGATGCATATTAGTTTGCGAATATCTGTGCATGTGCAGTGTTATTTACTTTGGCAGTTACTCTTCTGAAAAAAGATGCTTCTTGCAAAGACTCTTCCTACTTTTATCTCTGCCTTTCTTACACTTTCTCTTTTTTAAAAGTCTTTCTTTTCTTTCCCAGTTTCTGTACGCTCTTTACCCAGATAGTATTATTGATGTCTGATAAGTGGGAAGGCTGCAGAAAACTCTCACTTGAAAATCAGGAAGATTATAATTTATCAAGTTTAATTCTTCATTAATAAAGGATTTATTTATATAACAATAAATCTAATTTACTAGTTTAAATAAAATCAAGAATTCTATAGAAATTTTATTTTAATTGATTTTTAAATTCTATTTTTCTGGCAGCTTTTATGTTCATAGGTAACTTCTATAGCACTGTCAATTAACTATATATTATGGTTATTCCTTTTTGCACAGATTTCAGCTTGCTGTGCTGCATAGTAGAATGGTGCTACTTTTACACAGACCAGTCTAAAATATGTGTTTGTATCAATTGATTTCAAGAGAGTCACTGATCATAAGTGTTTTTTATTAAGTGAAACACAGAGAGCAGAAGTAATATTACTGTATCACAAGGAGATTTGATCTCAGGACCCCAGATCACAGACCGTTCTATTTTAAGGTACATTGTCCAATTCCTGCTAAAATACTGTTTGTACTGTGGAAATTTTGGGAGCATCACAGTACTGATAGAGCAGGATTGGCATTGAGAATGGTATTGTCTTGGTTCTCTTTTGTCCCAGGAGGAAAACTGGAGATTTTTCAGCCACTTTCTGTGTGATTTTATAACATATGGAGATGTATTTCTGCCTAAAATTCTGTAATTATGTTCTTTATATGTATTAATGCTACTTTCTTATAGGAGCATTGCTAACTTTAAGGGAACTAAACAACTGCTTAGAATTATGCATGCACTTCAATTTCTGAAGCATTAGATCCCCAGTCTTCTTTAATATTTTACTAATGTCAATTAGAGCCTCACACAGGAAAACGTCAAAACACCCTGATATAAAAAAGTCAAAATCATATCATTATTAATGTTGGGAAGGGCCTCCAAGATCTCCAGCCCAACCTTTGACCAAACACCAGCACACCAATTAAACCTAAGCACCAACTGCCATGTCCAGCCATTTCTTAAACACTTCCAGGGATGGTGACTCCACCAGCTCCCTGGAAAGCCTGTTCTAATGCTTAACCACCCTTTCAGTGACAAAATTTTTCCTGATGTTCAGTCTGAATCTCCCGTGGTGTAGATTGAGACCATTTCCACTTGTTCTGTCACTAGTTGCCCCGGAGTAGAGAGAAATGCCTTTCTTGCTACACTCTCCTTTCAGGCGGTTGTAGAGAGCAGTAAGGTTTCTCTTGAGCCTTCTCATCTCTGTGGTAAATATCCCCAGCTCCCTCAGCCTCTCTTCCTAGGGTTTACTCTCTAGACCGTACACCAGCTTTGTTGCCTTTCTCCAGACATGCTTCAGCAACATAAGACCTTTTTTTCCAAGACTGAAAACTAAGAGAAATCTTGCAAATATACTCCTGCCCATTGTTTATACTTGCTAAGTGAAGTAAGACTAAAGAACACCACAGAACAAATGGAAATTTTGAAGCCTTGTTTTTTAGGGCATGCTTTTGGGAACACTGGCATTAAAAAGGTTTGTGATAACAAGTTCAGTTTGGCAAAGCCTTGCTATTCTGGGAAATAATACTAGCTGGGTTCGAAACAGACCTACTATTAGATGTACAAAATGCAATTGCTGGTAACAGAATTGGAGTTCATTCAAGTTTCTTAGTTTCTTAAATAAATATACAAAGGTAGAAATTTGACAGGTTGTATTTTGCTGTTAGGTATAAAGCCATGGAAAATTTACTGAGGCCAGTAGGTTCATACACTTGGATCTGAGAAAGGAATTTGACTACGGATCCACCCTGTGCACCAAAACAATTGCAAAGGTGTTTTTATTGGATGGTAGGAAATGTTTGTGTAAGTAGTGCTGCTGCCAGCTCATATTCACATACAGTGTTGGTGTTTAGACAGTGTACAGAAGGGTGGAGGATGCTACTAAGTGTGTAGCAGAGGCTGTCATTGAAGATAAACATTCAAAATTTTCACACCAGTTCCTACCTACCGGAAGTGAAAACTATGTGTGCGTAAGGGAGGGGTCATCACCCTCAGAGGTTCTCTTGAGCTCTGCTGAGTGTGACAGGTGAGGTATAAAGTATGCAATGAGAACATCCCCTCCTTACTCTCAGAGCAGGGCGTGGCACCCAGCTGCATGTCCACGGCACCATACTTGGGCTGGGGAGCTGATACGCTTGGGCTTGCATGCCAGTTGACTGCTATCCTCACACTGCTTTACCAAGCTGGCTAATTACAGGTGCTTTACTTTTGTCCTAAAAGCCAGGGTAAATGAAATGTGTATCACTTGTGAGCTGAAATCTAGGCTGTCATTTTTGAAAAAAATGGGATAACAAAAGGCTTCCACTTTTTTTGCCTTCTTCAGTGTTTTACATGATGTTCCACATATATGGGGGCAGGTGGTGAGCTTCAGTAGAGAATTTTTTGTGCAGTTCTTCCCAGATTCCCTCCACCTCTGTCACTGTCGTCCATTAAAACATACATACTCAAATCAAATAATAAACAGCAAACAAACAGCTGCAACAATTTAATATGTCCCTCATATTTCCTTAATTGGTAATAGGATTGCTGAGAGCTTGGAAGACTTGTTTGGTAAACAACTTTAGATTTAAAACCCAGGTGTTCTTAGGAAAATTAGATGTCTAAAATTTCATAGCTAAGAAAAAATGTTGCCTTTTATTCTTGAAATAAAAAAAATAACTTCACCTTGTTTCAAGTTTTTGAAAATACTCTGTTTTGATGCTGATTTCTTGGAGTTCCTGTATTTTGCATTTAAAAAATAGGTCATTGCAAAATTAAAATGGAAATTACAAATTCAGAGTGCTAAACCAAGACATTTCTCAGGCAAATAAGTTATTTGTTCTTATGTTTTACCTTGGAATAGAATTCTGATACAGTATCTGTGACAACCCACAGAAATCCTCTCCTTTAAAGCCTTCTGATAAAGGTTTCTCTAGGAATTTCTGTGTCTAAATTTTCTGTTGAGGTAAATATGAATATTATGTATTTCTCCTGCAATGCGTTTCAAAAAATTATCATCCATTTGAAAATTATCACATTTGTTTTATGCATACACTCGGAACCAAATTTTTCCAACTCTGCATCTACTGATTATGTAATACCATTTTGAATATTTCAGAAATGCTCCTTTGTCACATAGACCATATTAATATTTTTCACTTCCCATATGAACACTGAGAATGAACACTTAAATAATCTGGATACATCCTCTTGTTTCAAGGAGAAGTAGCATCTGTTCCAGACATTAATAATTTTTAAAAAACAATAGACTTTGGTTAGCTTTTAGCCAAAACGTGAAACTCCTTGTGAGTCACATTTATGTCCCAGCACTATAATGAAGGAAGAATAAATGTTCCATATTGAACAGGTAATTGAACACGAAAAGTTTTAAAAGTTTGAGAACAAAGAGATGTTGATTTCTGTATGCAATGGGTGTGTTTTACATCTGATTGCGGTTTAGGGTTGCCAGTTTTCGAAGAGAAACACTGTTAGGTCACTGAACTCCATAGAAATATATGTTTTCTTCAAAGTGAGTGGAAAAGCCTCACTCTTTCTCCTGTTGTGTCATTCGAGGAAGTTGGTCAAGAGCTAAAAGTTTTAGCTAGTGTGCAGAAGTGTGCTTTTATTATGCTTGTATTTTTCTGACACTGTAAAGTGAGTAAGAGATTTGTATGAGAACTGAAGTCACTAAATCTAGTTTTCAAGTTCTACTTTAAATAGTTTTATGTGTTTTCCAGAATCTGGGTTACTTAAGGAATAACTGGAAAGCAAATAATCAAAGACATCGTAGCTTTCATTGATTTTCCGTCTCCTTGGCTTCCCTTCTGCTTCTGATGTTCGGATTCTTTTTCTTTTCTTACATGTTCATGCCCTGTAGACTGCTAATGATAACTACTTTTTTCATTTTTCTTTCCTCCTGATTTTTTCCGGCAATCATTCTCCGAGTTTAATAGTTGCATGTCTACTAGTAGTTCCTAAGTAAAGAAACTATCCCTTTGGACATTCATAAAGATGATGCTATCCTTTGGATAAAGTCTACAATTGCTCCTTAATTTTAAATAACCAAAGGATGTTGGAGGGAAGGTATAAAAAGTATTACATAATCTTTCTTGTCCTCTGCAATTTTTACAATATATGCATTTTCTGGCATTATACATGTGCATGTGTAATACATAAATATGTACAATTAGAGTAGTATTATATTGCTACTTATATATACATGCTATTGTATTTGGTGTATGGGCTGCTTAAATGTATAAAATACACTCATATATTTATCAATATATACATCAATAACAACAATTCTACATCTGTCACAGATTTAAGGAGTGGTTATGCTCAAAATTGGCAAAATCCATTTCTATATTTTTCTAGATCTCAGGTGACATGGCACGCTGAAGGCTTAGTATAGAAGCTCAGAATAACCATAAAAACAGAGTTAAGGAAAATATACCTAACCTATACTGGATAACGTGAATTTCATTGCTGTTTTTTGGCAGGGATACCATTTATATGAAGCTCTTATAATTCAGATACAGAAAAAAAAAAAGGAAAATTTCTGTTAACTGGGTCATATGCATGAACTTCCCACTGCAAGAACATTTGACCAATGCTGTAGTAAGTTTTGCACCTTCATTTCCTCCTCTGTGGCTATGACATTATTGGATACCACTTTATGAATTGTTCCGCTGCTATATCACCATTTAAAATTTTTCGTTGGGTTTTTTGGGTACCAAAGACAGAAATGTGCACAGGTTTCACCCAGCTTATTTTTTTCGAGTTATGTTTAAAACCAGGGGGGTGCAGCACTACAGCTAAATGTACTGAGTATTGATGCAAAGCGAGACAAGAAACCCACATAAAACTGTTAAAAAAATTTACTAAAATTATCAGGAACCTTAGGGTCCACTTAAAATATAATTTTGAATACTGCTTTTAATCTATTTTTATGTGCCTGCATCACAGATCTACTTCAAATATGAATATTTTGATTTAAAAAGCAAATGGGGAGAAAAAATGAAAACAAGTCAAATGCAAAATTGAAGTACAAGAAAATGTTGTTTAATGTAATTTGATTTCATTGACTATAAAATTGTTCTTGGCTGTGAGATACCTTCCATCTAACTTTATTTCACTGTCTGTATCACCAACCTGACTGCATTTTACAATGACACAACTACCTGGATGGTTCTGTACCTGCACTTCAGCAAGGATTTTGACAATGTATCTCATGACATTCTCATACGCAAACTCAGAAAGTGCGGCCTGGATGAGTGGACAGTAAGATGACTTGAGAACTAGTGGAATGGTAGATCTCAAAGGGTCGTAATCAGTGTCACAGGGTCTAGTTGGAAGCCTGTCACTTCCCGACAGGACTGGTGTCCCCCAAGAGTTCTATACTGGGCCCAATACTGTTTAACTTATTCATCAATGATTTTGCCAAAGAGAGAGATGCCTCCTCAGCAGGTCACAAAGCTTGGAGCAGTGGCCAGTACCTCAGACTGCAGCCTTGACAGGATGGAGAGATGGGCAGAGAAGAACTATCTGAAATTCAACAAAGGCAAATGCAGGGTCCTGAACTGGGGAAGAATAACCTCAGGCACCAGCACAGGTTGGGGGCTGATCTGCTGGAAGGCAGCTCTGTGGAGAAGGACCTGCGGGGTCTAGTGGACAACAAGCTGTCCATGAGCCAGCAGTGTGACCTGGGGGCCAAGGAGGCCAACGGTGTCCTGGGGTGCATTAGGAAGAGCATTGCCAGCAGGTCAGGGGAGGGGATCCTGTCCTTCTACTGTGCCGTGGTGAGGCACATCTGGAGTGCTGTGGCCAGCTCTTGGCTCCTCAGGACAAGAGAGACATGGAGCTCCTGGGAGACAGTCCAGTGGGGGACTACAAAGATGATTGGAGGACTGGAGTTCCTCAAGTATGAGGAAAGTCTGAGACAGCTGGATGTGTTCAACCTGAAGAAGAAAAGACTGAGAGGGGATCTTGCCATTGTGAGCAAAATCTAAAGGGATGCTCTTCTTGGTGGTGCCGAGCAATAGGACAAGAGGAAATAGGCAGAAACTGATGCACAGGAAGTTCCACCTGAATATGGGGAAGACCTTCTTTACTTTGCAGATGACTGTGTGTTGGCACAGATTGCCCAAAGAGGTTGTGGAGTCTCCCTAACTGGAGATATTCAAGAACCATCTGGACACAATCCTCTGCCATGTGCTTTGGAATGACCCTGCTTGAGCAGAGAGGTTGGACCAGGTGACCCCCATGTGGCCCCTTCCAGCGTGACCCATTGTGTGATTCTGTCACTAATAATCAGCACATAAATTATTACAACTTCTGCAAGGAAGAAATCACCACACACTTTGTATATGTTGTTAATAACATTAACTTAAAATTATAATAAATAAGAGACAAAAAGAATCTTGTGCCTGGAAGTTTATGTCTTATATTTATGCACTTCATAAGTGAAGAAGCACTTTTCAAGTAGGAAAATCTTTTAAAGAAGCATAATTTTCTGTGTTCTGATTACAGTTAATTTCTTACACAAGAAAAGACGACATCAGATCAAAATTCAGTGGAATTATTCACTCTGCCTGATCACAGTTTTTATCTGTCATAAAGTTATAATTGTTGAAAGAGAGCTTTTTCTACTTGTAACAGGTAAAGAAGAAAAAGAAGAACAAAAAAAGAGAATGAACATTGCCAGTCATAGCAAAAATACGAGTGCACGGTTTTGCTCAAATAACTTTTTTTTTTTTTTTTGGTACAGAAATGGATACTGAAATCCCCTGGAATTATAGTGCAAAACCGAAAATCTGCACATCTGAGCAAATTTGGATTCTGGCTTGATTTATGAAACTATACAGACAAAAAGGAGATGTATACTTTATTACTCAGCAGTGAATGGAAGGAAGCAGGGGTAAGACTAATGCTGCAGATTAGCCAGAAAACAGTTTATCAGTTTGTCAGTCATCAAACTTGAGATGATGGATACTCACCTTAGTGGGAAGCAACTTTTTAGGCCTCCTGAATGCTGGTTGGTGATGGTTTTGTCACACTTACATGTGCTTATAACTCTGTGTGTATTTGACAGAGAATTCATACGGATTGATTAATGCTTCTTTTCAATATTTTCTACCATAAATTTACTGTTTAGAAAGCATTTTACTGAAGAATCGTCACTTTTTTATTTTGAGTTGTAACTATCTCAATTCTCTCTCCAGAAAAAGAGAAGACATTGCATATTTTACAATACACTGGTGGAAGGCATGTAATTTTGCCTACCCCAGACATGTTCACTGTACAGATCGAAACTTCTGAAAGGAAGAAAGAGAATTATGATAGGCCTTTTTTTTGTTAGAGGTGAGAGATCTTTGGTGCACTAGTTCATGTCCAGCTCCAGTGAAATGATAATAAATGTTCTTTGAAAGGAGGGTAGGAGCAATATCAAGACTGAGTAGAAGAGAGTACAACTATGTCAGGTTTTGCTTTTCCTATTTCTGATCCCATAACCAAAAGCTGAAGTGAAATATTGTTCCAGGTGGATACCACTAGTATTTTAAACTGCTGACCTCTGTGGACACCATATCTTTCACAATCACTGTCCCCATGCAGAGCTTCCTTCACAGCCGTGCACTTACCTTCTCTCATACCCTGTAAAGGCATGATAGACTAGACAGACAATATTAGGCAAAAGCATCATCACCTTCAGCTGAATTTGGGTTAGTACTTCAGTTATCCACGACAAATTTCTGAAGAATTTGGTTCAGAACGTTGACAAAGTGAAACATTAGCAATAGATAGGTTAAAGAGGCAGTAGTGTTTTGACCCTGGCTGGACTCCAGGCATCCACCAAAGCCTCTCTATCCCTCTCCTCTGCATCTGGACAGGGGAGAGCAAGTGTAGAGTCCATGAGCTGAGATAAGGACTGGGAGAAATCACTCACCAAATACCATCACAGGCAAAACAGGCTGGAATTAGAGATATTAGTTGAATTTGTTACTAACATCATCAAAGTAGAATAATGAGAAGTAAAAAACACCTTAAGAACACCTTCTACCCACCCCTACCTCCTTCCCAGATCTTCCTCCTACCCCGAGTGGTGCAGGGAGGTGGGAAATGGGGGTTATGGGCAGTTCATTACACACTGTTTCTCTCACTGCTTAGGGAGAGGAATCCTTCCCCTGCTCCAGTGTGGGCTCCCTCCCGCAGGAGACAGTTCTCCATGAATTTTTCCAATCCATCCAATGGGCAACAGTTCTTCATGAACTTCTTTACTTCAACATGGGTCGCTCTTCCACAGGGTGCTGTCCTTCAAGGACCAAGGACAGGCTGCTCCAGTGTGGGTCCTCCACAGCGTCACAAGTCCTACCAGGAAATCTGCTGCATGATGGGCTCCGCTCTCCACAGGTGTGCAGGATGCTGTCAGGACCCTGCTCCAACACAGGCTTCCCACAGGTTCACAGCCTCTCAGGAATCCACCTGCTCCAGCATAGGGCTCCTGCATGGGCTGCAGGTGGATTTCTGCATCCTTGTGGTCCTCCACGGGCTGTGAGGGCACAGCTGCTTCACAATGATAGAGAGAAATCTCAGCTCCTTCTTCAATGACCTCAGTGTCTGCAAGGTTGTTCTTCTCACATATTCTCACCCTGCTCTTCTCTGGCTGCAATTACATCTGAGCAATAATGCTGGTTTTTTTGCTGTTTTTCTTAAATATGTTACCACGGCAGCATTATCACCATCTCTGATGGGGCCCAGCCTTTGCCAGAGGACTGTTGATCTTTGGAGCTGCCAGGGATTGGCTCTGTTAGATGTGGAGAAAGCTTCTGGCAGCTTCTCACAGAAATCACCCCTGTAGTCCCACCAGTACCAAAGTTTGGCCATGTAAACCCAATACAGAGGCTCAAGCTTATCCTTAATTTTCAGCTTATTGATTTGGATACCAAGAGTGAGATATTTGATTATGCAGGTTCTCTGCTTGGAATTCTACAAATGGTCAGAAACTCTGGTATTACAGGCTTGATACTTTTGACGTCATGGCATCTGGCTTCCCAGTAGCACTGGTATATCATTTTTGTGAAATCAAATTCTACACTGTTCTACTTGTCCAAAAAAATCTTTTGCAGTTGGTTTGCTGTTTGTCTTTTTTTAATAATTTTTCATTATTTTCTCCAAAAGCAATTGCTGTAATTTGCTTTAAGATGACAAGTTAAAGTGTTTCCAACATGCTGCATCAATACATGTGTTTGTTTTTCCTGAACAGAACAAATGACTCAGACTAGTTTGTGTGAGATGATTACACCAGAGTTTCAGACTCAAGAAGGCTTACAATATGTCTGACATATTTCAAATAAAAGGTGGGAGGCATGAATTTATAATTTTAGCTGTTGCTGAAACACATTACAGTAGGCAGAACTGCAAGGAACTGCAAAGTGATTAACTGACATCAGGAAGTATGACATTTATTTAAATCTAGGACTGCATTCACAGTTGCCTTGCACAGGGACTTTGATGCATATGCCAAGGTTATAATAATAATACTCTTAAGGTCCATTTAGTGCAAGGCTGAGCAGTCACAGTTCCTGTTCAGTTTACATCAAACTCAGTTTTTTTACTAGCAATGAGAAAATTGATGTTGCTGACACTACGAATAGAGAGTCCTGCTAATTGCTTGCAGGCATTTTCCTCAGTCTTCTTTTACAGTAAAGAGGCTGTTCAAAGACTGCCAGTCTTGGGCTGTGGACACATAAATGTAAAACTTGGTACATGCAACAGGTGCTCTAAGTTAAGGTGAATAAATGCAACTGTACACCAGCATGGAACAAAATCTAAAAAATGTGACATGGTGTGCAAAATGTTGGTACGAGATTATTTGTTATCCTTGCTCAAAGGGTGAGACTGACACTCATTTCCTGTTCAATCCATACCAGATTAAATTGCCTTGAAAATCCAATAAATTCATGAATGTAAAGAAGAAAGACATCAACCATTATGCAGGGTAATGAATCCAGAATTGCAGTGAACTCGATATTCCTTCGTTTTATGTTGCTTACCCCTCTCTTAGGACACCCCCAAATAAATTCTACTTAAAAATCCTTACATTTGTAAATAACTAATTGGACATCTTTCCTTATTTTTTGACTCGTAACTTTTAACATTAGCTTTTTGAACTTTTATCCATAAACCTAGAAGTCTATTAACCTGTTACATTTTTAAGCCATGACTCTAATACAATAGATATGGTGTTTAAAAGAACCCCACTGTCTTACAGCACTAGTGACAACTGTGCAGCTGATGGGCTGACGATATGTTAACAGTGAGTTGGTAATGCCATGCATACACAACCTGCAGCTTTGCACTGCGAAGCCATGTGAACAAAACCACAGGTGTGTGGTAGCTCACCAGAGCTAATATAGCAACAGGTTACTGCAAGCCACAAAATGCTTGGAGTCCTCCCAACAACACCCGTCAGCACATTCCCAGCGACAGTTCCCCACCTCTGAACCTCTGCCTCTTGTGTGAATGCTCATGCAATATTGATATAATCTGAATCAAATACATACTCCTTTTGCTGAAAACTTCTGTTTTCTTCATTATCATTCACTTTTTTTAAAACAGTCACAGTGTTTTTTAAAACACTGGTCACACATCCAGTGTGGGAATTCAGAGTGCAGAGAATATTTCTCTGCCTGTTTTGAAGGGTTCTGCCCCCCTGAACAACACTGGTTTTGACCTTCGTCCATGGAGAAAATTACCTACTCTCTGGGAAGGTTTAGAATCCACACAGGTGTAAATCAGGTGATAGAATATTATGTAAGATTGTCATAGGGTGAAGAATTTAGAAGTTTTGGGTTCGCTAATATAGTAAATAGATAAAAGGTAAAAACTCCAAGATGGAGGATAGTTGCTGTTTTCCAGTCCTCCTTCTCCTTCTTCTAGCACCCCATATTCTCAGCAAAAGTAGTTCAACATAATTGGATAGAAAGTTTCGCAGTTCCTGTCTACGTGACAAGATGATTTACTGAACACTGGTGGAAAAAAGAAAATATCTTTCGTTTTAAGTTCTAATTGGATAATTTACCTATGAAAACGCTGTGTAATCTTTGTAAGTTGGCATTTTCTTGCATTCTCTGCTTTGTGCTAAGTCTGAGCCCGGCTGCTGGCTCTATCTCTCTGATAAAACTTTAATAAACAAGTATCTGAAAGCAGCTGAACGCAAAAATGTCCCGTCTATCTCTCGAACTACTGGCAAGGATCAGGTGGTCTCCCTCGTCAGGGGAGACATAATTTAAGGCACGTGCTGTGTCAATGCAGTGAACATTTTTATCCTCTTCGTAGTAAGTAAGGGGAATATTATTACAGAATCACAGAACCATTAAGGCTGGAAAAGGCCTTCAAGATCATTGAATCCAACCCTTGACCAAACATCACCATGTCAACTAAACGGTAGCACTAAGTAGCACATCCAGTCATTTCTTGAACACTTCCAGGGATGGTGACTCCACCACCCCCTGGGGAAGCCCATTGCAACCCTTAGCCACTCTTTCAGTGGAGAAATTCTTCCTGATGGCCAATCTAAACCTCCCCTGGCAGTGAATGAGGCCATTTCCTCTTGTGCTGTCACTGGTTGCCTGAGAGAAGAGACTGACCCCTACCCTGCCACACCCTCGTTTCAGGTACTTGTAAAAAGCAACAAGGTGTCCCCTCAGTCTTCTTTCCTTCAAGCTGAACACCACCACCTCTGTCAGTCATTCCTCACAGGGCTTGTGCTCCAGACCTCAAACAGCTCTGTTGCCCTTCTCTGGAAGCGCTCCAGCACCTCAATATATTTCTTGAATTGAGGAGACCAGAACTGAACACAGGATTTGAGGGTGTTGCCTCACCAGTGCTGAATGCAGAGGGAAAATCACTGCCCTGGTCTTCGTGGCCGTACCGTTTCTGACACAGGCCAGGATGCCACTGGCCTTCTTGGCCACCTGGGCACACTCTGGCTCCTGTTCTGGCTGCTGTCAACCAGCAACCCCAGATCCTCTTCCTCCAGGCATCTTTCCAGCACTCTGCCCCCAGCCTGTAGTCTGGCATGGGACTGTTGTGACCCAAGAGCAGGACCTGGTGTTTCACCTTATTGAACCTCATACCACTGGTCTTGGCCCATCAATCCAGCCTGTCCAGATTCCTCTGCAGACCCCTCTCACCCTTCAGCAGATGAACACTCCCACTCAACTAATCTGATAATTGCACTGCAGCTGCCCACTGTGGATGCATTAATCTATTGTACATTTCCTTCATTGTGTTTATAAATTCTCTTTTCTTAAGCCTGCCTACCTACAGAATGTTAAGTGGATTTCAAAGTGGCATTAATTAGTAGGTTTAGTAGTCCAATCAGTAGCAATCATCAATAATTCTTTCTCTACCATGAACCACAAGAGTGGGGAACTTGTGACCCAGAGATTGAATACAGCCCGTGCCTATATTTCCTCAGGCTCACTGCCACTTCTTTTTATGTATATTTAATGGCTACTACTGAAGAGTGTGCTAGTGACTGTAAAATATCTTTGAAAGGCTTATTTGGCCCTGAGCAGGGAGAGGGTTTCATCCTCTACCCACTGGTAATGTCAAAATAAGTATCAAAGATTAAATGAACACTTGAAAAAAAAAAATTCGATTAGTAGAGGAGGATCAAATTACAGTGAACTTCCCTCCTGGGTTCACTGCCCATAATAATGACTTTATTTAGAACTAAATTACTGAGAAGTGTCACTTTAAAACATGCCCTGTATCTATCTCAGTGTCAAGTTGAAGTAGATGCTTTGTGGAATGATAGGATGGTTGGAGTGGATGTATTTCAGAGTTAAGGTAAGCCTTAAGTGTTCTTTATAAACTAGAAATTTTAACTGGTAAGGCAGCTTCCAGTCTATTTGAACATATTCTCAAAAGTCTTACAACACTTTTTTCAGGGGAAGCAGTACTCTACCAGAGGGACAATGTGGTCCTAGCCTCACCTGGACCCTGTCTCTGAGCCAGGAAACCAGGCATATTTTACAACTGCAAGCAACTTCACAGAGATTCTTGTTGTGCCTACGTGATTCTTTCTTACACAAACATTTCTGGTTTGTTCTTTAAAGAAACCCAGCCTGCCAGCTGGGTTCCTCAGAACAGTTTTGGCAATAAATTACAACTAGTGTGTGAGCGTTTTCCTTCACTTGTGGCACTACTTCATGAGGCAAATATAATGCATGTAGGCTCACTGCAGATAAATTTTGTGTTTTATTGCAAAAGTTCTTTGAAACATCAATGACATTATCTGTAAAAGACCACAGGCTGGCATTTTTCCAGCAGTATTTTGATCTAGTGCAGAGTAAGCTAAGTTTAAAGGAATAAAAAAAATAAATTCAGGCTGCTGCTATTTGCCTGGTCATCTAAGCATGACTTGCCCTGTTATATCAGTCCTGTTAAAGTGTTACATTAATTTTTCCTACTTGCTTCTGGTTACTGATTTGCGCATGTTCCTTTGTAAAAATGTTAAGCGATATTCATAATAGAATAATTTCAAGAAAAAATGCACATTCCACTTGACTTTTTTTTTTACGTAGAATTAAACAGAAGTAGGGTGTATTTTTATTTTCTCTTAATTCCTGTGGAATCCCCACATACCTACTCTTGCATTAGAAAATGTGTACGGAAATAAAATTAATACTTGATTTTTACTCAGCATGTAAAATAGACAGGCTATCATTTCCAGATAAATATTCCATGGGAACATTGAAGAACAACCTACATATTTCAGTCTTTGGTTGAATCTTTGCCATTTTCTCTTGATTAGTCTCCATGCTGTTTTACTAGCCAATGACCCTGAGAGAGAGAAGCAAAGCTTAAGGCATTTTCAATTTTGTTTTTGGAAAGATTGTAAAGATTGGTTGAATAATTACTTGCCTGGGGTATAATTCATAGAATCATATAATCATAGAGTGGTTTGGGTTAGAAGGCACCTTGAAGATCACCTAGCTCCAACAGGCTTGCTGTGGCCAAGAACACCTCTCACTAGATCAGGTTTCTCAGAGACCCATCCAACTAAGCCTTGAACACTTCAAGGGATGGGGCATCCAATATTAATTCAGTGGGTATGGACAGGGCATTGTCCTGACTACAAAGAAGGAGCAGAGTTTAGCACTGTGTGATCACCATAGTGCCTCTGTCTGGGGAAACCACATGGACCCGACCTGAAGGGTCTGTCAGTCATCTTGGTTTTGTTCACAGTGGTGAATACATTTTTGAGGGTAAAACACCTTTTTTAATATATATATACATATACTTTTTCTATTAATATTGCTGCTGTAATTGTGTGTGCCTTATTCCATTGCTTTGTGCTTTTCATAAATTGTTCTCTCAACCTATAGCCTCTGCTTTTTGTCCCTCACTTACTAGGAGGGGCAGGGTAAGGGGAATGGATTATTTGGAGTTTGATTTCCTGCTGGTGCTAAAACCAGCACAGGCATCCATATCCAATTCACTGAGTTCAGTTAAGAGCAAGACTAAAAAGCGTAAGAAGTGCTGTGTCACTTTGAATTGTATGTCTCCTGTATATCTTTTCAAAAGTCTACAAATCCAAGATGACATGTCTTTGGTATCAATAACATTGTGTACAGAGTTTCAGAATTATCACTTTGACTTGCATCAGGCCTTGGGTGTTTAGAAAAATTAACAGACACTTTGATATCTCTCTGCTTGAATATCCAGGCCCAAAAATTTAGGCAATTTATTCCAGTAGGTGTATTTATGGTTCGTCTTCTACTATTCCACCGAGGACAGTTCACAGTCTTTTTGCTCTTTATTTCTGGATATTACTAAGACTATTTCCCACCTCCAGAATGGACTCAGAGCTCTGTCTTTAACCTCAGTCACACTGTGATAAAACCAAATAAAGTAGCATTGCCAGGTCAGGCAACGATCTGGGGAACCGCTGTGTAGCATTGTGATAGAAGTGAGCTCTAAACCAGAGACAGCAGCAACAGAGCGGCAAGAGCAGAGCAGCGCACACAACAGGCGAGCTGACTCAGCAAAGAAGTTGCCTTTGCTGTACTTAACACTGGGATTGACAAACTCAAACAAGCTCTCATTTGTAGCTGCTCTGTGGTTACTGCTCACACACAGATAGCTCTTTGCAGCTGCAGAGTAATTCAGTTCAGCTTGACTGGGCTAAATCAGCTTAGACCACGTCTTGTTTGCATGGGCTGACAGCAGGCAGAAAGGTGGCTGTCATGTCTTGGCTGGCATAAGCCTCACATTTTCCCACCCCTCACTTCTCAACATGTACTGAACACTGACGTATTTTTATGTGATCTTTTCTATACTGAGATCTTTTTACGTACTAGCTTTTTGAGTTGTACAAAGATGTCTTCTAAAATTATTGCCTTGATGCAGCATTGCACAAGATTTGACTAATTCAAATGCAATTACCAATTTTCTCACTTTAGTGAATGCATTCAGTTTTGACTATCTAATTTGAAAAAACGTAGTGGAAAAAAAGGAAATGGAAGAGAAAAACATATAGAGGAGAAGTACAGTGAGAGCAGAAATCTAAAAAGAATTGTTTGCTGTTGTCTCACTTTGGAAAAATTAAATAAATTAGTGAGAAAGATACTCAGATATGCTGAGCAGAATAAAGAAAATCAGGAGAAGCCCAACACAGGGATGATATTTGAATACAAAACCTGAAGAATTTTGAATAAATTAAAAGCAAGTTATACATACATATATATATATATACACACATATATATATGTGTATACATATATATACACATAAATTTCAGTATAGTTTTTGGTAATACCTTTATATGCTGAGGAACTCATTCCCACCAGAATTAACTTGTGAAATAAGTATTTGCAGAAATTTGCACTCGATTTAGACTAGCTTTGATAAAATTACTGGAATAAACATTACAGGAATATCATCTTCATATTTTAAATTGGAATCTGAGCTTTTCATCTCTGGAAAACACTTTTCCATGTGGTAAACTACTGCAAAATTAGTTATCCTTTGTTATGTGCATACCTTTCTCTCAGATATTTATAATTAGTTGGAGATCACCAAATCTCAGAAACCACTGTTTTTTGAGGTTGTTAGCAGATTCATTATTCCTAAATTATTGGAATAACAAAGTCAGAGAAAGCTAATGCTATGGGCCATGACAGCCAGAAAAATCATTGATTAAAATATTTAATAAGCTTATGTGCAAGAAGAAACTCTAGATGGAGCAGTTCCCTTTGTTTGAACTTTGTTTGCTGGGCTGATAATGATTTCACTTAGTTATTAACTATTAGGAAAATGGCTGGCCAAAATACGGTAACACAGTTCTGTTGAAACATTCGAAGTCAGACTGGATTTCCTAAATAAGAAGCTCGTACCTTAGTATAGGAGGAAAACCTGAAGTGAGTGCTCCCCTTCCTTGATTTATTATTTCAACTAACAGCAAAACATCTTTTATGAAATAAAAAAATTAGTGTAGTGCAGCAAAAAGTAATGAAATACTTCATATCAACCTTCTTGAATATATGACTTGCTCTAATGGCAAACTAACATTTAAAAAGGAGAAATATGGAAAAGGTCTACCAAAATATGGGATTTATGGGAACTAAACTGTTGTGTCATGTGCTAGTGTCACCAGATTAATTTCAAGTGCCTCAAACCTCTGCATGTTTTGCCATTTAGAGAAAAGCTCCATGTAGTCAATTTTCAGTCCTATCTCTCGGGAGAAAGATGGAGGGTGGCCAGTGGCCAGGCTTTCCCTTCTAAGTCCTTGTTCACAATGAAGATAGCTGGGAAAATAGAGCCAGTTACCTCAGAGTACTCTGCTTGGACTTCTGGAGCCACCACGAAGAGCATGCGCGGTTGCTTATCTCCATGAATACTACCAGAGTTCCCTCACCTATGCTCCTCTAAACTTTCTCAGACAGCACACCTCCCTAACATGCTTCCAGAGAAGTAGTCCTATTCATCTATTGTGTTAGTCCCCCCTCAATATCTGTAATGATACAATCGCTACTGAATTAGGGATACAAACTACAAAAAAAAACCCAAATAAAAATGAAACAACAACAGCAATAAAAACCAAACACACACACAAAATAACAAAAAACCCCAAACCAAAACCAAAATCAAACTCAAAACCAAGACAGAAGACTAACCTTCTCTGGTTGGACTGCCTCTGTTCTCCATGCAAAGGAGACTCAAAAGAGTAGATTCCACTTAAGTTCCTTTTCCTAATTAAACTCCCTACCAGAAAATTAGACACAAAATTAGACGCATTTCAAAAGAAATGACCTTTCATACCTGATCTCCCAAACCGGAGTTGATGCTTGAGATAAAGCTGTTCACATTAGCATAATTCTCTTTCCCTTCAGAATGAAACTTCAAGGAAAGCAGCTATTGGAGTCTTGCATTTTATTAATAGACATTTCTCATTTTGAAACTAACCTCAAGATACAAAATAATATCTAATGTGCACAAAGACCAGATGATGGGAAATTAAAGGAATCAATTCCAGAGAATATAAGATTCTTTGCAGGCATAGAATAATGAACACTAACAAAAAGATAGTTCTTGTGCCGATATGTAAAAACCTGCAACTGAGAGAATGACAGTTACAGGTCTTTTATTTCTTTAACTTTTTTACCCTGTCCTCAGCCCCTTACACAGCTGGTGTCATGGGCCAAGTTTTTTTAATGGAGGTGGAGATTAACGAACTTTTTGATGGTTTAAACCAATTGGCTATCATTCCATCCTGCCTGACATGTATTCATTGATTGTTGATAAATGCCTCCCAAGATTTTTCTGCTGAACTGTGATCTAACAGTAGAGTACATATTCAAGGAAAGAATAGGATTTGTTGAGCCTCTGGCAAAAAAATTAGATTTGCAGACACAAGATGCTGAGCCACATTGCTAAATGTGATGCTGTGACAGAAGACAATCTATGGAATACTGTTTGCCAGTGGTCGAAGTTCTGAGTCAACAGAAATATTCTCTACCTCTCTCCTGATCTAGATGAATAGGGTTGTTACAGATTAATAAATTGTATGACCTGACGCTACGATTTCAGCACATTAGTCATTCCACATTCACATGCAAGATAAAATAAAGTGGAGATACACATTTTCTAATTAGGAATTTCTAAATCAATAGTCATTCTACAAAAGGAGCTATGATAACAGATGAATATGGGTGGTTGGCAGAAAGCAAAATTATGCCTGGAAGAGCTTACAAATCACAAAGGAAAGCAATCACTTAATTTCTGTTGATTGAGTAGCAGTTAGCAAGACAAACACTGCACTGTACCAATTTATATGTGATTAGAACATGGTAAAAAATGAGAAAAATGCATGCGGTTTAATGAAAGGTTATGAAACACCAGAATATTAATTCTAGGGTAAATAAATAGTGGATTTTTCTCAGAGCACAGTACCTGACATCAGATTAATCACAATATAATGAGTAAAATTATTGTCCATTTCCTGTGAAAAAATATCACAGTTTTGCCATTAACCAAATGGCAGTGAGACAGGTGTCGTTACTAAACTTTAGTATACTGCCCAGCTGTGAAGTGAATCCACAGCTGAAAAGATCAGTCTAACTGTTAGATAAATTAAATCCAGTGAAGATCTAACCAAGAGGTGACTGAAAATGCTGTTTCACGGACACAGATGTCTCTTGCACAGTTCATGCAGACAGGGCAGCCCATATCAAAGAATTGCATTTCCTTTGTCAAATTAAGTATGAGCTGAAGATTCAAAACTTCCACAGTTTGATTACTTCAGAAGTCTCTCTTTTTTAAAGCCATTCCCATTGTCAGAGTGATTTACCTGTCCCTATACTCACACAGATACACATTTGCACACATGGACTAATATAACTTTTCTTAATTCTGTAAGGTTTTTAACTAGAAAATAAATATGAAAAAAAAATAAGAAAAAGGAACACTTCAAAATAGGATCAGGGTCCTGGAGCTGTAAAGAAAAACATATTTTCATAAATCAAGTTTGAATATTGATTTAAAGTTTAGAATATTATTTGCTTTCACTGAAACCATATTCTTTTCTTTAGTGAAGGTCCCAAATTCAGATATAACCACTGAAATTTAAAATAGTTTCCTGAAGGAAAACTAAGTTTTCATCATTTTACTTCAGGGTTCATAGAATCTCTAAATGATCACTTCACACAACACATAGTACTCTCTAAAACAGAAGCCTGTCTCATCAAAATGGGCTTCTATCTTTGCAGTAGTGTTTTTGTGCATCTTTAGTTCTCACAGCAATCACAGTGTATATCGGATTTCTCAAGGGCAAATGATGTAAAGAACAACAGCACTGTTAATCTGAGGGTTATGGATAAGGATCCCTAAATTCAGTAAGCTTAAAAGACCTCTCACTAAACTATCTCAATCATTCTCTCACAAAATGCTTTCAATACACAGAACATGCTCTAAAAAAAAATGCTATGAGCCCCTAGCAGCCACAGTGCAGTAGAAAGAGAGACTAGATGTTTTGCCTAAGCAGAGGAGTAGACGTAGTACAAAGCAAGAAGGTAATAAAGCATCCTAAACAAGCCTCAGTTTTCACACCTTCCTGACTCTGAATCTCTAATGAAAAACTTCTTGTATTTTCCAGTTCTGGTACTGTAAAGGAAAGTGAAATTATCTGGATTTTGTTCTTTTCCTTTAATGGCAACAAAGGAATCTCACAAAGATAGATGCTTGTAAGTGTTTGAGCTACCCCGTGAAAGCTAATCTATCCAGTTCTGTGTTCCACAGCCAGGACCATGTCTACATAACTTTGCACAAGAATGCTCACGCTTTTCGCCATACCAGTAGATATGTGAGTCTCATCTGTCCTGAGACTTTCAAGGCCTCCTCCCCTGTGCTGAACAGGTTCTGTTATTGTCCGGTTTAAGATGTCCGACTGAAGCATAAAATACAAGGAGGTAATGGCCCTTAACTTAAAGTTGAGAAAGAGCTTGGCCATAGGATTTCTGCTAATTTGAGCGCAGATTATTTCTAAGCACTTGTCTATTACGGTCACAAAAGCCTGGTGTCTGCACAAGGAAAAGAAGCAACAGTTGAGTGCTACTGACAGTTGAGTAGTTAGTGTTTTCTCTGCTAGATGTCAGCAATCGTTGCTATTTGATTGCTGCAAGCAATGTTTTCCAAACAGTAGGCAAAATCCTGCCTCTGCAGATTTCAATGGCAAAACTCAGCTGACTTCAGTGGGCTCTGAATTTAATTTACTGACACTGTATTTTAAAACTCAGAATTTGCCAGAGGCCAGCAGATCTTCAGAGAAAAATAATTCTTAAAAAAGTACAGAACAAGAGGGAAAAATCCATTTCTTTCCTAGCAGCTAAAAATCTTTCAGTGCAATGAGTACAAGAGAAAATATTCTTTCTCACTGTATCTTAAGGGAGTTTTTAGTGTATATGAAATGTAATCTCTCTTTGGATCACAACAACCTGTTCGTTGCATTCAGCCAAGAGCCACTATTCCTACGTATGCAATTGGATGATTTGTTATAAAGGTTGTCTTGGAGTCTGATGCTGCTGATAGCTCCACTTCCCACCAGTAAAACTTCTTTTAATCAGGGAGATGAAGGTTTTGGTTCTGTCTTTGTGAAAGTGCCTTTGCCTTTTTTTAATACTGCCAATTTAACTACAAAAAATATTAAAATTATCAATAATGTTAGACTAAGTGAAGAAATTAAAACATACATCACTCCCACTGTCACTAAACACAAGATCCAGTCCCTAGTAAGTCCCATGATGACTGTTTAGACTGGTTATAGATGCTGATAGTCTAGAAAATATGTATGAACATATATCTCAGCAAAATTTTTACTTTTAGATGATGCAGAAAGGATTGGCCAGTTGGGGCTTTAGTGTCATCCTTTGATGTAAATTTGTATATATAAATGGAATTCATGCAAAAGATGACTAAATACTTCCTCTTCATCCTTCTTCAAATATCACTACATCATCTGTGATTAAAATAATTTGCTCTTGCAGAGGTCAGTATGGTTTTTTTTTTATATTAATGGCATAATATCATCCATTAATTAACTTTAAAATGTCTATATACTTTATAAGAAGTTAGAGCATGAAACAAGGTCAGGTTACCACAACTTTAATCTACCAGGTTCTGTCACTAAGGCAGAAAAAAAGCATTAAAGTTTTCTTCATTACTCTATGTTGTCTGTATTTTACATCATAAAATTTGAGTACATTAAAAGATAAATACAAAGAACTCACCACTGAAATCATACTGTTTTCTGCAAAACTGTATTTTAATAGCCCAGTATTTTGTTTGGTAAATAGTTTCATGCAGTGGGATGAGAAAGGTAGAAGAACACATTTTGTTCCCCTCTTTGGATACGGTAGCATAGATTTTCCTGATTTTTAAAAGTAATTTTTATTTTCATGCAATAAATATTAATTTGTTGATTGACTTGATGTTAACACTGAATTCTTTCGAATTACTTATTACTGCAATGAATAAAAATTGATCAATTAATCAAAAATATAAACAAAAATACATGTAAAAAAATTAATAATTTTCACATGAATGTTTCATTTCCTGTTAAGATTTTCATGGCTTAGATGTATACTCATAGGCACATAATGCAACAGTTTCACAACTAACTTTAGACCATATGTTAAGATGCATGTATTTTTTGTACGAAGCACTTAACATTACTTGTTTAATTATTTTCCTCTCAAGAATTCTAGTTTCTTCTAATTTGTGAGTTTATTTATACAAAGAAAGCTAGAAACAAACAAATGCATTCCATTTTCTATTATTTTTTTTACTCGATCTATTCTGATTCCACAAGTCAAAACATAAGAAAATGAAACAAAACAAAGAAAGAAAGAGTAAAATCTTCCTCATTAAAAGACAGGAGGAAAAATGAAATAATATACATGGCTTTGGGAGAATACAGCAGATGTTAGTTCCTCCAACCATAATCCTCAACATCAAGTAGTCCTTAAAGACTCTGTGGGGAAGTGGTTTCCAAAATGCCTGGATTGTCATGATACTGTGTTTGAATTCTAACTATTACTCATTTCGGTTAGGCTCAGTTCAGGAAATCTGAGAAGCTTTGAAACATATGTGCCTACATTGCTAACTGTTTTTCCCCCCACCCTCCGCCTCTTCCTTTCATTATCTTCTCCACACAACCTTTTCTTCATTTCCCTTGACTTCATTCAGCTTTCTCATGCTGGCATTCATAATGAATAAATTCACTGGTACAGCTAGGAATATATTACTGTTGAATATTCCCTGCAGCAAAGTTCCATCAAAATTGCTTATCACTGACAGATGCCCACTCAGAGATGCAAAACTGCCTAACTCAGTCCTCACTTTCCTACCCAGTTTTATGATATGTGAATGAAAATGGACGTGGGAGGATGACAACCTTTGCCTCTAAGGTACAAATCTCTTAAGTGTTCTAATTATTTTGATTCCCATCCAGGCTGCTGGAAGTTTACCTATTTCATGTGTGCTGGCATTCACCAGCCAGCAAAAATAAGGCCAGCTTGAATAACCTCATTGTTTGAACTGCTTTCCAAAATTAATACTCTCAGGACATTCTTTCGAAAAACAGGAAAGGAGATGGGAAATAACACTCTCAAACTGTATGAATAGTTCTTGGTTCACTTGTGTTCACACACACACACACACACACACACACACACACACACTGTGCAATCTCAGCACTTTCTTCAGTGATGGATTCACTTCTTTGCCCCCTCTAGCTTTTTCTGCAAGATAGGAAAGTGCTTCTACTGCTAGCATCATTAAACCACATTATTGAAAATTTGGCCATCACACCACAGATGCAGTGTTTCAAGTGTGATACTAGTGTCAAAAGACCTGTTGCTATTAACAGATGGCAAGGGACTTGGGATGTGCTGGTGGAAGCTTGCACAGAAGTCTCAGACTTCTGCGTCTGAGAAATCAAGAGGGTGGATGTACCTCTGCACTCTGCTCATTTATGACTGCGGATTGTGCTTGGATGCCTGTACTGGGTGTACAGAACATTCACCAAGTTATCAGCAAACATGACTAGACGGACTTCTTAAACAGTTATTCATGCTAAAACACCCAGTAACGGGAAAGGGTTTCAGGCACTGTCTTCTCAGGATTCAATGATGTATGACTTCTGACATGGTCTCCTACAACATCCTTCTCTCTAAACTGGAGAGAGATGGATTTCATTGATGAACTGTTTGCTGGATGTCAATTGGTTGGATTGTCACATCCAGAGAGTAGAGTTCAGTGGCTCAATATCCCACTGGTCTTCAATCCACATGGAGATCAGTGTCAAGTGGTGTCCCACAGGGACGTGTACTGGGATATCTTAATATCTGCTAAATATCTTCATCAGTGATGTAAAGAGTGGGATTGAATGTACCCTCAGCAGTTTCCAAATGACATCAAGCTAAGTCATGTAGTTGACACCCATGAAGGACAAGATGCCATTCCAGAGAGGGACTTGAAAAAGCTGAAGAAGTGGGCCCTTCAATGAGAACAGGTGCAAAATCCTGCGCTAGGGTTGGAGCAGCGCCCTGCTATCAATACAGGCTGTGGGAGAAACATCTTGAGAGCAGCCCTGCCAAGGACTTGGACATACTGGTGGATGAATAGCTGGACATGACCCAGCAATATGTATTTGCAGCCTGGAAAGCCAGTTATCCTGGGCTGCATCCAAAGCAGCGTGGGCAGCAGGGCAAGGGAGGGGATTCTGCCCCTCTGCTCTGCTCTGGTGAGACCCCACCTGCAGTGCTGCATCCAGCTCTGAGACCCCCAGCACAGGAAGGACATGGACATGTTGGAGAGAGTCCAGAGAAGGGCCATGAAGAGGATTAGGGGGCTGGAGCCCCTCTCCTATGAAGACAGGCTGAGAGAGCTGGGATTGTGCAGCCTGGAGATAAAAAGGCTCCAGAGAGACCTTATTGCAGCCTTTCATTACCTAAAGGAACTTAAAAGAAAGATGGGAACAGAATTTTTTAGCAGTGCCTGTTTGATAGGACATGGCGTAATGCATTTAAACTAAAAGAGGGTAAATTCAGGCTAGATATAAGGAAGAAGTTTTTTACAGTGAGGGTGGTGAAATACTGGCACAGGTTTCCCACAGAGGTAGTGGATAGTCCATCCCTGGAAACATTCACAGTTGAGTTGGACAGAGCTCTGAGTAACCTGACCAAGCTGAAGATGTCCCTGCTTGTTGCAGGAGGGTCAGACTTAAGGTCATTTAAAGATTCTTTTCAACCCAAACTATTCTATGATTTTATCATTTTGTGTGTTCATGGAAGGACAGTGGACATCCCTGCTGCAAGGCACAACCTAGGCACTACTTGTACGTGAAGTAGAGGTATGAAACCTGGTTGATTGAATCTTAAAGAAAGAGAAGCTTAATCCTGCAAGTGCATCAATGCAGTCTGTGCCACTACTTGGCGAATTTGAACAGCTTTGTATTTGTTGGGATGGAGGCTAACAAAGTGAGACTTCTACCTGTTTTTGCTAAACCATGTGAAATCTGCTCAAGTTTGATCCATTTTTTTCCCCAGATACAGAAAACAACCACATACTGTCTATCTTATTTTATATCAAGACTGCAAAGCAAAGAGCTACCTCCAGAGAAAACAAAGTGCCAGTATCTTTTTTACTCTACTACAGAGGCTGAGTCATAATAGGAAGAAGTATCCTTTTGCACTGAAGTATTTTGCACTGCCTCTGCCTTTAACTAAGCATTTCTAGGAAAGTAGACAGGATTGCTGAAATACCTACAAATCCCCACTGCAAAATAGATCCCATCTCCATTTTTTTCTCTTCCAAATTTTTCCTCTTTCTTCAAGGCCAGACATGGTATGTAAACTGAAGCAAAAACCCCTATATATATTCTACATCTATCTCGTGGAAAGCACTGAATTCTGCACTTATAACACTGTTGGTTGCAGCATGCTGTGTACCTGGGTTCAAAGTGAAGTTTGTACTTTTGTTCTCTTGCCAGTACTTTTGATCTATTCCAGAAGACTACTGCATCCTTCTTTGCCACTGTATATCTCCAGCATGCTGTGTAAATTTGAGCTTGGAAAAAAATATAATTTAATATGATTACAGAAGAGAGAGAAAAAGAGACTTTAAAAAGCATTGTTCTAGGCTTACAGTAATGAGGAGACAAAAAAATAGACATACATGAGCTCTTGTATTGGTTACAGTAAAGACAGTTTAAAACACACTCCTCCAGACCCACTTTTTACAAGAAAGAAATGTTGAAAACTACTGAAAGCAGCTTTCTCTTTCCCACTCCATTTCTCTCCTTTCTTCCCCTCCCCCACTGGCACTCCTATGGCATTAATTCAGCTCAAAGGTATTTTGCACAGGTGTTTATGTAACTGTGATACACTGGGAAAATTCCAACTCAAATTGATTCAGCTCGAAGACCTCCTAACCGCACTTCCATCAGCACAGTGGGGTGGTCTAGATCCATAGTAAATGGCCAGTTCAAGAAATTCGGCAGACTTTCTCTAACCTCCTAAACCAGGCTCCTTAGCACTGGTGTGTATCAATGAATCCATTGCTAGTAATGAATTTCCTGTCACGAAAAATATTGGACTGTTGAAGAAAGCAGGGTAAAAGTCTAAATGACCGTCTCGCTGTTTCTTTTCCCTGTGGTTTGCTTGGAAAACACATCTCCAATTGTTTTACCATAAGCTAAGTTGGTTCAATGAGTTGCCACTAGACAATTTTAAAATCGCTGAGAAGGTTTTAAGTCCCAGCTATTTCAAAACATTACTTTGCAAGGCTGCAAAAAATTAATGTTAAGAAACAAAGTTAGCTTGTATAGAAAAGGTATTTATTTAACATTATAAATGCTAGATGCTGAATCATTTTTTGATGCAGAATAAAACAAAATATTTGGGGAAATTGCTCTCTTGGCAAAGTTACATACATTCATTTGAAACAAAGGATCATTTAAAAGCAAAATAAAGGAATCTGTGGTGCACATAGTCATTGAGAGTCTTTGGCTGTAAATTCTCCTCCCTTTTCTCTGTGGAAGCACATGTCTTTGCCTGCTGTTCATCAGCCTTGATTTTGATGGGGTGATTTTTAGTCAGCTGTCTCTATCATTTTGGCACAGACAAAAATCCTTTAAAAAATGTTACACTTCATCAAAGTGTATCATGAGACTTCACGGTCATTATCTCAATGGTTGCTCTGATGTGCTACAATTGGCAGGGCCACAGACGGTGGGGGGTGTATTAGAAGAAAGCCAGTGTTTCATGTGGAAAGCTGGCAAGCCTCTCCAAGCTTCTGTCAACAACTCAGCGGTCTGATCCGATGCACTGAGTGCTGATTATGCTCTTGTTTCTGTAGGAAGTAAACAAGAAAATGAATTCCACAGCACAACACAGCCTCTTTGTATCTTTAAAATGGCGTGGCTGGAAGCCAGCCAGCCTCGTTGAAAGTTTGGCCATTTGTGTCATCAGGGCCCTGGTACTGATGGAGGCTTTGATTACAGCTTGGATCCAGCACGGAGACCTTTCATGGACAACCACTCAGCAAATAAAGGCATTGATAGGTTGTTGGGTCAATTTAGCCATAAGGGCGTAGAGCAAGGTCCTTTTGAAAAGACTAATGGATTAGCTACACAACCAGTCCCACTGTAGGGCCTTATTTCTCAAGTAACTTCATGACTGCTTTCCAGCTTGGCAGGGACTCTCTTCCTCTACAGCTAGCTCCAGTGCGTTCTTGTTATCAATAGTGCAGCTCAAAGGATTAGACACAAAGAGCTTTACAATTTAATGAAAACAGCTGTTGAAACAACAATTAAGGCAAACAATAGTTTGCATGAAAAACTATTAATTATGCAAAGTTATGCAGAAAGTAGAATACTCTTTTATTCATAACTACCTAATGTGACTGACAGAAAGTTAGACACCTTCCCCACTGTTGATTTAAATTTTTCAGCAAGTGGTGTTGCTTATAACAATATTCACGATTTTTTGCTTTGTTAACATTTGAGCAGCTAATGGTTCAGAGCCTATGAATTCTCTGTGGTATGGCTGCAGCACGAACAAGTAAAACAGCAATCTAACAGCTAATATTTCATGTTGAGGCAGTACTGAGCTCTGAAGTTACGGCGCTACTTTACTACGAACAATGCCTCACAAAAGCAGTATGCCATATCGCTATTTCCATGTATTCCTCCCTTTTCTACCCTGATACTTTTACACAGTCTCTTCCATCATGTGCCTTTGTGGTGATGCCTCAAAGGCAGGCACTTGGTCAAATCACTCACCACAGGTTGCTTCAGCAGTATCCACTTGACACCCCCTTTCTACCTTCAGTGAACTGCTAGCCCCCTGCCTCCTTGTCTCCCTTCTCACTGACTCTCAGAAATTCATTGCTTCTCTATTTGCAGTCTCCATCCTTGACTAGCAGTGCTGAGAATTGACTTACAGTCTTTTGAATACAGTATGTTCCACATCTTGCCTCCTTCCAGCACCTTGAGCCACCATACCAAGAAGTCCCATTTAAAATGTTATTAGCTTTGCAGATATAAACAGTGTCTTATGCCTCCAACTACTGTTTATTTCAGCTGCCAGTTAATTGGCATGCTCTAACACCCTTATTAAGCCAACTTGAAAATATTGCTTCAGAACGCCTTGGGAATATAACTAATTTCATGCTAGAACCTAATAAGTAGGATCTGACACTCTTTCATATCTTCAGTAATCCATTAGGTGACTGTAACTTCTTTCAGTGACTGGATGAAAGCTTTATTAGTCATAGGGTCTCTACTCCAAACACATCACCAGAATTTAGTACAGTATCAGCACTAAAATGCAATTTCTGACTTTCTGACTAAATAGACATTCAGTAATGTCCCAGAATGCAGTTTCAGATATCCACTTTAAAAGCTTTCTGCTAAACAGGATTATAATTCTATTCAAACATTTATTTTTGTTTCCTTAAGCAGTTTTAATTTAACAAGAAATGTATATCAGTGACATGAATAAACTAAACTAAACTAAACTAAACTAAAATATTAAGTCCATACTGGATCAGCTCCTTAAATGATACAAAAAGAATTGTGCCATCTTATTTAAGAATGTCACACAATATTTCAATCAATGTCCTGTAAAGCTACTTCCTTCTAAAATTCAGAGCATAAACTTGCTTCCCTCCTCCACCTCGTTCTGCTAAATATCTTCCTTTTTCCTTTTTCCCTTTTTTCCTTTCAGTTTCATAAAGTAAGGGTTTTTCTATCCATGCTGGCTGATGCTTAAAAGTGGGATCTTCTGTTATCAGTATGTCTATAGCAGCCTGCGAAAGTTCATTAGCACATTTGCTGGCAATAATCCGGTTAAAGAATACTTGTTCAAAATCTCAAAAATAATTTTATTATGAGTAAATGCAAGCTCATTTTCCATTGTAAAGTTAGACAGAAAACAAATGTCTTATACAGCACGATGCAATTTATATTTTTCACTAGAGACTTCTAAACAGCATCTGAAATTTGAAAGCAATTACACCAGTTATCCAGACGTGATTTTTCAATCATTTTGTTTTTTTTTTTTTAATTTTAAAAAATTTCTTCAGCAGCTCTTATTCAGTGATACTTCTCATAGCTGTCATGCTGGCACAGTGTTCCCTTCTCTTCATTAGTCATTCAGCTCATGGAGCTTAATTGGACAAGGCTAGAGCGAATTTGACAAACATCACAGCAGCAGAAAAAGCAATCACTCTTTCAAGATGAAAATTTGTTTGATGTCTTACTGTGTAACTCATTTACTCTCCTTGGGCATCATGTGACCTGAATGTTAATCAGTCATTGATTGGCTTCTCTCCGTGGACAGTCACGTGGCAGGAATATTAATGGACTGGGACCGGTAGCGGCACTGGTAGGCAACCTTTGGATTGGCTGCCAGGTTAAGATAGGGAGATAAGTGGGTGCTTGATGAACACTTGACAGAACTTCACAGAAAATTAAGGCCCTAAAATAGCATGAGAAAGTCTTGTCAAATCAAGCATGATTATCATTGAATGCTTAAGGAATTCATCATCTGCACGAAATTGATACACTTCAGTACCAGCAGGCCCTGCAGTCAGCAGGGACTCATCAGACTTTTATTTATATGTGTTCTCCAAATCACATTAATTCTGAGAGCTAAAACATGCTAAGGATGAAGGTTATTTTCTGTTCAATCTAATTTATCTATGACAATAATCATCACTAATAATATGTCAAATTAGATTGCAGTCATTTTATGCATGCATGCTGATTTGGAAAATAGTGTTAAACCATCCCATAGTAATTAACAATTGCTAAAGGTGTGCAGGGCCTAAAGTCATCAGCCTATCTAGATAGAAAATTACATTTTACAGAAGGGATTTATAGATATGTATCTTTATCTGACTCTGAATATAAATTACAACCTGTAAAAGTAGATGTAAATTTTTATTAAGCAATTAGGGCTAATAATCTTTGAAGGAGGTGTGTCCCTCGCTCCAAATTATTTTGGGCCAGATTCTGCTACTCTAGAAACGAAAAGGAGTTGTACCTTCATTAGAATGAATGATTCTTTGTTCTTCATATTTTCCTTTTTTTTTCCCTTTTTCTGTGGGTTAACTTTCTAAACATTTACTAACAGCTTCTAGCTTTTAGTACAGATTTAGCAAGGTTTTGCAAGTACTTATACACAAGACTATTCACTGTACAAGTATTAACAGCAGCAGTTGTACTGTAATTACATGTATTATAACAATGCACATTCCACAACATCTGCCAGTGTTATTAATTTAATACATTCTGATCTTGATGCGATACTGGTGGGTGGGGGCTGTTGGTGGTGTTATTGGGTTTTGCTCCCATTTTTTTCTTTTAGATGAAAGCAAGATCAGAAATTGTGCAGATTAACCCACCCAGAATCCCCTATTCTTAAGGAATCATTAAAGCAAAAATTGCTTCTACTGAAATGCTGTTAATGGTTCTTTTTTTCACAGTAGGTATTTCATGGTACTGATTGCTTTAATAATACTTTTACAGTCTCTTGACTTATTAAGTATTACTGTATTGCAAAATACTTCATTTAAAACTGTCTGCTTGGTAATGAACTTTTAAGGGAGCACTTATATCCTTTTTGGCTGTTTTTTGCACACACACGTACACATACACACACAAAAGCATGCTTTGGCTTACAGAATTACATTTTAAAAATACGAGGAAAATAATGTGTTGTTTCTTATTTTCCCTACTCTAATCTCTCGTGATCCTGGTACTGCCTCTCTCTCTCTTTGGAGACCCTCTTTATTGATTAAATGAATCTGCTCGAAAGGCTGGTTCCCAGGCTCTTTGATCTAATCCGATCTGATCTTATCCGATCACTTCAGCAGGACATTGGGGAATTAACAATAAGCAGCTTTACCACAAGTGTTTAATAACTCAACACAATCTCCTTATGGCTCCGAGCTGCTCATGTTCTCATCCAGTCAACGGCTCGCGGTGTAACAGATTGGACATCCCTCTGAACCTGAGGAATTTTCATGCACTGTGAAACTAATCGCTTCAAGTTCCTTCATAAATCACACAAAGCAGATTTCAGCATCTTAACAAATTGAAAAAAAAAGGAAAAAAGGAATGGGGGGAGAAATTCATCCACTGAGCTAAGGACTTGGAAGGGGCACGAGGAGGGGAGGAGGTATAATCTAAATTCTGTCATCTTATTTAATGTGTTTCTCATCTGCTTAACTTTCACAAGCATAAAATAATTCAGGCAGACTAAAGCTTTACAACCCTTCAAGCTCACACTGACCTTATTTTTTTCCCCTGTATGATAGAAAACATGTGGTTGCTGTAGCAGTTGCATTATTTTGTCCCTGTAAAAATCTCTGAGTTTGCTTTCAGCATGAAATTAGGCAGGTAGCAACATCACACAGACTGGCATGGTATTTTAACTTCCCATTGCAGGTGGCTACTAACAGTGAATGGATGACCAGATGGGATACCTTGATGCTGACAGGACAATCAAGGTTACTTTTTTGAAATTCAAGAGCAGTAGTATCTCCAACGTGGATCTTGTGTGAGATTTGTTTAGCCCTTACACCTTTTCATGTCACAGTCCTCTAGACAAATAGAGTTTTACTTCTACTTTCCATGTACCAGAAGGAGAATCACAGTAGTTAACATTTGGGCTAACTCTAAACAGAAGAAGCTGAGTTGGAAGAGATCCACAAGGATCACTGAGTCCAGCTCCTGGCCCTGCACAGCACCATCCCCAAGAGTCACACCATGTGCCTGAGAGCATTGACCAAACACTTGAACTCCCTCAGGCTGGTGCCGTGACCTCTTCCCTGGAGAGCCTGTTCCAGTGCCCAACCACTCACTGGGTGAAACTTTTTTCTAATATCCAACCTAAACCTCCCCTGACACAATTTCAGGCCATTCCCTCTGGTCCTGTCACTGGGCACCACAGAGGAGAGATCACAGCCTGCCCCTCCTCTTTGCCTCACGAGGAAGTTGTAACTGAGATGAGATCTCCTCTCAGTCTCCTCTTCTCCAGGCTGAGCAGACCAAGTGAGTCTTCCCCTCAAGGCCCTTCATCATCTTTGTTGCCCTCCTTTAGATGCTAATAATAGTTTAATGTCTTTCTTACATTGTGGCACCCAAAGCTGCCCCCAGCACTCGAGGTGAGGCCGCCCCAGCTCAGAGCAGAGCGGGACAATCCCCTCCCTTGCCTGGCTGGCGATGCTGTGCCTGATGCACCCCAGGACACGCTTGGCCCTCCTGGCTGCCAGGGCGCTGCTGACTCGTGTTCAACTTCCCAGGACCCCCAGGTCCCTTTCCATGGCACTGCTTTCCAGCCTCTCATTCCGCAGTCTGTCCATACATCCAGGGATGCCCCGTCCCAGGTGCAGAATCCGGCACTTTCCCTTTGCTGAACTTCATATGGTTGGTGATTGCCCAGCCCTCTGGTTTGTTGAGGTCTCTCTGCAGGCCCTCCCTGCCCTCGAGTCAACAGCCCCTCACAGTTTTGTATCATCTGTGAACTCGCTCAGTATCCCTTCCAGTCCTGTTGTGCTGGCTGTGACTGATGACTGTGTTTCAGCATATTTAGTATTTCCAAGAATAACCTTCTTCATAACTTTATCAGGCACTGAAGTCAGACTGACTTCAGACTGACTGAACAGGCCTGTAGTTTCTGGGGTCTTCCTTCTTGCCCTTCTTGAAAACTGGGACAACATTCCCCAGCTTCCAGTCAGCTGGGACCTCTCCACATTCCCAGGACTGCTCAAAAATTACTGAGAGAGGTTTTGTGATGACACCAGCTCTTTGAGGATGCTTGGATGAATCCCATCATGCCCCACAGATGTGTAGGGATTCAGCTGAAACAGTGAAAAAGATCATTAGTCCGAGATGAGAACCAGGCCTTTCAGACCCATGAAGAAGTCCTTAAAAAATCTGGCCCTTTTGCTGTACAGCCAGCTCATGCGGCCAATGCCTTTGGGATTCCATCGAGCTAGTTTAACATTTATCCAACACCTCAAAATTAAGTTCACTAAGTCCTTTTACACAGTTGTGAAGACTCCTACACAGCAAACAAAAAGTATTAACAATGCAAATATACGTATCAAATTAGATTCACCTGAAATATATGTAAACCTGATTTCAAGAGTTTTGTTAGAGTTTTAAGGAGACATGGAAGGTGTTTGATAATTGGTTTTCCTGCCAACATATTTATCGAATTATATCAAAACTTGGGTTTGTAATAAAGGTGCTAAATAGTACCAATTTTAAATGTAGCTATTAATTTTAATGGTTTCTTTTGAAAGCATTTATCTACTGTCAGAAAGTTCCTTGCTGGATTTCTTAACACTTCAAGTTACTCTACAGTACGGCTATAAATGACAATAGGTGTCTAACCAAAGTATCTCATCCTGCTCAGATCTTAGATCAATTAGAAATTCTAAAATTATTGAAGCTGCAGTTCATTTTCAGCTAATGTATTTGAAATTCAATTTTTAAATCCAAATATAGTTATGATCTTCAAATACAATTCAATCATTCTGTTACTTTATAAAGTACCTCACTTATAAAGACTACTCAAAGTATTGCCATAAAGGATTTAAGGTCAATTGCAAATTCTTTTATCTATAGTTCAATCAAGAAGCATTAAGGAAGGCTTGAAGGCCACATATATCTAGCTGAGTTCATCTGAATCTTTAAAATTATGCAATAAATGGAAAAATCTCCTATAAATGGACCCTTCTTTGATACATATGGAATTGCTTGCCTCCTATGAACAATGCTTTTTGTCTGGTTAATGTCACAGGGCTACCATGTAAGGGGCCTTTAATTCTCTTTCTTGCTCGGTAGTAATCACCAGCCACCAGAGACTTCTTTACTCTGTATTTACTTAACTTTCATATTAAGCAGTGATGATGGCAAAGTTATGGACAACTTTGGTGAGAGTTATGATGTGTGGATCATTTGAAAACCAACCACAGTAATTCAAAAATACTGTGGACTAATCGTGGATGATTTCTGGAAACAAGTCGAAGGAAGAAACAAAACCCAGTGTACCTTCTTAAATTAATTCAGATGGAAATATTTTCCTATCAATGAAACAATATTTATAGAATTGATATACTATGCAGATGCTCCAATAGGGGGATTAATTTTGTTGCTATTGTGCTTGGAGTTCACTGGGATTTAATGTTTATTTGTACCATTTACTCCTAAAAATTTTCCAGAAATGTTGTTTCATTTGGCAACTGGATTTTTCAAAATTCAGCAATTAACAGGGCTAACTTGTGTACATGACCATATCAAAAACTCTTTTCACTATTCCTCTTCATCCAAATAACCACAAAAAGGCCACTAAACTTGGGAAATAATTCTGGAAAATACTGTTGTATGATTGCCAGTTTGAGGCTTTCATGACACTGGCTTAACATTTTCCAACAAAACTGTTTTTTCAGAACACTATTGATTGTTTTACATTTATTAACACTATTTATTTATTTACATTTATTAACACTATTTATTGTTTTACAGAAAGCACAAAAGTTAATTTTAATGAACTTCTGATGTAATAGTCAGCATTTCTTCTCTTGCCATCACAACTGTTGTGGTTCTTTAAAGCCTAAAGCCCAACAAGTTTGGGTAGCATACCTGTTGTACCATTTTCCCCTAAGGTGCTGGATTGTGGTTCTATAGACAGCTTGATTTGTGAACCTTGTAGTATTGTGAAACCAGAGCATAGAAACCTGAGAAAGGCCAGCAGCTCAGCAGGAATATTGGAGACCTCAAGAATGAAACCTTGAACTGTTCTTCACACTACTTCCGTGCTTCATTACAGAACTGAACTGCAAACCTCTTTTGCATTGACATTTTCTGTACAAAATCTTTTGACTAACTCAGAAATAGTATAACTTTATGGGTTATTTTTCCATCCATGTTTTTGGTTTTGGTTTTTTTTGGGTTTTTTTGGGGTTTTTTTGGGTGTTTTTGTTTTTGGTTTTGATTTTGGTTTTTTTTTGTTGTTGTTGTTGTTTTTGTTGGTTTTTTTTTTAATTAAGCCATCTATTTTACATTCCAGAAATTGAACTCTGTGTGGTCATTTTGGGGGTTAGCTTTTATTTTCCAAAAACTCCAGGGAGACAAAAATGCTGATTTTTAACACTATGTTTGTAGCAGCTTGATGCAGCATGACTGCATGGTTATGTCACTTTTATGTTTTTCAGAATCATAGTAATCAGATCTTGTTTGATATTCCCATGAAGGACTATAATGGGAATGGATGTTTGCCTGTAGCTGGTTTCCCTCTTAGCTTACTGCAAATGAGATGAAGCAAGATCCAGAATTTTGCCTTAGTGTGAGAGCCAAATGTTACTTGGCGCATTACACTCCAAAATTATACCAAGGTTAAAGACATCAGTCTATGGGTAAATCTGCGTACTTAGCTGCACAGGCTGACATAAGGATAACAAACACACTCTACTCATAAAGCTGATTTATCAGAGAATGTGGAGAAAGGATAAATGTTTAGACCTTTATCATGTTCATTGCACAGTCTTTCAAATATGCCATGATGAAGATCATGACTGACAGCCAGTACTCTGAAACAAAGCCACTTTAAAGCCTAGTTGTCATTATAGAAATTCTCTTTGTATAAGGTAGTGTAAGAGTAGGAAAAGAAACTAAAGGTCTCCAGAATTTTCACCATTTCCTGTTCCTGTTTCCAAGAACAAGTGTTTTGATTCCACTTACAAAACAAACTTTTATATGGGTACATTAAAAATAAATAGAACCCTAAAAAAACCAAAGACTGTATTCTTCATATAGGATGAAGGTTAAGAGAAAACCACAGATAGCAAATATCAGTCATTGTTGTTTAATGATCAGCTGAAGGCAATTAAGATATCTAAGGATGAAAAAGGTATGAGAAACAAGTGCAGAAGTGTTAGGTATTTATCCAGCTGTACTGACTTTATCCAGGAGGTTTCTGTCCTTCACCTATGGCTGCACACCAGCGTATCGCAATGGTTAGGGCAAATCAAGAACTGCAAAGTATGAAGCAGTGACGTGCAGCGATATTACAGCTGAATTGATGCAGTGCTGTCACTTCCTTGCAGCACAGACTGTCAATAAGCAGGTTATCTTGTGAGACACCATATTGTGCTGTGCTGGCACAACACATCTTTGATGGCATGGGTTCTCCTTGCATAGCTTACTGTCTCTCCATATGAAATAGGGTATAAAACCCAGTAAGATTTCATGTTCTATCAATAAAGATATGTTTTTTATAATGTAAAGTATCATGAAATCAGACTTTCTTCAAAACAGCATACCAGGCTTCTTCATCAATTGTTTTAATTTTAGAAATGCAGCACCGGAATTGTAAGATATTTCCTCTTTTCAAGGTCACCAAATAGGCACTTTCAAAAACACACATGGTAATTACGCAATAAGGAAAGCCTAAATTCAAAGAAGCAACTCTGTTCATATCAGAAATGGTAGTGAGTTGTACTTAGGACTTAGTGCTGAGTATTTGAGAACACCATGAACTATGCCACTATTTTTCAAATCTTTTTATCCGGGCCAGGCTTGGGCACCTAGACTACTATGTTATGTTAGTTTATATTTTCATTTTTAGTAACTATATTCCACTGCTGACATCAGTGAGCTCCGATATTCTCAGCTGAGACGTTTACCTGGTCAGTAAGTCCCAACTTCTTTAGTCTTTAAAAGGACAGAAGTCATGGTACTTGGGTGTTAGTTTAATGCCCGTTTAGTTATCTAAGCAAATTCCTTCGGAGTTGTAGTCCAGATCTTTTTAAAGGTGTCTAGATGCCTAAAAATATGGTAGAAATAACCATATCCTACAGGGATCTTGTAGTGATGGATATACTCTGTCCAGCATGTCTACAGTAGGTTAGTTTCCCATGCTTTCCAGATAGACAGCACAGAAAGGCAATTCTAGGTTGTCATTCCTCTCACTCTAAGGCATTTTTTTGGCAATAATTTAGATGACTCATATTTTAAAAGTTCCAACTTCACTCCATGGTCCCTCAGAGGTTCCCAGCTAAGACTCAGACACTTGCACCATAAGCCATCTAGGGTGAACTGCGCCTTGCTCTTGGTGCTTGCTTGCACCACTTCGTGTAAAAGAAAATCTACAAATCATCCCACTGTGTTTACACACTCTCAAATTCTGAGTCTTCACACACCAGGCAAAAATTTTTGCTACTCTGCAGTGTCCCCACTTAGAGTACTCTCAAAGTTCAAAAATTATTACAACATGTAAACACATTCTTGACATCAAATACTGTGAAAAAGCCTTCATTCCTTGCAGGCTGCTGCTATTCATACGTAAAACAGAATATTGTGTTATTAAAAAAAAGCTTCCCAAATGAAAGCCACAAATTGGAGAAGAAGACTTTAAAATAAAAGTGCATACATTTTGTCTGTTTTGAAATATCGCCAGACTAAATCATTAAGTGCGGATCTTGTTCCACGAGGTCTGCAGAATTCAACCACGAAGCCACCACACCAAGGCTGTTGTGCCAAACAAAACACAGCAGACTAGTTATGGTCAATAAAATCTCTAAATCAAATAAATGTTCTTCATGCTTAGAACACTTCCTGATGTCAGGGAAAATACATATGAGTTTTCTTAGATATGGGGAAATGTTCTGGTATCAATTTATTAGTTTAAAAAAAAAAAAAAGGTCGCAATTCAAGATTGAGAAACATAAAAGCCAGGTAATCCTTCATCCAGCTTTATAGATTTTTAGTGGGTAAATTTGCATCAGTCGAGGTACTCACGGGATTAAGGGTTACTGTTGTAGGCCCAGAATCTTCTTCTTTTCTGATGAAGCTTCGAGGCAGGGATGTAGAAATTATGAGCAGCATGACTAAATAGTTTGTTTGAAGATACATGCATATGTTTGTGTGAGTGAGCTTTGGGGAAAAGGCACATAGGCTCAAACATGACAAAGGAATCAGGTAATCTTCATGTGCCGTGACTTACAGCAGAAGTACATTGAATGTTTTCAAAAGACAAGTATTTGCTATTTCTCCAGTGAAAACGCATGCCACTGAGGGTGCAAGAAAACGATTTTGCAGGTATAACTTTGTGTTGGTCTGACCCTGGCAAGCAGCAAAGCATTCACACTCGCTCACTGTTCCCTGCCCAGCAGGCCACGGGAGACAGCACAAAGACCAAAATCAAGAAAACTCATGGGTTGAGGAAAAAACCAGTTTAATAAATGAAGGAAAGATAAAAAACAAGTGATGCAAAGGTATTCAATCACCACCTCTGACAAGCAGACTGATGCACAGCCACTCTCTGAGCAGCAGGTATCCCAGAAAACATAGAACCCTCAAACAACACTTTCTCCTGCTACACCAGCTTTACTGCTGAGCATGACAACACACGGTATGGAATACTCCTTTGGCCACTTTGGGTCAGCTGGTCTGACTGTGACCATTTCTAATTTCTTGCTTAACCTCAGCCTACTCACCGTGGAGTTAGAGAAAGAAAAAAAAGAGAAAGCCTTTGCATTGTGCAAGGACTACTTTGTAACAGACAAAAGATTGGTGTGTCATCAACAGTGTTTTAATCATAAACCCGAAACACAGCACCATAATGCTTGCTAACAAGAAAGTTAACTCCATCCCGGTCAGACCCATACAAATTGAAGCAGTTACACGGCATACTGTGCAATGCATTCAAATAATATCTCTCTATAATAGCTGTATCCAGTTGCATTACTTTTATCAGCAATTGTTACTATGTGTCATACAATACGTCACACTCAAAAGGACTCTCTTTTCTTCAGTGCAGTGATACTAGAAAAAACTTCTCCAAAATACTGCTTTGCAATACATAAGCCTTTTATCAGTCTGGTTCAAGGATTGCTGCCAGTTACTCAAACTGTAATGATTAAAGGATTGTATTACATTAAATACTGTATCTGTCTTTCCTTGGTCAGCTTCAGGAGTACATTAAGACAGTAACATTGTCCTAATTTGGAAAGGAAACAGATCTCAGTATTCACCTCCTTGTAAAATTCCTACTCCTGGCAGTCAGAAAGTTGACCTTCTTACCTAAGCAAGATGTTAAAATGGTTAACAAATTTGTTGAAAGTGACTAGTAACAGAAACCTACAATTAAGATGATCTTCTTCAGAAAGCTATTTGCTATTCTAGCCACAGTAATCAAGGCTGTCATGTCAAATCAAGTTCTTGATTATCCTGGTATAATTTTATGCATCATCACAGGTCCAAAAACAAACTGATGATAAAACAGTTTTGTTAAGCAAAATTAATTTTATTGGATGATTCATGCCTCTTGCCCCGCCTCCCTCTCCAACCCTGACACGGAGATGCTGCCTTTTTCTATACTGACTTAATAATTTATAAATCACAGACTTTGTGGGTGATTATATTTTCATCTTGGGAAAGAAATAATTAAAGATGGACTGTAATTTTAAAATTATTGTACTTGAATCTATAACAAGCCGTTTTAAACTTCTTCTCAAAGGAGCACTCTTACAGAACCAAATAAACTTTCACTGGCAGGAATTTGGAGGACCGGCTTTACTAGATATATAGTTTTCACATGCATGGTACAAATATCCATTAGCATTTCTTAAAAATCTTCAAAGAGTTAGTGACCAAAACAGACTTTTACAAGCATCTATGAAATAAAGAGTACTACCCTATTTTAGGGATGAAACTGCTGACAAGCAGAGAGGTCAAGCTCTTTTACTCAAGCTAAATTTAATCATACAGCAGTAATCATTTTACCATCCTCAGGTAGATTATTATAAAAAAAGGCTGGCATAGCATTCTTGAGCATGAAAACACAAAAAAATGTAATAGCCAATCTCAGAACACCTATTGTATTTTTCAAGAAATGTGACAAAAATGCCTGTGAAGAATAGTATAATTTCTTCATGGTGCTGGGAAGATAATTCCCACAAGAATTTTAAAGTTTTGACTTCTTTTTGCCTTCATCTTGAAATGAAAAATCGAAATTGTGTAAAAATTTATGAATTGAAAACCTGAAGAAAAAAAAGGTTAGGATCTGGTCTGCAAAATACTCAAATTAGGCTCTATTCCTCTGGTTATCCATCCATATGTTATGTGTGTTGTCTTTACAATGGTTTCTATTGAATGGTCATTTTGACCTGAAAAAAAGGATATTTCTGAGGTAATCTGTGGTCAAGTTTCTATGAAAAATCTTCAGATTCAAAATGAAAATGATACAGTGAGGAGGAAGAACCCTCTAATGCCAATCCAATTTTATCCATCAGAGATTTGCAAAGGACATTACATTAATGGCATGATAAAGGCCACTATATTTCACCTGCACCTCCTTGCAAGAAATTATCTTGTGTGAGCACATATTATAAAAGTTCTTCAGAGGTTAGTAAAATTCATATAGTTTTAAGCATATCTTGTACCTGCAACCCCCAAAACCAAAACCTCTTCTTTTGCAAACAGAGTTTCTGTATTCATGAATTTAGTCATACACATAGTTTACAAAAGACGTGCAGAGCCTTTATACAAGCTAATGCAGCCTATTTTAAAAATAATTTCAAATAAAGTCTGTTTTAAAATACTTTGTGTAAGCATATAGTGTACAGTTAACTGATGAAGTAAATGAGAGAACTTTTCAAGGAAGATTCATTAGAAAAACTGAGGAGCACAACTTTCTTGAATCCCTGATTCCAAAACATTATAAATCACAGTCTTCTGTAACTAGCCACTAATTCTATAAACAAAAGTCTATTTTAGATTATCCATGTCAAATGCTGATGTGCTATAATCTATAATAATATAATAGAAATATCTATATAGCATATATCTATGCTATAATATAAAATATCACAGCTAGAACTAAGGATTTATCTTGCAATTACCCTTTTGAGAACAAAAAAAAAAAATCAGAAAGCAATGAGTACTAGTGTTTTGTCATCTTAAACTTGTCCTTACCTCTATTCAAATTGTACCAGAGGAAAAAAATGTGGTTTGGAAAAGTTATTTCATTTGCTGCTTTGCAAAAATCAGGAAAGGTAAAGAAATATTAGTAATTAACTTTTCCTGCACTATATTCATGCATTTAGTGGCTCATAAACTTCTAGACAACTAGAACTGCAGCGGAGACTCCTGGATCTGTTGTAATCTCCCTTTTGTATGTGGAGGGAAAATAATGCAAATTACTTTCAGTAGGAAGAATTGCTTGCATGTTTTTCTGCAAACTTCCATCACTCTGTATGAAGTGGTATTGTGACCAGATTCATCATCTGGTCATAACTTCACCATCTCTTGGCACCATATTCTCAACTTTAAATGACTGCAATATTTTTTTTGATTCCCAAGTGAAGGGAATTATGTGTAAATCAGCCCTCTAAGGAATCCATAGCTATTGCAGAAGTTTTTTTCTCCCATTATTCCAATGCAATAACTTTCCTGCTGTTACTTTAAACATTGTAAATAATTTTAGTTCTTTTACAGTAATTGGAAACTTATGCAATTTTGTGGCTTAATATTGCATATGTAAATATAGGCTAATTGAAAGTGCCAACTAATAAATGTTCCTAATATAATATTCATAAACCTAGGATATTTTATACAAATATTTGGCTGCATATGAGACATCTGAATTAAATTTTGCTTTGAATTTAAAAAAAAAAATCCTTTATTTTATTGAATTAAGCTTAAGATGTCGTACTAGACATTGGAAAAATGAATGAATTCACACAGAAAGATTAAGACACCTATAATATATCAGAAGACGCATAATCATATTGCTCTTGCTCAGTCTTATTAACAACTTATAGTATAAAAATTTACCTCTGGATAAGAAACTGCAATGATTGGTGATGGCAAAACAGAATCATATTTTTCATGTCAATGTTTCTAATTGTGTCTCTGTTTCATGGCTATCTCTTGCATTAAAAGATATGTCCTCAGCTTGCTTATGGTATATTGCTGCTCACAGATTCTAAAAGGAAGCGGGTATGGCACGGGACCAGTAAATTTGCTAGTCAAAATAAGAATTATTTAAAAGTAGGAACATAACCTCATGAAAACGTAAGTCCACTGCACTCTTTTGTGTACTGTATGCTTAGGAAGAAACGCTGCTTCATGGCAACCATCAGGCAGCTTTATAAGCAGAAAAAGCCACTAACACTAACAAACGTGCCCTATGGCTTAAGACAGCCTTTCCACCACGGCCCACAGGTGACTGCAGCTGTCTTCTCTGCACTGACTGCCCCAGGTGACAGAGCTCAGGCAGACTTTCTGCAAAAAACTAGCTGAAATACCTGGGTGAATAAGACATTAACCAGCCAGCTGAGATGGTGAACAGGATGGTGGAGGAACTAAAACGAGTATAAACAGGAGTCATATTTGTGTCAATAGCGTTAACTCTAAAGTAAAATGACAACTGTGATACAGCTTTATGTATTGTTCCCCTGTTGTTTCTCATGTCAAAGTAGCCTGCTAATGTGTTGAAGGGTGATATAGATCCTACAGTATTAACATAATCATGAAAAAACTAAAGAGACCTGCTAGTGATCTTGAAAGCACACCTGTGAACCAAGAGCATATGGTTTTATAGAAACTCTTTGTATTCTCTGAATAGGTTACAGTATTTGGCGGGTAGGTACTTTTTTTTTAGTGAACCAGCCTTTGACATCTCACTGGGAGGTGCAACATGGCTGTCTGTGAGTATGCAATGGCACAATACTTCTGGTCATACACCCCCTGATGTTTCTTCCCCATAGCCATCAAAAAAGTGGTGAAGAACGATTTCTCTTTTCTCTGAGACACTTTCTATGACTGAATTCTCTCAGCTGGATCTGTTGTTGGCTCTCAGGCCACAGAAAAAATTAGACTTACATCTGTAAAGACATGAGGGTTGTGTCTGTGTACACAAACCTTTTCCACATCCTTCTTCCCAAATAGCCTGATTTTTTTTTCTCCTTAATGCGTATGGCTTTGAGATGCCAGCTATCTGCCAAAAGCTGAAGACTTGCCCAAGATGACTTTGGCTAGCAAATTAGTCAGCATGTGTTTCTACTATGTATGCTATTGGCTTAATTAGGCTTAATTAACAAGTGCTAATGTCTGTTGTAGGGTACAACGGCTATCTAGTGAAGGCTTATTTATTGGCAACATATGGTATTTTGGTGAATGATTGTCAGAGCAACTATAATGAAGCACTTAAAAGAACTTGTTCAGTTCAGACTTGGAACACTAAAAATGTTTTTCAGATGTCTGCACAGTTCTTATTTCTTTGAAAATGGGCCTGGTGCTTCTTTCAGCATGTTGTGACCTAAGGAGATGGGACGTGGGAAGAAACCGTCATAATATGACATGATTTAAGCAAAAACGTGCATGTAAAACAACAGAGGTACCTGAAAGCCTAACAGTATTATTTTAAAATAGCATCATTTAAAAAACTTACTAAATTTCCTTCTTTGTATCCTAACGCAGTGATGTATGTCTTAGCCTTTACAGTCATAACCAAAGAAGTAGGATCTACACTACAAAAGACACAGAAATTTAGCATTAACTTTAAGTAACTTGTAAAGCAGGATACAATTAGAAATGTATACTCATGGACTCTATACAAGCACAGATACTAACACTAGTTAAACAGATTTGCCACAAAAAACCATAGGCAAATCCAACATAATAAAAGATGCTGGTCTAAGCAAATATGGACTTTGTAATATAATGCTTTTTAATAGGATTGGCCAGTAAAAGCACAAATTCAGAACAATAGTTTGCCATTAAATTTAATCTTCTGATCCAAGGTCGATGCTGACAGTATTTCTGTCTGGATTTAAGCTAGGGCCTCATTGGCAGTTTAACCACCTCTGAATAAAAATCTTTATTCTTTCATGGAATTATCTTGAATTTTGCTGGAAACAAAGCCCTTTTCTTTTATTACATCTTTGAATTCTTGCTTTCGGCCCTGTAATTGCAAACCAACAATGGAAAAAAAGAGTCACGCCAGTTCTGGCACCCCTTTGGCATGAAGTGGCACGCAAACTGAATTTACAGGCTTCTGAGGAGGTTGCCTTATAAACGGAAATTTCCAGGAGCAAATTTTCATTCTGAATTAGTGTTCTCACCATCAATCCCACCTCTAATATTACTGAAGGGACTCTACACCATGCCCTTCCTCACCCCTCAGATAAAGAATGATAGCTGTCTTGTTGGTAGGCAGCTTTCATAGCACCTCTCTCCCTGGAGGAGCCAGGACCAGGAGGTTATTCTCTAGCACCTCGTGTTATTGCCAGGGATGGGGGAAAGGGAGTCTTTTCCAGGGAGAAGGGTCCCTCTAGTTGAGTAAATGTGGCAAAGGGAGCACTGGGGGACCCCGGTTCCAAGCAAACACACGCAAATTGTTTGCCTATCCTGTAGATTTCATTATTGATTGTGCTGCTGTTACTGCTCCCTTTCTTATCTCATTGCTGTTTCCAGTAAATTGCTCTTATCTCGACCCATGATCTTTACCTTTTATGTCTCCAGTTCTCCTCTTCACCATGCCACAGGGAGAAGGGGAAAACGAGAGGGGGAGAGAGATGGAGCGACACATGATTTCAGTGGGAACACCATTCCTAAACCATTACAGAGACAAATAAGATATATCAGTTGTAAGGGACTGCATGGTTCGTGGTTGTAATAGCACAAATACTCAGCCAGTGTAAAGTTGAAGTGTGGAAAAAGACAAGTCATGGGATCAGAAGTCCTGTGTGTTTACTACTGTGGAAGAATTTTATCAGTATGTAATTTATAAAGAAATGTCACAAAATCTCTAAATCATTGATATTTTACCAGGACTGGTAGAACCAGATGGTATTTCAGCTTCTTGTTCTAAGAAAATACTATAAAATAATTAGAGCATGTAAAAGCTCACAAAATTAAGTTTTATAATGCTGGCAGTATGCTTTCAAGAGGAAAAAGGAGGAACTATTTTTGACTAACTGAAATGATATTCTTTAAATGCAGTTTGTAGGACAAAGTTGATTTAAAACTATCCACAGTCCTTCAGTGCCTTAATGATTCACACGAAGTTTGCGTATTCAGGGCAAACGCAGCTGTAGTACAACCCCATAGGAATCAGTGATACCTCTTACACTAGATTTGATTTCAGTATGTACTTCCTTGTTTTAACAAGCAGACCTTCTGCTTGGTTCATACTGCAGTCCTGAAAAATATAAACAAGCACATTAAGAAAGCTTAACAGTGTTTTTTGGAGGAGCGTATTTCTGTCATTACCTTTGTAACTGGACCTCCACAGTTATTGTTAGCGAAATCCTGGAAGATCTGAGGCACCAGTTTCTAGCCAGAAGATGTGGACATTAGACAGGATTTGTCATCAAAGTTTAATGAGTAGGCTTATAACAAAACACATTCTCAAAATAAAAGTTTACTAATAATATGGTAGACAGGAACAGCTCACCAGCTCTGATACAACAATTCGTTTGTTGGCCAGAGACTATGTGAACAAGGAAAGTCTTATGAAATATATTCTTATTTGTGGAAGGGTAAGACACGTCTTCCAAGAAATGCTGCTGTGGTTATGAAATAGTATTTCATCAGAAGATGCAGAAATACTTACAGAAGGTGAAATGTAGCTAGGATCTTTTTTAATCCACTCCAAGAATGGCAAGGTAGAATGAAATATGTATAAGAACTATACTTGAAAGCAACATTACAGCAACATTAGAGTGGAAATTCTGTTTGTCCAAAGAAGTAAAGAAGCTCCAAGTCAAACTTCTCACTGAAAGAATGATGGTGTCCCTCATTACTTCTGAAGCACATGACTGTTTTAATTATTTATAACTGCCCAATATACACACTGAGTGAAGTCTCATAACTTAATGATTGACGAGGAAAAAAAGTTGTTCCTTCCCACCCTATAACCTGTGAACATTGTAGCACACAGACTTTTTACATATGCTGGAGCAAAGAAGGAAAAAATAAAGTATCCTCACATGAGAATAGATTTATCAGAAATTCTGCTGACGGGTGCTAAATTGAAACGGTGCTATGCTGGAAAAACAGGGAATGAAATTCTACTCTTTCTGTCTCCCTTCTATTCCTCCAATGCACTTAAGAGACTCTGGCTTTCCCAGCTGCCTGAGGAAAAGGCTAATGTTCTGAACTGTAGATGTAGGTGCTTCTTGTGAGAAATATATCCCCTCAATCCCAAACCTAAGCAGAGGACTGAGATAGAAATTAAGACATCAACTGTCCTGAAATTTCCCTATATCCAAGATCAGGCAGCTCTGTTTTCTCTCCAGGGTTCTCCATGGGCCTCACTCTTCACTTTTGTTGTACCAGTAGCTGGAATGCATAACACAGAACTACATATTCACCAAGTGCTTAAGCCCAAGGGTTGTCAAAAGTCCCAAATCCCCACATGAACCACGGCCTCAGCTCAGGGCCTGGCCACATCCCTACATGATTCAACAAGGGGTCGCACTGCAGTATGAGTAAGGCTTCAATTTCACTTGAAATGGTGGAAAGTGTAACTGAAAAATATTGGAACAATTTTTAAACTCAGAAGGCCCTTTAAATTGTCCTCCTTCCTACATTCTTCAAAATCCCTGTAACTGTGGCCTTCACCTTAGCACCAAGCACTATGTTGCACAGAGCCAAGATTAGCCTTGTCATAGTGAAAAATAACCATCTGGCAGTCCTGGTACAGTGTAATAGTGTTCTACTCAGAAAAGAAACAGTGCATTTTAACTATGGGCAGCTAGGTTCATATCTAATACCATTACTGTGCTTAAAAGTAACTTTAATTGTTGTCACTTTCCCTAGGAGGATCAATGACATTTTTCCATGAGAAAGTGTGTGGTGACAAAATTGAAGGGGTGTGTGCAATGACATTTAAATTTTGTCCCTCTATTCAGAAGTCCCCTTGCCTGCAGAAAATGATAAAAAATATCTATATTTTTTATAGTATCTGCCAGAAATTCGTTCTCAGGTGTCAGTTTTCTGAGTCAGAGCAGTATTTGTTTGCCACTCCTCTTCTGAACATGTCATACAGCAAGAAAAGCACTGTTGCTGACATGACCCTGATAGGCTGACATACAAACAGAAATGAAAATTATGATGTTCAGTCTCCCACTCATTGCCAGAATGCCCTTACAATGACACTAATCAGACTGAGTGTTTACTATAGAAAGGAAACAAAGGAGTTTGCTCTGTATGCCTTCCATGAGACATTTTCTTTAACATAAAGTGACATTCAAAAGTTGTTTTAAACAGGATGAAAATTAGAAAACTACTTCCCTTCTATGCACTGAGACAAATCAAAACTACACAAGAGAAAAATCTCCTTAGCATTCTTAAACTAGTTCTTGTAGGCCAAACATGCAAAAGAATTTGTGTGCATATAAAAAGGAATTATAGAAAGAGTCACTTATTATATTATTCATCAGATAGTATACTATTCAAAAGATGTTTAACTGCATAGGCCTTTAATTTCCAACACAGCATCTGCTGCAGTAAAAGCTGGTGTTAAAAGCAATGACCTTTAGATGGGCAGATCTTTAGGCTCCATGCAGCAGCTGAGCAACTACTATGTACAATGTAAAACATCAAAAGGCAAAGTCAGAATAGACATAAGAATAACTCAGAATTTCTTTTCCTCTCTTACTTCTTTCCCATTTTAAAATAATTGCACTCCTCCACAAAGTCTATTAAAGATAACCCCCTAATTACCTTATAACTATACATGTTATGTTTTGCCACTGGATTTCCTAATAATGGTTGTCTGGATGTCAACAGCGTTGTCAATTCAAGTAGAGTTCACCCAGCATTTCTTCATTATGTGTATTGCTGGATTGTCTATGACAGCAGGATATGGAATTTTGGCATGCATTTGGTTTGTGCAGTTCATGGAAAGACACTTAGGGCAAGCCTACCTTTCCCTTTTCTTTCCCTGCATTGCATCTTTCACACTGATCAGATTTTATTTATTTGTTAGAAGAGAAAAAATCTTCCAGGAGAGATGAATGTAAATTCTAATTTCAGATTGTGAGTTTCTGAGGCAGAAAGCATCTTGTGGTGTTGCATTTATCACAAAGGGATCCCAAGCCTCACCTTAGCTCAGTACAAAAAGGAGACATTAATGACTTTTTGTGAAAGGCACATAGAAGCACAATCATACGAGAATGGATTTTGCAGCATAAAATGTCAATCATCCATACAAGAATGTATTATTTTTACAGCATTAAACAATTGCTATTTTTAGAAAACAACAAGAGAAGCCAATGGTGAGGAATGTTGTAATGCCTGCAAAATTTTCACACCCTCATGAATTAAAATATGAAAATATAAATTAATATAGGCAATGTCAAACCCATGAAAAATGGGTTCCATGCAATTGAAATAGTCAAACAAGATGCTTTAGTAATTATTTCCAAATGGAATCGAAAACTGAGTTGCAATATTTAAAAGTATTTTTAAAAATATGATTAAGGAAAAATATCTAAGGTAAATGCAAGGTTCACAAGGAATCTTTAATTCATTAAATGTTTATTATAAATTGAATGATCTTCCAGCCTCAAAGACTTTCTTTTTCTTCAAGTAAATTGAACTTACTTTAAGTATCAATCAAAACTCTACTGTAATATAACATAATAAAGTCCCATGCTGTAAAAGTGTTACTCAGAACTTAGAGATGTACATGGGCAGTTGTGTTTAACTATTAAATACAGAATTCTCAAGACAGACAACTTAATTTTATTATTCATGTAAAGTTCTGTTACCGTGTGGCACAAATGGAAGCAGAGGACTCAGTGATCCAGGCAGTCCCTTTCCGCCATATTCACCTACCATCTTTTCTCATTTCCCTGAGCACCACCAAAGTTTCATACTCCTGCCCGTCTNCCCTCTCCATCTTACAACAAATATAAACAGAGAGATATTATTACTAATAAAAAGCTTTGAACAGCAAGTAAGTTAATTCTTTTTGTATGAAGGCAGGGTTTTTTAAAAACAATGTTTACTCACAGAAGCTGATTACTGGAAATGAGAGACAGGTAATTGTTTCTCTCAGTGGTAAACATGAATTACTACTTTGTTTCCAAAGGAGTTTCACACACCCTCTAAAAGCTGAATGGCATGTAAGGTGAAATGCAAGATTGAAAAGATAGAAAAGCTCTTTGTTGATTTTAAGCTTAGTTGAGAAGACAAAGAGACAACGGAGCCATGGGCTGGCATCAGACATGCATGACGCAGGAACATTAGTCATGTAAACAAGGCAACCTGAAAGGATTAATAAGATAAATTATACCCTAGTTATCACCATCTGAAAATCTGAAAGAAAATATTCTATTTAAACATCAAATCACACGTTCCACAAAGGATAAAAGTTGACAATCTAGATAATAAAACAGATTCTTATAGGTATGCTACTGGTTAAAAAGGAATTGAATCCATGCTCCAGGTTTTGCAGTAGCAAACATCTCCCTGTTTGCCTACTTGTGGGCATTTCTCTTTTAATTGAGAAATAATTATTTTCCTTGCACTAACCAACAGTTTGGGCCAAATGTCAGGCACAAAACCTCCAAATAAGTGATTTTGCATAGCCAGAAGGCTTGTGCTCCAGACCCTTCACCAGCTCCATTGCCCTTTTGTGGACACACTCCAGCTCCTCAATGTCTCTTGTCATGAGGGGCCCAGAACTGAACACAGGATTCAAGGTGTGGCCTCACCAGCGCAGAGTGCAGGGTGATGAACCCTTACATAGTCCTGATGGCCACACTATTTCGGATGCAAGCTAGGAACCTCGTATCATTGGCCTCAGCCCATGGATCTATTCTGCCCTAGAGCCTTCCCTCCTCCAGCAGATCAACACTTCTGCCTGACTTGGTGTCATCTGCAAACTGAATGAGAGGCCATTTAATCACCTTGGTCAGTAATTCCAATCTGACAGATCTACCACAAGAAACCAAGGCTGTTTTTCTGCCAGCCATGTGTACATACTGCTCGTAAATATTTCCCAGCACTATGAGAAATTCATCAGTTATTTTTTATTTTGATGATAGACATGAAATTTTCCTGTTGTATTGCTACTTTTCGAGGCCTGCCTACACAGTCTCCAATTCTTGGACTTGCCTGCCCTCTCTGCACAAACCCTTCTAAGTCTTCTTAAGAGGTGTTTCCACCTAACAGGCAAGGCCTACAGTCACATGCCTCACCTTACCTATTCAGCCACCAACTGTCTACGGATTTTGGGAATGCTTCTTCTTTTTCATAGCCTTCTTTCTTGACAGCCACTGCTTTGAAATTTTCACAGAGATCTCTCCCCCAGGGGAGTGGGAAGCATGCTTGTGACCAAAGTGAAGAACCAGGCACTTTGCTTTGTTGAACCTCATACTGCTGGCCTTGGCCCATTGATCCAGCCTGTCCAGATCCTCTGCAGAGCCTTCTGACCCTCTGGCAGATCAACACTCTCTTCCCATTTGGTGTCATCTGCAAATTGACTGAGGGTGCCCTTGATCCCCTCGTTCAGGTCATCAGTGAAGATATTTAACAGAACTGGCTTTGACACTGAACCCTGGGGAGCCCCACTAGTGACTGGCTGCCAGCTGGGTGTAACTCCATTCACCATCACTCTGGGCCCAGACACCCATCCAGTTCTTATCCAGCAAATGGTGCACTCATCCAAGACATGGGCTGTCTGTTCTCCAGGAGAATGCTGTGGGACACAGGATCGAAGGCTTTACTCAAGGCCAGGTAGACTACATCCACAGCCTTTCCCTCATTTATTAGGCAGGAATACAGCATGCTACAAAAGAAACATGGTGCGCTTTCTCAGAAATACCTTACTTTACTCTTTCGTTGCTTTTTAATGCTTCCTTCCTCTCATAATAAGAAGGGAAAAAAAAGAAAATACTTTTTTTTTTCAAGTTTAAAGCAATCTTTTCAACTAGAACTATTCAACTGGAAACCTTGAACAATGGCAAAAAACTCTTCAAGAATATATGGAAGATATAGAAGTAACATATGTTTCCAATCAAAATATTTATTTCCAGAAGATTTAGCCCACAAAATGCTGTAGACCTTTTAACAGTTAATGCCCTTCTTGGGCTACTGCACAGCAGAAATTGAAACTTTTCTGTGCTACTAAGTCATTCCTGGGTATTTTCTCATATCAATGTGCATCAATGGTGCTCACACGCAATGAACAGCAGATAAATCAAGAGAATATAAACATTTTGGAAAAATTTACCAGATCATTTTAATAAAAAAAAAACTTCCTTTAGGAAAAGAGATATTTTTAAAAATAATTTTTCAATTTTAAGTGCTTTCAGCTTCATAATGTGCATATCTGCTGGTACGTATAGTGGGAACATGTTATAAAGAAGCAATGACATTACAAGATGCAGAACTTCAACATCTCTTATCAATCTGGATGCACTTGCACTTCTTTAACAAGCCATTGTGTGGGGTTTTTTGTTTGCTTTTGTTTTGATTGGTTGGTTGGGGTTTTGTTTGGTTTTTTGTTTGTGGGTTTTCTTTCTTTTGAATAAAGAGAGTGAAAATAGTTGATTTGTGAAAGGCAAGGAAGTAAACTTAAGGTGGCAGCAATAATATAGCAGGAAATCCAGTCAAGACTGTTGAATACTGAAAGCTGTGACCATTTGTTGACCAATCTACTAAGTCCAGTTGACACTACTATAAAAGTCTCAGTCCTTAGGAAATATCATATGTGATTGACAGACGGGGGTTTTTTACCCACTAAAAAGAATCAGACTTTCTTAGGGACAGACTAGGTCTTTGCTTTTCCTCAGTACACTGCATTTCAGATGTTAGAATCTAGATGAAGAAGGAAACCTGGTAGACGCTCTCGTAGATAAAGTATTGTACAAGTGAAAGATAATTTAGTCTGACTTTTACCAGCAACTCACAGCCACTGGGTTTTGTTCTTATTTAAGAACGGCTTATTAATTCTCACTAAGATACATCACAGGTCTGAGAAACCTGAGTCAAAATTTATAAAATGGATAATATTTAAAAAAAAATTCTAGAAGTTACTTTCGTAAATAATGTAGGACATGAACTACAGCATGAAGAGAATCACGTTAAATGTGTTTTATTATTTCAAACGTACATATAAACATGTAGAAATGCCTGTGACTTGCTGTTTATGAGAAAGCTCAACATGTATTTGATTTAAAATGTAGATTGATTGATTTTTTCATGCTTTCCATAGTTTTTATCACTTAAGTATAGATAAACCAGAGTTTTTCAGTATACATAAAGCAAACCATGCACTCTGTATAGAAATGTCTGCTTATATTCCCCAAACTGCTATGACTTCCAGCAAAAGATGCTTTTAAAGTTGTTTTTGGCTAAAGATCAGGAGAAACTCCACCAGAAAGAAGACATGGCTTACGACCACACATTATCAGTGTAGCCTGTGGTGGCTAGCATGAAATCTGCTTGTCTGCGGATGTGGCTCCTTCCCTTTGGAGTTACTGCAGCTCTATTAGATCTAGATGTTTAAAAGCACAAAGCTGTGATTCATGTTGCTTGGAGTTCTTTCTTCTCATATTAGCTTAGCTGCTAAATCTCTGGGTACACCAGATGCCTCTTACTATTTCTTCAGTTGCACCTCTTTTCTGTCATGAATTTCTGACTGAAATCTTAATATTTGACAAAAACAATTAAGTAAAAGTTATCTTTGCGGTTACATCTGACTACACACCCCAGATTTTTCATGAAGCAGATGAAATTGGGGCAGTACAGAGGAAGCTGCAGAGAACTGTTCCAGGTCAAAAGCACCGTTATGCAGCTACCAGGTGAAAGTATCTGACAATAGCACCCACCGCGACACAAGGAGAAGGGAACCACTGGCAATGTTCCTTTAAAAGGAATGTCGACACCACTGTCTTCTGAAAAAGCAAACTTCTCCTCTTGATGTACCTATTGGCTATCCCTATATTTTGTGGAGAGCTAAGACAGTGTTCCCAAAGGCTGCTGTTGGTCCTTTCTCATGCTGGCATATTACACTGTTGTGCTAGTGCCATTTTAGCAGTTTGCATTGATCAATAAAGTATGGCTGCTATTCCCGTATTTCAGCAGTTGTAAATGCCAAATGAAAAATTCAACTAAATGAAAAATTCAATGTTTTGACAGCTGCTTTTTTCAAGTGGAGGTCTGAGCGTGCTCTTCGAAAATTATTTTAATATTACATTAGCACCCAATCATATTTCTTCAGTTCTTGAAGGTTGTTTTGTGGTTATTACAGCAAGTTCCCCACTGCAATGGGTTGAACTACTTCACCCTTACTCCAGAAAGGAAGTCAGTGTACTACAAAATTACAAGCAATCACAGAATACTTTTTCCTTGCAGAAGCACTTCAAGTACCAGTTTCCACCAAAATACCCCGCACATGGTTGATAACAAGCTCTAAATGAGATAGCATGGACACTGGAAGTGACCTAGCTGTGACCACTAATTGCAAAGCAGGTTAGTGCCTCTTTACTGTATTTTGGCATGCTTCCAATTCTACCTTAAATTTTTTCCACAACTGATATGAGCATAGATCTAAATATTTTGAAAAAGAATCTTAAATAGGGTTTGTGGAGAACAGTTTGGTCACATGAATCTTTGTTTCTGCCCCTTAAAAGCACATCTTTGATGATACGAAAGAAAAACATAAATATCTTCCTACAAAGATCACACAATAATCAGGTAATTGAAGCTAAAACCTAGGCACTTTGCAAAATACTCCAAAGCAGTTATTAAAAAAGTACTTTAAAAGAAGTACTCAGGGTTTTTTAGCAACATTTTTATTTATTCTAGTTGAAAGAGATACAGCCCTAAAACAAAATTCTATGAGGTTTCTGTAAGCGGAAAAAGAAAATGCAAAAGGTATAAACCCCAACCTTGTTATTGTGACTGCTTCCCTCTAATAACCTTCAACACGTATGGAACCCTGATACTTAATTTACAATCTACAGACTTCTTCCTTTTGAACCAAAAGGCAAGGTCTTCTAGCAGTGAGCTGTAGCTGGATTTTTAAGTTCTTAGTGAACTGGAAAGAATCACCAGACACATAACCAGCCCTATCCTCAGTGACAGAACCCCCTTAATCCTTCAGATACCCATGGATAAAAGGCTGGGTTTACAAATAGCAGAGAAATGAGTGGGCCCAACCTACTTGCAACAAAATTATAACTCCACTTTACTAAATCCTTTTTTAAAAAATACGTCTGACACATGAATATTCAGCAGATTTATGTAAAAGATTAGTTTTAAGTGGTAACACAACAACAGACACTTTGATCTAGACTGACTAAAAATTTTGAATTAGAATATTTTTAATATAATAAAAAAACTTATTTGACTAATTTATTCTTTGCTTCACTGAAACATTCTGACTTCCCTTTAAAGTAAGTGGGATAGACACCAAGCCAAACTTTTTTTTTCCGATCTGGAATTACAAGACTGGATGACACAAGGTTTCACATCTGTGGCTGTTTTTACCCTGAAACCTGAGGGTGTTACTTGGTATGTTAAAAAAAAAAAAAGCCAACCAGTGATTATTTTGTGGGACCAAACCAACACCACTATACACATGAAGTGGTGTAGGAATATCTGAACTGATTGGTTCCAGTGTTCTTTCATAAAACCTGAGGACTACATTACAGCAGAAGTTTGTGGATTCCCCTAGTGAACCATTGACTCTTTCATTTTGTTGTGCAGCAGCTGAAGAGCAAGATATAACTTCTGAGTATGTCCTGCCATGATTTTCTGCAGCCTTGAAAGACACATCTCTTCCCCCTCTCACCAGTAAGTAGGCAGCAAGGGTAATTCAAATGGGAAAAGAGAGAATGGTGTGTGGCAAAGAATACAGTATGTATTCTAAAAACAGTATTGGAGAGTTTTAAATTAAAATAGAAAATACAGACATATCACCATCCTATACGAGCTCCAACACGTCATTCTTCAAGATACAAAAATCTCAGTCTGGTACTGAGTACAGCTTTGCTCTGGGTGACCAGACCCAGCGTGAACCACACATAAGATATCTACATGGTCTCACAGTCTACCCTTTGTACGTAGACAAAAGGTACATCTATTCTCATGCTCTCCTTTAACCAGACTCAAGGATGAAGATCAGTTCACAGCTTGTTTGCTTCCTATCTATAAATGTAAAACATCACGTCAGCCTCCCATCTAATAAGCTAAAGGACCAAGTTTCTTCAACTAGAAAATCCTTTTCACCAAAACACAACCAAAATCTTTTTACAATTTCTTCTATTCTGCATAAATTGATCACAAATCCCAGTGGCTTTGCATCTCCATACTCACTAAGCATCTTTTTATTTGTGATGTATTTTTTTGTGTGAATATACGTGAGTGCGCAGACTTGTGTACACAGAGGAAGAGGAAAAAGTGGAACAACAGTCTCATATTTAAAAATTTGGGTGTTAGAACCCACCTGAATGAATCATATAGCCCCAGAAATGGACAGAGTGACTTGTAAGGAAAAAATCCACAAAAACATCTAAAGCACAACTTTGAATCAGTTAATATGGTGTCACTTCTACAGCTGAGTTTGCATCTAATAAAATCAGATTTTTTAATAAAAGGAAGAAATGTATTTTGCCTTGTTTTTGTGTAAAACTTTGGAAAAACAAAAAGAAACAGGAACTCAATCTAGAAGAAGAATGTTCCACCATTTTCTTATCATATGATAAAAAGTTAATGTCTTTTGGACTCTTAATTACAGAATTATCTTCAGAAGCTTTTTTCCTCCTAAGATATCAGCAGATATTTATGATTTAATTAAAATTATTATCCTTGTATTTACTTTGTGGTAAAATCTACATTAATATGTCTGTTTTCACAGATATACACATTTGTAAACAGATGATCTAAATGAAGGTGATATTCCTTTGGGCAGGCTGTCTGCATTTAACAATGTCACGCCAATACTTGCAGTGCGTTTTAACACTATTTTTCAGGTGACAGTAGCAGTTTGCCACTTATACTGAGGAACAGAAGATCTAAAATGCTGAAAGCAGAAGATAACAGCACTCCCTGGCATCTGATGCTCTTAAAAGGGACATTTTTAACCAGACCGTATGCATTTTGAATAATCATTTCAAATGCAAAAAGGAAAAAAAAAAAGTGAGATTACTTTGGTTTGACTTCAATGAATCATGGCATAAACTGAAAGTTTAACACTTCTGGATGAGATTCTCTTCACAACCCTTCATGTTCACTGAATGCCCTGCCTGAGAATTAAACAAATCAGTTCTTACCTCATGCTGTTGCATTTGTACATGTCTATGTCTACATGGATGCAAACACATGTATGTGTATGTACACGTACATATACATATATACATATATATATGCATAAACAACTTTCTGATTTACCGAAGAACAGTAAATTGTTTTTTCAAAAAAATCAAGAAGCAAAATTATACCCTGTATCATACAATATTTTGTGTCTTATCCATAATTTTGTATATACCACACTTAGTGCTCTAAACAGTACGTGTGAGTTCCCCTTTTTGCTCCTATGGTGCAAGAGAAAGCTGGGAATAAAATTTATACATTTTACTATTATTTCATATGTTCAGGATATTTATAAAATATACTTTTCCAGAAAATTTGGGAAAGCATTAATATTCACTTTTTCATTCAAGTAACACATTAATATATCTTATTCATAAATGGGCAACTAATAGTCACATACTAGATAAAAGATGGAGTTCAATCAGAGGCTTAAGGCAGTACAATCTGCCTTCTATAAAGGTAAAATCTTCTTGGGTTGGGCCAGATGCTGGTAGCCCAGTTTTCTGTAATAACCTCCCACTCATTAAGAAAATATCTAACTAGGCCCAAACATCGTGTAATGATTTCTCAAATGTTTTCAGTGAAAAAAAAATCCAACAAAGCAAATATCTAAAGCAGCACTTAAAGATAAATGAAACTCTATTTTTCAGTCTCTCATGCTTGTCAAATACTTATTATGCCAATAAATATTTTCTTCATTTTTACTGGAGATTTACTGTCGATGTCTTGCAATGATATTAAAAAGTTCAGGGCACTATCAATATAATCAGCTGATTGATTCAAAGATTTCTATTTTTAAAGGTGTGCTACATTCCCATTAGAAGTTAAAAACTCTGTGGAATAAAAAATCCAAACCACCGAATAAGAAACCAAATGAAACCAAACCAAAAAAAAACAAACCAAAACAAAACCCCCAAAAACCCCAAACAAAAGTAAATGACAGAAGGATACCTTGAGAAAGAACTATTTTTTTCTGAACGCAAGAGCTGCTTATAAATATTTTCTAGTTGTTGTGGTTTGAAAGACAGGTGTCTGCTAAGGAAGGCAGAAGCCTCCTTAGGAACGGAAAATGCAACCCCCCCTTCCCTCTGAATTACTTTAATTTTGAAATTAAGGGGCTTCCAGGCAAAGATATGAGAAAGAGGAATAACAGTTCTTTACTAATACATATATATATATACACCAAGACAAACAAAACACCAGTAACTGTGGCGGTACCACCAAACAGGACCAGAACCCAGTGCAGCCTCTCTCGGCTGTCGGGCCCTTTCCCCTTGGGTGCAGTTCCGCTCACGGCCGGCAGGGGCGCTGGCGGCTCCCGGTGAGCGGGGCGGGTGCGATGGTTCCCCCGCGCCGGCAGGGGGCGCTCCGCAGCGAGCGCGGGGAGCACGCGGCAATGGCGGCTTGGCCGAGCCGGGAAAGGATGGGAGAAAGGCTCCACAAACCCCTGGGCAGCCGATCCCGGTGCCTCGGCAGGACCCCCGGGAACAGCAGGCTGGGACAGCAGGGACGGAAACAAAATCCCGGGTGGTAGACGAGATGTATCGAACTCCGGAGCTGCAGCGGGAACCCCGGGACCTCTCAGCAGGCAGGGGGTGCGGCGCTGGCAGTGCAGCGAAGGCTCAGAGCAGTGGCAAAGGAATGGCGAGGGCAGGGCAGCTGCGGCCTGGTTCCCAGTGGTGCAGGGAAAGGCGGGCTTGGGATCCCGGGGTCCTCTGAGGCACCCGAGCAGATGGTGAAAAAAATTCCCTCTTTAATGAGGTAGGGTGTTAAATAGGGTCCCAGTGCAATGGCTGCTCCAGCCAGCCAGCTCCACTCGTGGTTGAAGGAAGGCAGCAGAAGGCAGAACCCCGCAGTGGTGATGAATTCTCCCCACAGCGACCGCAGCTTCTCTCCCCTGTGACGGCTGAGAGAACAAGAGCCCTAGGGTCTCCACCTAACCCCTTTATCCCAGTCCAAATCTCGCAGCATCTCTGCCCTACATGAGAAAACCTCAGGTAAAAGAGAGTAGCCAGCTGGGCCCCTCCCCCGAGCTGTGGCCAGGTCTTTTGTCTCTCTTAAGTATCCAGTCGTTATTGCCTCCCTAACGCCTATCGGGAAAATTCTTTAAGAGAAAAAAAACCAAAAGGAGAACTCCTAAAACCCCAACACTAGTACTGTATTCCAGATAAACTCTATTCTAGCACTTCTTTGTGCAAGTAAGTAAACCAGTCCCACATGTTCTTCACAGGCAAAAGAAGGTATTAATGTAGAGCAGCAAATTTATGAAAGACCTTAAAATAAGAAAGAGTGGACGAAGAGGGACAAATCTTCCCTACAGTGAAATTCCACAGCGGAAATATTTCCACAATTGCCCAAGTGTCTTGAAAAGAAAGCTGTGCTTGACAATTAGGTTAACACACATGATTCTGGATGGTTGCTTTTCTCTCTGAGAAAAAGGAAAACTCTCAATACATCTTAGGGCATTCAGTATATTTTACTAAACATGTCAGATACCTAGGATGAAATCCTACCTCATCTGAAGTGAATGGGACCTCTTGAATGCATAGAACCCTATAGTTAGCCCTGTACCTCATTCACTGAGAGTCTCTCATGCTTTATGGGGATGGGGACACACATCAGCTTGACTTATGCTATTAAACAAGGTAGGATAATGTGTGAGGCAGAGAAAAGGAGATGAGGTTTATGTCCCACATTCAAGGGAAACCACTGGAAGACAACCATCCTGGTGCAATACTCCATAAGTGACTTGTTGCACTCCATGGACCTTCTGTGAGATGTCTGACAGCTTGGGATAGAAGTAAATTGGGATAGAAGTAAACATGCTTCTCTTTCCTATTGTTTTCAAACACAGAGGCAAAATACGCCAGGCTTTGTTGAGCAATTTGCTTGTGGGGAGTTTTGTTCAATTGTGAATTCAGAAGTTGTCTTGTGGTTTGGCTGGCTAGTTCAGAGAGAAACAACAAAAACTCAAAACTTATTTAAAGACATGTGGGACCTTGTCTACACCATCTGACCAGTTCAGCAGGAGCCCTATGTGAACCAGTTAAAGAAAAATCCTTTAGAACACAGTCTTTTCTTTTCCCATAGTATCTCAGACTAAGACAGACCTAAGGTTTAACAATCATCTGTGATTTTTTTTCTCCCTACATTTATTTGCTTGATTTTTTCCCCCAGTGAAACTGATAGTTTAAGAAAATAAAGTGTACAACCCTCTAATTCAAACTAGGTGTGATTTCAAAATAAAAAATCTGCTTTCTTAAATGGAAACTTGAGATAGGCATTCAGGTGTCTATACACATTCAGACACATCAGAAATTATAAGAAACATAGGCAAAATCAGTCTCCTAATAAAATCATGTAAATAAAACCAAAAGGGACAAAGCTTTACCACATTAATTAAATGAATTAAATACCTCTGCTCTTTTAGAGGAGTTGCATTGAAGTAACTGCTCTTCACTGCAGGTAGTACATTTCTAAATGCCATATTCTGAGTTGATCTGCAACACTGTAGAATATGCCATGCAAAATGCATGTAGGAAATATCCCTAAATGTTTACCCACATCTTCCTTTTGTTAGAGAAATGCTTCTCAGCTTTGTTGAGCTAAAGAAAAATATAGAGGGAAGAAAAGAAAGGNGAGAGGAGAGGAGAGGAGAGGCAATATTTCACCTGCAGATGTGAAAAGAACTGATAAAAGTGGTCTTGTATTGTCCCGCCTTCAGAAGACTAATCATGTATCTCTGTCATTTAAGTAAAACACCTTAATCAGAAACAAAATATGGACAATATAAGAATATTTACTTCAACGTATAATAATGCTAAATAGTGCATGTGCACCTCTATTCCTGTATGCCTTGTGCTGCTTACTCTCTGCTTTTTGGGTTTTACATGGGTGAGATTTGCAAACTATTTTATTGCAAAATTAATGAAGATATAATGGTTGCACTTACGAGATTCAGTCTGTTCCCAAAGTACAATCTACTGCCAGTTTTAGGGCATAGACATTCTCCTTAGTTATGCTCTAGGGTCATGTTGCATTGAGATTTTCTTCTTCATGAATGCTACTTAACTTGGACAGCTGAGCACCTGAGCATGCATAAGCACATTAACAGTAAAACTACAGCAGAAAATGTGAGAGACTGGGTAGAAAATTTCTTGGTACCAACTATTGAATTTATAATACTAAATCATGAATATGTGCATACTTTTCATTGCTTTTGAGCTCAGGTGGATAGATGGAAAATCGTTCTTGTGCAAAAGACACACCCAAATCCAACCAAACAACAACAAAAAACCGAGACTCAAAACAACGAAACAACCCCTCCCTGCCCCCGCCATCCCCTCCACGCCAACGCAGTGTTCAACATCCCAACTGTACTTATTATCTCTTTTGTTTTCACAAAAGATACCCTTTCGGTGACTTTGGCTGCTCTCTCTCTTCTCAACAAGCAGTATTATTATTAACTCTTCATTATGCTTTCTTACTGCTAAATATTCAGGTATTTGGACTATTAACCATGATTACTCTACTGTCTGTGTAATCATGATGTGGTTTTCTGCAATAGAAGGCATATAGGTATTTTAGAGGCAGTAATATGTAAGTGGAGTTAAACAGGATGGATTTATTTTTCCTTTCCTTAGCAATTTTCTACGGGGTGATGCCAATGATTATGAGCATACCAGTGTATCAGAATAGATGGACATAGATGGACACACAATAGATGGACAGGCAAGACATGCTTTTTTGATCGGATGCTTCATGTGAACATTCATTTGAGGACTGAGTAGATAATATTAGTGACAATTCTATGTGTATGTCAAATGGTGGAATTTATTATTTTGTATTTGAGAAAATGGATGTACTCTACTAATAATCACAGTTGTCATTACATATTAGCCTCTCAGGATATAAACTGAGACTCCTGTGTTGAATGTAGTGGAAGGGCAGTGTAAGTAGAAAAACAGAGAGGTGGACACTGCTGGATGACTCAGTTAATTATTTTCTTTTTATACTGTGAGCAACTGTTACTGTTTAAAATCTTGCCTGAAGTTCAGTGGTGTTTTACTAAGGAAGTTTCCACATTTATTAAGAATTGCATCACACCGGTACTGAAATATTCCCTTCCTGTTTAATTTCTCTCCCCAGTTCTCCTCCTCACCACTATCCTTGTGCAGCAACTTCTTTCACATAATTCCTCCACTTCTCATTGGGTCCTAAAAGACATATTTGTTAATTCCATTCCCTCAAGAATATGGGAGCCCAGAGCTTTTAGGGCATGGGGAAAGCTGGAAGCAGACTTAATGCCTTTTTGCCACCAGTGCTGGAAGAGCATCTCCACAGATGTTGCAGCCGTAGCACGCCAGCACATTACAGCACCTGCATTATGAAGAGACAGCAGGACAGGACAATCTGCTCTCATCTAGACTCTACCAGACTGAAATCTGCGGTCTGGAGTAGAAGGCTGGTATAAGAGCAGCTCATATGATGTTTATAACCTCAGTACGCAAGAACCTCTTCTGAAGGACTAAGAGGCAGAAGTATTACAGGAAACAGCTGCCAAACTCTAGCCAACTTTCAGTTCAATCTGCTTCCTATTGGCTGACAGAGAGCCATGGCTCCACACACAGTATTTCTGTATTACATCTGTACTTTAAACATTCCTAAAGGCTGCTGCTTTCATACGTGGAGAACAGATACTAGAGTAAAGGATAGGGCTTCATGTACCTTAACAGCAGCAAGCAAGTCGCTGTTCCTAATCCTGAAATGCTAGTGCACTTGGAGCCATCTCTCCCTCTCAGACTATCCCTTTCTTTGCACAATGAAACTCCCTTCAGCCATTTCAATAAATGTTTTGAAAGCATCATTTCCACAAGACCATTTGTCTCAATGCTATTTCCCCTGTGGTTTTAAGTCTAAGGGTCTTTGGTGATCTGTAGACTCTTTTTAATGTTATTGACAGCTTAGAGGAAAAAAATTCTATTTCTTCTTCTATTAATCCTGTCAAAAAGACTATATATATATATGGAACTAAAATGGGATGGAAAAGTTTTAGTATTTTGCCAGGCACGGAAAAATAGTATACCACAACTAGTCCACTGAAGTGCAACAATTAACTGTACCTTTGTGGGCAACCTTCCTTTTTAGGTAACTCCCAAAAAGGGGAATAAAACTTCTACACTTGCATGGTGTCATTGGTAAAAACACTTGTGTGTTGCACATGTATATCACACACAACCTACTATTCTATATGCACAGCCCTGATCTGGTGAAGTCTGACACAAAGGTATCTTTTTCCAAGCAAGTATTGTCATGGACTTCAAAGGGACTATTTCCAGGAGTAAAACTTTGCCGTGTGCGATGACAGGAGGAGGGAGCTGGTATGATCAGGCGCTCTCATTTACTGTACAAAATATACACACACTGCTCCTTTAGCTGTCACCTCCTGCGACGGAGGCCTCATTCTGCTGCAGGCTGAAGTGTGATACACTGGCAAGTGGTCTTTATTAGAAAGGTCATTGACACTGTCAAGCATCCTTTGGAAGGTGACATTGCACCTAGAAGGTTATCAGGCCAGAGCCATGAAGTCTACAACAATTTCTCTGTCAATATTGTAAACAGGTAATACATCTGACCTCTTTTTGGACTTAACAAAAGACAGATGATTAAAGTTCTTCTGCACCTCTTTCACCCCTGTCATCTATGTATACACTTTCCCCAAGCTTTGTCTTGAAGTACCCTGCAGAAGTAGCGAACTTGAGAAAGAGCTACTTTAATTATAAGTACCACAGTAATGAATTCAAGTACACTCATTTATCATAAAGGGCTTCCCCATCTGTCTCTAAAGTATGCTCAAAAATGCTGTGTATTTGATAACATGAATGTTGAGAATTTAACACATTTTAGTTTTAAGCACTCCATTTTGGCTAGCTTTTTGTAAGATTATACAACTGAATTTTGACTAAAGGAGCAGATTGGGGTGGGGGGGAGTGTGTGTGTGTGTGTGCGCGCGCACACATGCGTGTGTGTGGTCTCTTCCTAATTTATTTGCACTTCAACCCACTGGGATCAAGCTGCAATCCCTGTAGGCAAAAGAAGATTAGGGAAAGCGACTGACTGTTTTTTCCCAGACACAGAAGGGAAAGCGACTTCTCGAGTACCGCAAGTTTTTCTGGCCACTGTACAAATTGTTCCTTAGTATGGAGAGTTTCCAAAAGACCTAATTAGCAACTCGCTACAAACATTTCTTTGCATTAGCTAATGATCCGGCTACACTTGTAAGCAAACAGTACCAACATATCTAATCAATGCAGAAAACCAACAGAATGCCTATTAAACATCTGGATGTAATTTTCTAGTTAGACTTAGAACAAAATGAAAACATATGCAGGTTTCTTTGATCTATGCCTCAACAAAGAAATTGTCGATAAAAAAACACACTGGCCAGTCAATGTGTCATTTTCATAAAGCCCAGTCATTTCTTTTCAAATGTTCCCAGTTTTTTTTTGGTTTCCTGCAATCTCTAATTTTACCATATTGTGTGAAACCAAAAGGGATTCTTTGGATTTGATTCTGTGTGAGGTTTTACTTCTACATGATCTGCTACTGACTTGGGTTTTTTTTAATTCAACTCAGGGATTTTTTAAGGGTGAAGGAATGGGGGAAGTGAATACAGTCATGATGGTAAAATGACCTAGTGCAACTTTCTGAACATTCTTGTCTACAAGGAAAGCTACTAATTAAAAAGAAATCAAATTACAAAGAGGATATGCAATGGCTATTAACCAAAAGACAGCAAATAATTACAAATGTAATTGCTTTACCCTGTTCACACCATTTGCACTTCACAAATAAATGAGTATTTTAAAAGTGATACTGTTTTGCATGCCCTTATAATAATTATTATTCTTTCAACTGTATAGACAGTCACTACTATACTACATGTACTGTATGACTCAGGTATTTTTTTTTTCTATTTCATCTGCACCACACTAGCATTAAAAAAAACCAACAAACCAAACCCTAAAACAAACAAAACCAAATAGAACAACCCCCATGCCCATGAACACATGCATGTTTCTCTTTCAGTTGAAAATCCAATGATCCATCTAAAACTTTGAAAGCATAAACTCTATTGAATTGCAGAATTGCTTCCTCCGTTGACTTACTCTCCCTATATAGAGAGTAGAAGAGTGGGACAAATCACACATTTGCTAAATTGTTTACCGCCCACCTGCAGCTAACTCCTAGTGATTAACATCATCAACATTTTTGTTTTATGTGCCAGTTTGCGCAAAGTTAAAAAATATTGCATGCAAACATTACTGTGAACAGTGAAGGAAAAAATAATAAACAGTGCATTAAACAGAACATCATACAATACATCGTTTCGCTAAAAAATGGATGCTACATCTGAAACCCTTTCAGTGTATTTAACCTACATTTTGGACACAGTAGTGCTTTTTTTTCACTCATAGCTTCAACTGCTTCCAGTGCGAGTTTTTAGTACATAGCCAGTTCAGGATTAGGCCCTCTGCTCTATGAGGCGGGAAGACTATACTAAAACTCTTACAGTAAAAAACAACTGCTTTCAAACAACAAATGGATGACTAGACAGAATGGTTGGGGGGGTTAATACTGAAGGAAATTATTTTATTTTTAAAACATGAGACAGAGATTTAAAAATAATTATTTTTAACCCAGTTAGAGAATTTTGTAGAGTATATACAGCATTGTATAATGATGGCATAATGATCGGGTATAAAATGCTACCTACTTGAATACAACATGCTTAGCCATACTTTGCTGCCTTTCTGTGGTGTAAATAGTGAATATTGCCATGGAATGAGAATGTTCAGTTTCCTGGAATTAATCCAGATTTATACCCATACAACAAAAAGAATTTTTTTTATGTTCTAATGAGCCGATGATGATGCATTATAAATTAGTTAAGTATCAGATCATGTTGGTTATTACTCCTGTTATGTAATGTCAGTGGCTCTCATTTGAAAAAAAGCCATCACATTTGATTCTACTCCTGCTTGTACAGCTCTTCTATTTCAAATATAATGGATAAGATTCAAAATGCCCTTAAGTGTCTGATTCCAGAATCTAAGTAGGTTAAAAGTACTTGCTAATAAAAACCAGGAAAACAGAGCTTTGTCTTTCTGTTAAAACATGCTTTGGACATTTTAATGTTGACAAACACAGCTAACAAGACAGTTCAACTTTCATGTAGGTGAGCAACTGAAAAAAACCAAACCCCTTTTGTTTATGTTCCAGAACGCAGTGTTGTTTTAATGTCATATCTGTCAATATCTCATTAACAACTTGTGCCAGCAGGTTAAGCAAAGTACAACGAAAGTTAGGTAAGTGTTACATTATTATAGACTCCATAGCTACTAGGTACACACACAAAGTGTATAATCATTGTGTGCATTTTTATGGCACCTTTCATCTGAAGATCTAAGTACTTTAATAAGCATTAAGTAATTAAGCTTTCCATTGCTATGAACAGAGTAGAGAGTTGGCTTGTCCAAGAGAACAAGAGAAGAGCTGGGAACAGAATGCAAGATTTTTACCTTTGCTTATGCAGGCGGAACACCAGACAAGTTTACACTCCTGTCCTGGGAACCACAATCTATCAAAGCTCACTATCAAGGGTATTTTGCCTCATCTCTTAAAAACCATTAAAAGCCCACATGTTCATTCATGTGTTCCCCAGGATGCACATATGCACCCTATACATAAATGGAAACACACATATCTATGTACACCTATAGGTACAGACACCAATACACGTACAGATATACATGTACACAGAGATGCACTGAGACATAGATCTATCAGTGCTCATGGACAAAACTCTGCAGTCCTGGAATGAAGTCCAAACTTTTTACTGCAGAAGACTGAGACAGTTTCATTTCCTTTTGTGTTGGTTCTTTTTAACTAAAACTGGGAATACAGAATATTCTGGGAATAATAATGGGAAGTTATCACTCTGAATGAGTAAAGTTTTACTTTGATATTGCAAAACATCAAATTTCCTATCATATTTTAAACACAGACTGCTTTCTTTAGGATACAAGATGAAGCACAACCCAATTCTAAGGAAGTAATCTCTATCTAGTTAACGTTAGTGGGGAATAGTAAGAAAATGCAGACTATAACATCACCATTACCGTGTTTAAATGATGCGATTCAACATTCTAAGAGCTCTTTTTAGGTAGCACACAGGTATATACTAACAGCACAAGTTTGTCTTAAGGCACCGTTTTAAGTCCACAGGTATTTCACACTTCATTGTGGAATTGTGCTATGAATACGGTGCTTGCTAATAGAGGATATGTTATGAAGTTTACTTCCCACTGCAAACTATGTCACCATTTGTCATCTCCTCAGCAAGCACACACGGTCTGTGGAATTTGTTTGACCCTCATCTATCTCAAGTGGGCCTATAAACCAAAATTCTTGACAGCTTTCCTCTATCAGGCCCCTCTTAAAAAGAAGCCAGTTTTCCCCAAAGGACAACTTCCGTCTCATCAGAGGGTCATTCCAACCAACACAGCAGTTGGCGTGCCCTGAGCCGCGCAAGCACGCGGGAGGGTTTGTCCTTGCTTTCGGCGTTTTCCGTGGCGCATTGTCAGCAGGTGCCACGGCTCCGCCGCTGTCGCTTGGAGAACGAGGCGGGGCCGGGCGCCCGTCCCGCC
>VZTD01006127.1:1323632-1451083 GCA_013397725.1 Rhagologus leucostigma | reverse complement strand
GGTCCGCGGCGGGGGCGGGGGCTGCCGGCTGGACGGGGCACGTACGGGGAGACAGCCTTGCCCTGCGCGGGCACCTGCTCCCCGGGCAGCTGCGAAAGGGTAGTGGTGTCGAAGCTGGAGCGTTCGGTACCTCTCTGTGCATTTAAAAATATAGTATGTGTTGGGAACCCGTATGTGGAGGGGTCATTTCAGTATATCAGGAGAAGACCTGCGCAAATTCTGTGGCACAGCGCTTTAAACAGGCTACTTCTCATGTTTGCTTATTTGTGTGTGGTGTTAATGCAAAAATTAATAAAACGCCAGCGTCCTGTGGTTAAGAGCCGGGGAGGATGGCTAAAGTACACAAGTACTTCGAGTAGTAACACAAAGTTCGCTAGAATCCGTGGAAGCCGTGGGATGCGCTCGTCGTTGCTGCACTGCCCTTCAGAAGTTCTTTGTGGGTGTATGCTTTCTGCTGAGGTCCTTTCAGAGATTTAGGATACAGGTTCTTTCTGACCCTGGGCAACTGGTGTTAAGAAGCATTAATCTTCCTTAATTTTATACTTATGTGCACCTGGAATATTTGGAGAGAAGTAAAAGCTTTACAGGTTTCCCAGTTAGGAGTCGCTTGAATTTAGTTACGCTTCGTCTTCCTTTACTTATGATACTGCAGTCTTATCAAAAATCATTACTTTGTTTAAGCTATTTATTGCTTAAGAAATACAATGTAAACTCTAAACATTCGGTGTTGTAATTGTAAGTGAAAAATACTGCTTGCACACTAACTGTTCCATAGGATGCTCACAAGTATCACTAAAAAAAAAAATCAGTTTGATAGAAAACAAAGGGAACGTTGAGGTTCTCAGTGAAAGTAGTCAGAATTATACCACTGTTTGTGATGAGATGGGCAAGTGCCAAATGCAACTTACTTTTGTTTATGAAAACAAAAATGGAGAAGAAACTTGCCAGTAAATGATAGTCAGTTACCAGTTTTCAAGCACTGGGCAAGGTAGCATTTGCTAGAGTGTATTTAAGGTAAGAATTATACTCCAGTTGTAGTTGTAAATGTAAGTTATGTTACTTGGCATTAATTTACTAAACACTGTATAGAAAGAAATGCCTCTATTTTATCTATTTTACTCCTGAGGTACTTCGGAGAAATTCAGATCCTGTTCTAACTTGTAAGTTGTAGCACTTAATAGCAGCTCTTTGTCAAAGTATGAAGGTGGATATGTTTAGGTTTTGGAGAAAGTTCAGGCCTCATACAGCACCCATGAAATGTTCTTTACATTTCCTCTTCAGCCTTTTTATTTGAAATATGAATTAAGTCTTTCTACATTGCAAGTTAGTTTGAGGTTTTCTTTAATTAGCAGCTTCTGTCAAAATACAAATAGGGTTGGTAGATGTCAAAAAAATGGCATGTTACATTAAAGCATGATCTGTTTTGTAGCCTTAAATTGGAGTGTGAGAAACTGGCAAGCGAAAAGACGGAAATGCAGAGGCATTATGTGATGGTAAGTAAATTTGGTTTTATCTTTATTTCAATAAATATCTCCTAATAGAACGTAAATCAGCATAAGAAAATAATGTATGCTCATTTATTTGCAGTACTATGAAATGTCGTATGGATTAAACATTGAAATGCACAAACAGGTAAGACATTTTGTTTTCTAAGCCACAAAATCTGCAGTCTGTCTGGTGCATTTAAATGTAGCTCTGCTGTTTATGCTCAGATGACTGTATCGTGTCTGAATCAACAGCCTGATTTGTAGCCTGATTAGTAGACCTTTGCCTACCTCTTGTCAGATGAGGTGTAGATTAGGTTAAGCAGCAATGCCTTTTTGGTATTGGTCCTGAAGAACTTTGGCATAAATAGGGAAGGTCTTGTATATGTGGTTTTAAAAATGCAGTTCAGTACTGCAACAAGTTTGGGTTTTTTTGGATTGGGTTCTTTTGTTTGTTTGTTTTGTTACTGGTAGAGGCTCTGACACGTAGAACTGATCTTATGTCTGTGTAGCATATGTAGTCATAGTTACTCAAATCCTTGCCTTATAAAGGTATGAAGAGATTAGTGACTTGGAAAGCTCTAGTTATGACTATGAGTTTGCAAGTTCCCATAAAATTCACACTTATGGCCACTATAATGGCGAATAAAAAGAGTATTGAACTGGAACAAGACACTAAGGACCTCATAAGAGAAGAAAAGCTAAATGATTGCACAGCCCAGAGGACCCTCAATTGAGTAGTCATTGTCTGCCAAATAAAGCATTAATGGAAGGGTGTAAGTATTCTGTAGATATGCTGACATTCACTTTTTCATCAAGATGCTAGTACAATAAGTCTTTCAGAAATCGATGGCCTCTTAAAAAAATTATCATTAGATGAAGTTGCACAGTTGGACACATTTCAAAGTGCAACAATACAATTCTTTCTTGATGTGTATGTGCTATTTCATCTAAAACTCTTGTTTCATTAAATTAAAGAGCATGGCTGACCGGCTAGGGCACAGCGAAGAAATTGATTAGTTCAGGCTTCAGATCTTCAGTATATTCAAAGACATTCATTAAGCAAGTGAATTACAGAGTTGAATTTTGCTTTTGTAACTCTGAAGTCTTTGATTTTTTTTTTGCTGTTGTTGTTTGTTTTGTTTTCCCCTAAAAATATTATATTTGGTAAGGTGGCATCGTAATTCCATGATAGCTTTCAATCTGTAAATCTGGGTAGGTGTTCTTTTGGGTTTTGGAGGTATGCTTGTTTCAGTTCAAAATGTCATTAAGAGAAGTAGTATTATGACAACCTCTTTTTTTTTTTTCTTTTTTTTTTCCTCTTTTTTTAAATAATGCACCAAATAACTAGATGGAACAGTAAGCTTAGTGTTTGACTTGGTTCTGTACTGTAGCTTAACTAATTTTCTTGTGGCTTGTGTTTTAGAAGAATGTCAGTTTTTCTGTGAGGTGACTTTTCCTAGCTTTGTGATTTTGAGATTTTTTTTCTTGCATTTTTTCTCTTCAGCAACTTCTTGGCACACTGTAATCTGTGAGGAAGCCATTATCTGTATAGGAAGCTCATTTGCTGCAAAATGGATGTTATTTTCAGGAGATCTTTGAAAAGAATGTGTGATTTCAGTTCATGTACTAGGAATTAACTTTAGGTAAAATCATTTAAACCCATGGGATTAAAGTGTGTGAGAACTAAGGTTTCCACTCTGACCTTAACATATGTATAAAGGTTTAATGTTCTGTATGTATGGCAATTAGAATTATGTACCCTGTAGGCAGTGATACTTTGGAAGCGTTTAGGATTTATAACAGAGCATTATATCTGTGTTAGTTGTAGTTGGGGAGAGTAGTGCACACTTGCTCTGTGTGTGCTGTTAAGAATAGGTTTTTGAAGGCATATCTCTGCGTGTGAGTCTCAGATACTATGCTTTTACATGATAAGTAATTCTAATTTCTGGTAAAAGTAGCACCTTCATGTTAAAGGCTATTGATTTAGATGCCTGCAGTGAGGATGCCAAATGGTGTTGCAGTTCAGTATGTAGGTGGCCTTAGATTACAGGAAGCAAAAAAAAAAGCCTAACAATGACATTCTTCTGAATTTCCACTGCTAACGATAAGTTCTGAGGAGGCTTTTGACAGATAGTAATCATAATTCTTATTAACTGGTGACGTCTACCCCCAAGGGTGTAGCCAGGCTCAAATTGATGCTTTTTGCTGGCTGATCACCAGCATGGCCTAAGTGCTCATTATGTTGTAGAAAGGGCCTTTGGAGCTCTCATTACGTTTGACAGGAATTCTCTCTAGGGGGAAACTGGGCATTAGCTAGACTCCTGACAGGCTGAAATTATTCCTGCTTTATGGCTTATAACCAAATGCTAGCAAAGCATCATCAGGGGACACAAAAAATTGTCATTTCTGACAACATCTTTGTTACTGGAAAATGCAGTGATGGGGAAACTTTCCAGTGAACAAGCATTAACATTTTTAAGGTCTTCCTCCTGTTTGGATGCTGTACTTGCTCTGTGTGAAACTCTTCAGACTGCTTGGGCTGCTGTTTGAAAAACGAAATTACACTGCAGCAGAGCTTATTTATGGAGTGTGGTGTGTACATCACTCTTAAGGTACAGTCACTTAGATAAAATGAAGTACTTGCAGTTAGCCTGCATGTAAATGGATTTCAGTTCTTGTACTGATGAATTTGTGTTAGCAGTTCTGTCTTCATTTAATTTAGTAATCTATTATAATTTAACTAAAATAAAGTTAGTCAAGACTTGAATGTTGCTATGAATGGACTTAACTGAGGTGAACTTTGCATACACAAAGTATGCAAAGCTGTACTGGCAAAGCCTTCCACTTGAATATGTTGCATTTAAGTCCAGAAATAGCCATGGTAAGGCTTCTCTCACAAATCTAGCTTTGGCACTTTGCAGTGTTTAACTGTGTGATGTGTACTTAAATCAATTGTGCTGCTGCATTTCAACCTGCTGGCTGAAAAGTGGTCAGGAAATAATCTCTTTGACACATTTGTGTCTGGTTTAGATTTGGTTTTGTTTGTTTGTTTTGTTTCCTTCTTTTTCTTTGTAGGTTTTTAAACTTCTTTAATTAAAGAATTTCAAAGATTTTTCTTAAGAACATGTTTTATGTAGATATTTATACTGTGTTCTTAGAAGTTATTTTAAGGTGAATAGTTACTGGCCAAGTTCGGCATTCCTGAAACAGAAACAACCACCTGAGGATTTGTTTAGGTAGATGTAGGTTGATTTAGATGTTGTTTTTATATGTGTCAAGACAGAATGAATAAGACCATTGTGTGGTCTTCACTTTCTTTTCTGTGTTATACTGTCCAAGTGAGATTTTCCCCAGTGTGGCATCTGTGGCTGGCAAAATAGATGAATCGACTGCTAGTGCCAAGATGAAGAGTTGGTTGGGTGTTAAAAATCCTGCTGTACTTAGAGTAGCTGCCCTTGGCTCCTAGGGCAGTGCGTCTTTATTTTCCCCAGCTCTGCTTGTCATCCTCTGTCATAAGTCACAAGATAAGGTTTCCTGTTCGTTTAATGTCTAGATTGGTTAGGTGCAAGATTATCTTTTGTTCGTTGGCAGGCAGCCAAAGAAAAAAAAAATTCATCAGTGCTGAACCAAGTGCTAGACTTATAAACTACTGCAGTGTCTGGGTTTCTGCTATCCCAACAGTTATGGCAAGGTTTCCTCCTCTTTGGGTGGGTCGTCTTGATCTCTGTGACCTGCCTGGAGGCAGACCTGTCATTCAGTAGCTTGCCTGTTGTAGAAAAGTATACAAACTCCAAAGCTGCATTGTGTTAACCAGTTGTACAAGAGTTGCATGTCCATTTTATCCTGGACTGTTCTGTGGAATCGCTTCTATTGCTTTATGGCAAAGGACAAAGTCTTCTAATGATATCTCATTAGAACATCAGTCTTCAGGAGTGGGTTAAACAGAAGGGAATTAAGGAGCTTAGTTAGCTCTCTACAGCTCCTGAGAAGGATGACTTTGCTGTTGAAAGGGATTTAAAGACAAATTAATTTTTTTCTTTTTTCCTACATTTTAATTACTGGAATGAAAAACTCCTTAAGGTTTTGGTGGTGTGTAGTGAATGTTTCAAGAGCATTTTACAGTTGGCACAGCCTCAAAAGACATGCAAAAACTGTTTTTATTTAAAAGAGAAAATGGTAGGATTGATTGTGACAGTATTTTTCTCTCAAAAAATTGTACTTACTCTACAATTATTTGGTTTCTAAATGAGTACAGTTGTCAGCAGCCTAGCCATTTCAACCACAAATAGAGTTGCTAGTTTGAAAGAAGAGAAGAGACTGGAGTAATTACCTCAACTTTCATGACTTTTGAACCGTGTTTCAAGCTTGAGGCCAGCATTATTGTGAAGGAGTTACCTGACAGATTCAGGGCACTGTGAAGTACATCTCCACGTGGCTTTCACATAACCGTGTTGTCAGATACTATCTATTATGTCAGCTCCATATAGAACTTAATTCAAAAGTGTGTCACAGTGTAAACACTGTACATATGCTAAATAGTGCCTGATCATCTCTCATTTTAGACTTAGTCTACCAGATTTCAGGTTCCTCACAGAGCCAGAGAGAGGAACACTATTCTTACCAGCTACATTTTTAAACTTCCCTTGCATCACTGGAGCTTGCATTGCTACATGTCTGTTGATGTACTTTGTGTATCTGCTCAGTTGGAGGGGAAAAAAAAAGTCCTGGTAACTTTTAGGGTAAGGGGGAAGAGTATGAGGGAAGATGCTTTGTGAATGTGCAATATCCTTTTGTCACAAGAGGTTTTGTGGGGAAAGCTTAATGGTTTTCCTCCTTCTGCTGGTTGTTATACCAAATCAAGCTGAGCATTTGAATTGCCTTTCTTCCCTTTCTACTTAAATGTTTGTAGCAAAGTGCTAAAATTGCAGTGTCTCCTGTGCATAATGGAGAATTAGGATCCTTTAGGCTTGATAGATCACTATTGGCATACAGTAAAAGCCTTTAAAACAAATTTTGAGTCAACTGGCACTTACCAGAAGGCTGCATGGTATCTACTTTAAAAATGATAACAGCCTTGAATGGAACTAATGAAATTACTTTTCCACTTGGGGTAGGATTTAGGGATATCTAACGGTAATTATGTCAAACACTACTATTGTCACCTTCTGCATCACACTTCTTAATTGGACTCTTGAGTGTAGGTATTTGAACAATAGTTGCTTACATAGTTCCTCTCAGAAAGGGGAATTCAGGCGGGGAGAATTCATAATTTTGTCAGCATTTAATTGTCAAAACAGCTAGTTTATTAGATTAGTCCTTATGATTACATGTAGGCTATGGCTTTTAAAGTTCTTGCAAGTTGAACTTGCAAGAACTTTTTAAAGTCCTTGCAAGTTGCAAGGTCCCATAGTCAAGATGAATTTGCAACCTGTGTTCTTTTAAGTATCAAATTTCTCCTTAAAATAGTTTTCTGGAGGTAATATTGCATGACATGTCAGGGCAACACTTTCTAGTGTTTGACCTGCCCTTGTTCTGAAGAATTTCATCCTTCACCAACTGGGAGTTTGCCTTTCCGCACTGGTAACCATTGTGTGCCTTTTGTTCTTCTATTGAGCACCTCTAAGAAGGAGCTGACATAGTCCTCTCCATAATCACTTCTTTGTCAGCAATGAGGTCTTGTCTCCCATTAATCCCCTTCTTCTTGAAGCTGATCAAATCTATTTTCTCCTTGGTGTGATGTGTGCTCTGATTGCCTGATCACCTTATTGGTGACACTTAGAGATTTGCTCCAGTTTAGCAACATCTTCCTTCTTGCCAAACATGGGGAACAGAAGGGGGAGTTATTTCAACCAGCCAGTTGGTTACAGTCATTCTACTGTGTCCTCATGTGAGGTGTAGCCTTCATCAGCACATGACTGTGGGGCTGATGCATATTCAACTTGTTCTCCAGAGCCCTCCTCTGCAAAATTGCTTTCTAGTGTGTTTCCACCATTGCTGTGCTGTGTTGAAGAGAAGGTTGTTCCTGATTTAGGACAACCCCCAACTTTGTTTGCTTTGAACCTGGTTTCCACTGTCTTTATTTGATGGCTGCTGCTTCTCAGGACAGAAGCTGTTGATGCCTAGCTGCATTTTCAATGGAGTCAAAATGTAATACCTCTTGCAGCCCATCTGTGGTGACTCCTTTTCAGGTTGGGCAGTCCAGCTTAAACAGTTGTGTAGCTTTCTTTGATCATTTTCCTTGCTTTTCACTCAACCTTTTTAATTTTTAACTTGGCCCTTTGAAATAAGGAAACTAGAACTATATGCAGTTCTCGGGATGCTGGTGAACCAGAGATTTGTATTACCACCTTCCTCTGTTTTCTGGATGCTTTTTGTTTGTTTTCCTAATTTTTATTTCTTCGGTGAAGTTTCTGGGTTTTTGCTTTTGACGGCCATGAAATGCTGAACTGCTGGAGATTCCTTTCACATTTGAGTTCTTGCTCATGAATGGTAATTGTAAGCTCAGGAAGCATCATTTTACACGGCTAGGGATGTCTGCTCCTAGTGTATGTAAATTTTGTTTATATACAATTGTTTCCATTGCCCACTTTCTCTTGTAAGGTCTCTTCGCAATTCTTTAGCCATTGCTTTTACTTTCTTATAGAATAAAATAATGTATTTCTATTTCCTTGCAGCCTTTGTGTTTACTTTCTTTCTAATTCTTTTATGGAGCAAGTTTTCTTACCCACCGCTTGCTGTCTTTTCTAGGCTGTGCTGCTGATCATATTAGTAAAACAGATTGCAGCAAAGGCCCCTGTGAAACTCCACCAGTGAACTGTTTCTGGCATACTGCTGGAGGTGATTGAAAAGTAGATTAGAGCTTGCTGAAATTGAGTTTAATCTTAACTGAACTCTAGTTAAATCAGGTTAGACTTAAAATTCAGTTATTTCCTGAGGTTATCTCTTTTAAAAAAGAGGCCCTAGTGCTGCACAAACAAACAAAAACCTGCAATGAAACAAAAACTTAAAATACTACAACCCTGTGAAATAATGCTATAAGCCTTTTTCCATTCCAATTTCACTTGAAAGTATTGTGTTTATATTTCCAAGTTAGAGATTTCAATATTGTTTCCGTAGGTTTATATGAATCTTGAAAGCATCAGGGTGGGCTCTTTCGGTTTTTTTTGGTTTTGAGTGTTGAATATTATTTCAGTTGTTAGCAAGCCTAGTTATGAAATACACTTCCTAGTATGGGGAAATCAGTTCAGGTAATTAATGTGTTCGGTGAGTGTCCGTGAACATTTTTATGATGATAATATTCTGTGTCTAATGAGAAATTGCAGAGTGTTTAAGAAGAGTCTAGTCACTAACTGGCGATTGGCTAAGTTACTCCCACCTTTTCTTTATGCTCTTCAGAACATTTGTTCTTTGTGAACAAATTAGCCCTGATGATTAAATTACAGATTAAAGTTCTTTGAGGGGTGTTAGGTAAGCTTTGTGTCAGGGCTGCCTATCTGAAAGTATTTTGTACTTCTTGCATGATCTGAAGCGCTAACTAGCCTTTCTGGCTATGTGATAACAAAACAGAAAGCTGCGGTTAATTTGTGTTTTGGTTTAAGACTTCTTAGTTGGTTTGGGTTTTTTGATTTTTTTTTTTTTTTTTTTTTTTTTCTTTTCCCCCCCACCCACGTTGTTTTTTTTTTTTTTTTTGTCCCTCTCCCTCAGCACCATGATGTTCTTTTTTTCCTGTTTGGTCTTTTTTTCTTCCTCTTGAAGCTTTCTGATGTTTGTGTAAACAGTTGGTCAAAGCAACTTACTTGTAAGGTGACCACTCAGTGTATTGACAAGAACAGACACAATAGAAAACTGCATTAGGAGGCAAGCCGTTGGGATTTGCAGTAAATATATTACAGAACACAAGTGCATTGCCGATACTGCTTGTTTAGCAGTTTGCAAGGGCAATGGTAGTTATGGATTTTTGAATTAGAAGGGAAGGACTGATTTTTCTGTGTGCTGGAACATCTAGTTGATGGCTGAGGATAAAATTGATTTAGAGAACAAAATGCTGCCATCTCTATTTGTGCCATTTTAAAGGCTTCTATGGATTAGCAAGCAGAAACAAAAGATAGCTTTCATTTTGGAGAAGGGGAGCAAGAATGGGTATGCTTGTTCAGCTGCATCTTGATTAGGTATTAAGTCTATGAGAATCTGCTTTTGTTAGCTCAAGAAAAAGAAAGGACATCTGAAACTGGGTGGGTTTTATGATATGTGAAAATCTGCCTATTTATGAATTTGTTTATGTGTTCTAAGCCCCTTGAAATGCCATGCTCTCTGCTTCAAGACATGATGATCTCAGCTTTAAGTATAGAAGTTTGAATTAAGCTGGGGAGAAGGGATGAAAACCCTACACTTTCTTGGGAAAAATGACTTAGGGAAAGATCATTCTTTTGTACTTTTGCCCCAGCGGTTTGTATTTACAACAAAGTTTTTTGTTTTCTGAAAAAAAGGTAAAATATTTATCTTTCTTTAAGGTGTAAGGGCGTAAGGTAACTCTAAATTTCTATTGTTGTAACTGGTTATAAGATTTCCAGCCGTTACTTTTCAGACAGTAAACTAGACTAGCTGTGGCCTCAAATGGTGACTATAAATTGTCAGTTAAACAATTCAAAATTTTCAGCAAGACCTATGGAAAGCTTTTAGGTTGTTTCTTCAAACTGAAATATGACCTGTAGAGTCAGATCACTAGCAGGGACCTAGTGCCTCCCTGTGTCCTCCTAGCAGGATGAGCTGTACCAGTGTCATTGCTGATAGGGTGCTTGTTCTATCTGTTAGCAAAGACACCAACAGTAGTGGCAACCCTCCTCAGGTAGCAGATAGCTTTTATGTCCTTGCTGTTGAAGTGCTTCTTCAGTTACCATTTCAGTCTTCTCTGTTGCAGCTTCTGCTCTTTACTATGCATTTTCTTCACCCTGAATAAGGAGAGCAAATCATTCCCCTGCCTTCCAGAACCATGCTGCATACCTCTAAAGTCGAGTGTTCATTCTCTGAATGGTGTTGCCCAGCTGAAGTACAGTGCAGTACTCCAGGGGAGGAAATGCCGTGCTGAGTAGCATAGAGGGTTTACTTAGTATACAGCTTACTGGGGTGGCGGCCTTTTTTGCAACAGCATGCTATTGACTTATGTTCAACTTCTGATCCTCTGTGACCGAGAGATTCATTCCTAAGGCCCATTATTTCCTTTCCTTTATGTTCCTGTCTAGGCATGCTATGGGCCTTTATCCCTGTCCTTCTTGTTACTTTTCAGTCCATTTTTCCATTCACTGTAAAGTGAGTTCTGAAGCTATTCTCCAGCATATTCTGTCTTTCTCAGCTTGAAACTCACTGCAAATTGAGGATTAGGGTAAATGAAGAGATCTTTATGCTTGTTAGTGGGAAATACTAAAAAATACCGGGCCTATCGTGAATGCAGAACTTCTTAGTTTCAAAAAAAAAAAAAAATTAATCCGTACATGGTTTAATAATCAGGCAGTTTTGTCCTTGTTCCCATGAAGTTTTTGCTGTGCTTCTAATGTTGTTCCTAATAGTGTTGTGACTGTCAGATTCTTAGCAAAGATGTTAACATCATCTGCTTTTCTTATCTAATTATTCTGCCTTTTTGGACTTTGCATAATTCTGATGTTTTCTGATGAAAAATATTTCTGAGCTGTGGTTTATATCTGTTTCACTTAAATTTTTATGCATAAGAGGCCGTTTAATGCCTAAATTTGAGTATTAAGCTAGAGAGTCTTTGCTCTTTCATTTGCTGTGTTTTGTTAGGCACTGTCCTTTCATAGTTTCCTATCCATTTGACTTTTGAGGTTCTACAAGGTGTCTGCTAGCTGCTCAGTCTTCACTAATGTGCTTTTGGTATTTCATCGGACCTAGTCAATATGAAGATATTTTACTTGGAACTCTCTGACATTTCTTTGCCGTTTAAGCTGCAGTGTTGACCTTACATAACTAGTAATTTACAATAAATGATTTGTAATAATACTAATGTAGTTAAGATGCATGCAAAAAAGCGTGGACTTTCTGGCCTTCTTGCTGTCCTTGACCATATCTTTCCTTTTCTAAATGAGAGGATCAAACCTGACTCTTCCAATCTGTAAGCAGAAGCTTTACTTTAGCTGTTTCTTACTACTGGCATATATACTTTTGTGCTGTATGTGTTTATACTGCCTTGCTGGATTTAGTTTCCACTTCATGCTTTCCTGTTTGTGTGAAGTCAGTGAAGAATCTGGGATTTAGTCTCGTGTCACGATTCCATCCTTTCTGTTTTTCCTCTCTCACTTCCGCCTCCATGTGTAGATCTATTAACTGTCATCCATGTCCTTAACGTTGTTTCAAAAAGAAAATGTCATCTCTCCATAATGCTGTTTGATCTCCCTCATCAGTAGCAGGTTCTATAAAGATGACCTTACCAGCTGGCATGTGCTTTTCTGAAGTTTTACGTGGTTTACATTTCCTTCCTTTCCCAATCATTATCAACTGTGCAGTGATTGCAGTCTTAATCAAATTTGTTTCTGTTTGGACAGTTTCCATCAGCTCTTGTCTATTAGAATGCAATCTAGATGGTCTCTTTACTGTTGTTTCTATTCTATAAGCTACAGAATATATATAAAAAATAATAAAATGGGTAAGAAATTTACTGTCATGTTCCCAAAGTTTTGCTGAAGGATTTGTGAACCTTTTCCCCCACGCAGTGAAAACATCCATTGTTTTCACCTTCCTTGCAAATCCTATGTGGTGGGTAGTTCTGCTAGTTACTATCAAAGGAGTTGTCAATCCTCTTAAGTTGTTATTCATTAGTGAGTCACCTGATGGCACCTGAAGCATTGATATGAATAAGTGTTTAAATTGTTTTTCTGACTTGATAGATTTTTGAAACTGAGCAGTGAATATACTAAGTATTTTTAAATGGTAAACCTATATTTAAGGTAGAATAGCACCTGTGACTTAGTTGGTAAGCTTAATTTGGTAGTTATTTCTAAAGTATGGTTGTAGCATAGTGATTAGGTTTTTTCCTCCCCATAATTCAGACCCTTGTCTTAAAGTGCCTCTTTTGTTGGATGGCATACTTATTATTCTAGTAAAGTCTAGGTTCTACTGCTGTTACAGTCTTACTTGAATGTTACAGAATCCTGACTGGGAGTTTTGTTATTGACTTGCATACTGTAAATGTATGTGCTTGGTTTGAGGAACGTTATGCTCTAATTTTTAGAAACTCTGTTATTCCAGGTACTTCTCCAACTGTGTAAGAACTCTGACTTTCTACTGCCATCCCAATCAAGTGGGCTCAGTGTGACAAGTACTGAAAAGATATTTGCAGAAATTCCAACGTGGCTTATGGGAATGAGAGCAAAATAAGAAGTACTTTTAAAATAACATCCTAAACTAAATGAAGAGTCACTGTGGCTCTTTCCTGGTAGGAGTGGAGCAGTTACAGATATACTTTTTAAGCTTCTAACGGTCTCTTATCTTTTGGTTCTCTTTGTCTCCTCCTTGTTACTGTGTAGTGCGGTGTTGCTCAGTTGTCCAGAGTAAATCAAGTTCTTAATGACCTTAAAGGTAATACTGCAAAGCATGCTGGATAATTTTGGAGACCATGCTGCTTCTAGAGCACCATAACAGCTCATTAGAGTGTGGTCAGATGACAAGAGGGGAACTCATTGATAGCTTATATTTCTCCCAAAAATCTCTGCTCCCTTCTTGGTTCTCCTGATACTTTGGGCTGTTCTCCTACCGGATGGATGCCTCCTGTGAGTTAATTTAGCTCCCTGATGTAGTGGTCTACTAAGCTGGCCCTTTCCCACTTTGTATTATAGTAATGTTTTCTGCTTTACTAGTTGCTGAGATGTTTGGCGGGTCACTAGATGTCTCCCGTATGGTTCAAAGAAATTGTGTCCCTGGAGGCAAACGTGGCAAAGACCTCTTCTGGATTGGAGTCAGCCTTTGATTCGCTCAGCATCTCTTGGAATCTAAATTAAAGTGGGAACTCTGTGTCCTGGAAAACAGCTTGAAAGTAAAACAAAGCTGTGTGCTCACTTCAGAGACTTAAATACTTCTGTGTGTATTTAAGGTTATCTTAGGCTTGGAAACTAAACAATGGAACTAAAATTTAGATAAACACACCTTTTGTTGTTGTGAGTGCTTAAGCAAGATGGGCTGAAGTTAGATTAAAGGAGAAATGTGGTAACTGCCCTCTTTAGACAAGTTTAAGAAGAATCTTGACATAGTGAAGATATGTGAAAGGAGCACTTCGACATCCTGACAATAGATTCTTTGTTGCCAGTTGGCTTTGTTTCAACAGGATTTACAGCTGTAAATGGGACGGGCAGTTGTGTACAGTGGTTCATTGAGAGTTACACACAGCCTCTCTCTATTATTATAAAGCATTGAAATTAGACATCTGAAATATATCCAGTCACTTTACACTTGAATGGGATCCAAATCTGTAGTAGATATTTGGCAAGTGTAGCTGTTGTCTTGTGCATCATATGTAGCTTATGTTTAAATTAATGTGACCTTTCTGTAATTTTAACGAACATCTAAGAGGATTCAGATAAAAGTAGTTTAGGTACTGAATTAAAGCCCTCTAATTTCACTTTAGAAACTATTTAGCATTCTGTGGCTTTATAATTTTGAGGTTTTATTCTGTTAATACTTCTGCTACTTCTTCCTTTCCCCACTCTCATGATATGGTGGTGTTTTGGTTTTTTTATTGCTAAAGAGTTTTCATCCCAGTCTTCTGGGATTTTAATATCATCATCTTATGGGTGACTGATCTCACAATTAAAACAAGTAGTACAAATGCGGGGCAGAGCAAAAACTGTATTTATTAATGATGCGTCATGCTAAACTGAAGTTTATGCCCAAAATACAGAGAATATTCTTGTTGAAATGAATGCTACCCATTGCTCCTTGGCAGATTGAATATCAAGTATCTGTTTAGAATAAACCTTCACATTCCTTCCTATTGGTGAGAGTATTAGTGATGACAGTGTTTATAATTTAAAATACAGTTGGAAGGCCGACTTCCACAGTTTGTCACAGGTTGGTTAATATAGCAGTAAAGGGGAGATGGATGTGGCTACTTGTGCAAGTCTATTACTCAGGAGGCCTGTAAATTTGATTGGCTGCTGCAGTTCTTCCAGAATCATTGGATTTGAGAGCAATAGAAAGATAAGATATCCAATTACCCAAATGATTTGCAGGGTTAGCCAACGTTGTCATGGAAATGCAAGTTGGAACAAATTAAATTTTGAGCAATAAAATAATCTTAAAGCACGTCTGGGAACAAGAAAATTTGGCAGTGGCACTTACCTGAATTGAATCTTAGCTTGACACGCTTGTCGTTTGACATTGATATACTATGGGGGTCTAAACTTTTAAATGGCATGTTCTCTTTGTTTTTTTTTATTTTTATTTTGCAGCCATTGCCAAAATGGAATGTAGTGTATTAATTTTAAATAAAAGGGCATTCATAATATATGCATATCTCTGTGCTCAACCTGGATTCAATAACTCATGAACAGCAAAGTTCACAGAATGCTAGCCTTAATCATTTGAAGCTTTTGAGTGTTTAAGTTTTGAGATTTAATTATACCTCCAACATCCCCTGATCTCCTGAATTCTTAGCAACAGATTTTTGGAGGTGCTAGAATCTTGCTATAGCAAGTACTAACAAAGCATGCAGAAAGCTAAGCACAGCGAAATACTTCTTTTTCTGTAATTGCTCCAGGAATGTGTACGCTTTCTGTTGTTTTTGAAGATCTTGATTACAAAAAGAATAAAAGCTTTGTCATTTAAGCCCACTCCTTGTTTCAGTGATTCTGTTGGAAAAATTAAAATACTAAATGGATACTAAACTTCAGCACAAGACTAAAATATACAGTTTCTTACTGCATTTCACAAGTCTTTGGCTGTTTGAATGAGTTCTGGCTTGCAGCAAGGATTAAAAAAAATGGTCAAGCATGTCCCATAAAGAGGGCTTTTATTCACATGCCTTATAGGCAGATGGAGATGAAAATTGGGCTGAGGTCAAGCCATTTGCAGCGTTCTCATAGGCTTCGATTTTCTTCTCATCCTCACCACAGATAATCTCAAATGGTTCAGTAATGACCAAAAGTGCAACACTGACCTTCACTCCCCAGTGGATTACTGTGTTACATGCTGTAAATGCAGGAAGTCCATTTTGTCCTTCCAGGAGGAGTTCAGTGTTGTACTTGGCTTTCTAAGTCTTCAAAGTGTAAGCAGAGGCAGAGTGCTTAAGAATTACCTTCTAAAGATTTTGTGAATGTGTTTTAACAGTATATTCCTTTCTGTGCATGAAAGGCTGATTCACTGATTCTTTTGCTTGAAGGGAATGAATTAGTACATACTTCTTTGGTATTATCAGAACTTGGGGGTATTTGCTTTATTTTTAATCATGTTGTTCCTAAACTGTATTTTTCTGCATTCAATTACAAATTTGATTTTCAAAATTGGATCCAAATAATGGCATAAATAAAATGTAATGAATAAGAATAAGTAAACCCATCCTTCAGAACTGGTGATAGACTGCTTTCAGATCTGATCTAACTTTGTAGTACTGGAAGTTCAGTGCAAGAAAGAATAACAAGCTTCTGACAAAAAATGGATGTTTTTAGCTAATCATTGCTTTGTAAAATAAAATCTGGACAGCTTTGAGGAGTCTCAGCAATAATAGTAGAGCAGCTGTTGCAGCACAAGTGATTGTTAAAACAAATGTGTTGTAAGATTTAATTTTTGCTTTGAATCACCATGGATGCTATAGCTAAAGTTACTACGGGATATGTATTGGTAGACACTGGTTGGAGCAAACCCAAAATTATTCCTGTTGAAACCGCTGAAGCTGAAAGGAGATTAACTAATTCTTCTCAGAGGCAGTCTGTGTTCTTCAGTCAGAAGTTAAACTGATGGTTCACATAAGCTCAGGCTTCTTATATTAGAACTAAAATAGGTGTTCGTTATGCTATGAAATGGAATTTGTATACTTGTATTATAATTCCTTTTCATTTCATTGCAAAAATCGGTAGTTTTCAAGAAATTGTGATGATTTAAGTATGATGCCTTACGTGGAGCTTTGGGAAGTACAGGCTATCAAAATGCAAAATTATGTGGAATAGACTGTTGTAAAGGAAACAGGTCAATACTTTTTTCTAACAATGCAGAAGGAAAAAAAAATTCAACTCTACAAACAAGCTTAAGTCCTTAGTAAAATGCCTTGTTTAAATGAGTATTATATTTAGTAACTAGTCTGGCTGCTTTGTTCTTTATCATTATGTTAAGAATTCACTTTAACAAGTGAGCAAGACAAACTTAAGTACAAACACTTGAGTTTGGCAATGGTTAGGTCAAAACATTTAAGTCCTTAACTAAATGGAACAGAGGCAAAAAAATTACACAAGTGAAGGGAAAAAATCCATCAGCTCAACTTAATTTTACAAAATGCAGCTGAATTCCTTCATGTTAATTTTTAATGATGCTTCAGAAAGGAGGGTAGCACTTCAGTCAGGGGTCTGACAAGCTAGTCATTTGCAAATAAATCAAAAGACAATCATTACAGCAGCAAGAACCAGTGAATGATGTAGTTTTGTTATTCTTTGATGGGCCTCACACTCAAGTTCTCTATTAAAAATGAATGTATTCAAGAGGCTCTGCATTAAGAACACAAACAATTAAGGGCACTTCAGATGCTTTCCTAAGAGCTGCCATAGAGCTCAGAGGACTTTCATGAGAGATGCAGGCTTCTGTAGTGTGCTTTACCAAGGAGCCACAGAACATGGGCAATTAGTCGTGTTTGTCTATGTTTGAGCAGCTTTCTGCAAAGTTTCCTTTGTTTATTCATCCTTAGGACCTCTCTGTATGTCTCAAGATCAGCAGTTAGGTAATAGTTATGTTATATTTGAAGGCCTCTAGAAAGAGGAGATAAATACCTTTATGTTAAGACTTTCAAATTCATGAGCCCCAGGTCTAGGGGCTTACTCTAATGACACCAGTTACTGATGTCTAGTCTTGATTAACAAAACTGTCCTTGACTCCTTCAGAAAGGGGTTTTTACTTTCGAGTATGAATGTGTATACACTCACTGGCACGCGTGTGTATGTATACTCAAGGGTATTTTTCCTTAGCAAGCAAATGTACATTGTCTATTGAGCAGTTGCATTTATATCTAAAGTAACAAATGTCCCTTTTTCTCAACTCTGAAAACAACTCCTTGCAACTCTTGATCAGCAAAATTACATGAATTGTGCATTAAAACCTAACTTTCACAACTTGCTAGACAACAAAAATATTTTTAATGTTTGTCCGTAAAAATATTTTTTATTTAATATTTGAGGGCAGTGAACAGGAGGTGCGTGAAATTGCATAGTAGATAAATAATTCTGAGTACTTTAAACATGTGTGTGAAATAACTATCAGGCAAACTGCCTTTTAAATGCAAGCAGACTTCTTATGATGACTAGAATAGGCATTTCAGTTTTCAATGTAGATGTCTGTTGTCTGGCACTTGTAACAACAGGAAGAAATCTAAAAATAAACTTACTTCATAGCATGTACATTTAAGTTTACCTAGCACTGTAGTTGAATTAAGGTTGCTGTTCATATATGATCATCAATGATGCCCAGCTTTGGTAAAGACAAACTAAGAAGAATACACTTTTTTTTTTTTCTGTTCTGATGTTAAGTCAGGTGTGATAGTACTGAGACAATAATTTTAATGAAGGATTGCTGTGGAAAGCAGGAAAGTTGATTAAGGCCTCCTTTTTTAGAAAATAAATTAAACACCTAACTGGCCTTCACTGGAAGGTAATTATAACGTGGTACACATGATGTTGCATTCTTTTATCTTACCTATGCTATGTTATTACAGTGTAGCTGAGATATTTGGGACTTGGGGCAGAAAAAGCCAATGAAATGGACAATTTGCATGTTTTACAGATTCTACTAAAAATAGGGTTGCGTTTTGTTTCCTTATAGCAGCAATAAGGACACTTACCTCAGAATAGGGAGACTTTTGTGTCGGCCATACAGGCCAAAGGACTTTTCAGCAGACACCCAGTGAGTTTCTTACTTTATTCTTTCTCTATCCCCTCTTGTCACCTGCTATGATTCATACTGGTTTCTGTCCTGAAAAACAAAGTTAACCCCATTGGTCTAGGGCAATTAACTCCTTGGATCCTAAACATCTTAGCTAAACATCAGCCAAACCGATTGCTATGTAACAGACTACCTTTCCACAGCTGATGTACCCTGCTTTCTGGAGAGATATACTAGGTATGTGGAAAAATGCCCTTTAGTACGTGTGTTTGGGGTTTTTTTTTTTTTTCCCTTTAACAGAGAAATACCAACAGATTTGGTAATAGTTAAGTCTGATAACCACTAGTAGTTAAGCTGGTAACTTCCAAGTATTAACTTTCCTATTACATATGTAGAAATAGTACTAAAGGCTAAACATGGAATTATGGATATTCTATGGTTGTGGCCCAAACAGAACGGAAAAGACGAACCTGGTACTCTGTGAAATGGTAACTGTTTCAGTTGAGAATAGAGATATGTTCACCTTGTTGCAGGGGTAAAGATTTCCTGTAAAGCAACTGTGACTTCATTGCCCTTAGTTAAGGGAAACCTTCTTCTCCTAGGAAGAAACCATCCCAGAACTTCTTTGGAAGCTTTTGCGAAACTTTATAGAGGGGATATGTCAAATATCAAGCTTTGGTCAGGTGGAGTGCTTCGTGTCAGAGGGATGAGGTGTTTTACAAGTCAAGATGCTATCATGTATTTTGCCTGTGTCTGTCAGAGATTGGGAAAGAAGTGTTAAAGCGTGCTAATTATATTTAGATCCCAAATCACCTGTCTGCTGAGACATAAAACTAGAGGGTGGATTTTGTATCCTAATTATTGTGTGAGTGATGTATAAGGATCAACATATCACAGTGTCTTCTTAAAAAACCTCAGAATTATGGGAAGGTTGAGGAAAAAGCTTGGCAGAAGAGTTAACAGTTTTAGTCTGACTTAAGTGAGTTTATTTTTACTCAGCTTTAATATGTTTCATAGAAGGCCTAATGATTCACAGTAGTGACCTCTTGTTTCTTCTGTCTTAAAACATAAAAAAAAACCCCAACTAACCAAGAAATATCTTTATGGGTTAATTGTATGACAGAGACTGACAGGAGCTGTTCAGTGTCTTTTATATAGGCTTTGTCTTTTACACAGTTCTTGTCTGGATGCTGATTTTGGTTTTGTGCAACTGTGCTACAGTGACTGAAATAGCTGTTTTTAAGGAAAACTGAGGAAGTTGTATAGGTATCTTGAGGATTAATTATAATAGTGGTTCTGAATTATGGGCAGATGTATAGGTCTGAAAAGCTGTAAACACAGGTAAGACTGAGTACTGAGAGAAAAGGATCCCTTTACCCCACCAGGAATCCAGTGTTAAGGTTGACATGCCAAAATGGGAGATACAGACGTACAAGATACATAAAGCTGTTGAAAAGTGGGACTCAAGCTCTTTGTCTTGCTGTAATCTCTGTTGATTTCACTGAAGGATTGTTCTGTTCTTTACTGGTTCCTAACCTTGTTCTGCTGCTGGTCATGGTTTCACAAATTTGCTATTATAGACTATCACATTTTCTGATCTGATTTTTTTTTCCTTGTTTGCATTCTTTTAATTCTCTTTCATTAAGGATTTTAGAAGTCTGTACTTTTTGTCTCCATTCTTCCTCACTTCTGTTTTAGTATTTTTGTATTCCCAATGGTACATTTCTGTCAGTAAAACTAGTTTTACCTTCTAATAGGTAGATAAAATTGATCATGAAAGAAACATTTTTTTTCTGCATCTGTTGCCTTCATGTTATGCTGCTTGATAATTTGAGTAATAATAAATCTACCTTTTAAAAGGCTTTATCTTGGAGTTAGTGGATTTCAAAAATTCTCTGCTTGTTAATGAACTATATACAAGGAACAGATTTGTGCCTAAATGTATATACAGATTAGGTGCTTTAGACGTGGCAGATGTCCTAGAGTAGCTAACGAAATCTCTTTCCTTGTCTGGGCTTATATATTAAGTATTAAATTTGCAGTAGTATGAAAAATGGTTAATTTTTTTGTTACTTTCTTCACTGTCTGAACTTAATATAATCCTGTATGTAGTTAATATAGGTCAAACCCCTTAAAATGCAGTTTTTAATCAAAATACTTTTCCTCTGTAGACAGAAATCGCCAAGAGGTTGAATACAATTTGTGCACAAGTCATCCCATTTTTGTCTCAGGAAGTAAGTAAAACTGTTCAGCTGTTAAAGTGCAATTATGTTGTTTTTCTGTTTGCAAATTAGCTAGTTTTAAGATGTTAATTTTATCACAATACACAAGTGTAAGGAACATCTGTTATAGCTGAAGTGTGCAAACCCCCTGCTAATTTGATCTAACAAATCTGAGTTCAAACTAGTGACAATGGCTCAGCCTCATTCACTGCCTGAGGAGAGTGTGAGTTTGTAAAATAGTAGCAATACAAGAAAATGCTTTCATTTCTAATAATGGTGATTGCTTATTAGATATTCAGTTGTCAAATGTAGATATAGTGAAATAAACATGCTTATGTTCTCTGCATAATTTGTATCAAAGGTGAGTTTTTAGCTCATATGGAAGGCGCTGTTTAAGGTTGTAAACCTACATTTGGTCTGAATAACTGTGATTTTAACATGTTGTGGGCAGCTGCTGTTGTATTTTGAAGCTTGTTATTTTCAAACTACATTTTTACAAAGAGTATTTGTAATTCTTGATTTCAGTGAATCAATTTTCCCCGTTTGAAATTTCAATTGGTTTTGCTATGTGAGCACAGTCTATAAATGTTAAAATTGACACTAATGTAAAGTTGACATTATTGTCCTGTCAACTCAATTAAAAATTACTATTCATCTGCCAGAAAACTAATAATGAAGTAGTGTGGGGTAAGAGATAAGATGGCTGCCTTCAGGTCTCTTCTTTCCATTTGAACAGGTGAAAAATAAGGCATTGTTACCTTTTATGTGCATGAGATGTCTTGCAATGGGTAGTGTGGGCTTCTGCAGACAAACTGGTTATTCAAGTATTTTTGATCCTGGTTTGATATGGTGTGGTCAATACCTTAACACAAATTCCTCCCTATACCTCTTCTTCTTTCAACAGCATCAGCAACAAGTGGCCCAAGCTGTAGAACGTGCCAAACAAGTGACCATGGCTGAATTGAATGCCATCATCGGGGTACGTGGCCTTCCAGGTCTACCTCCTACAGTGTGTATAACTTGCTTTCATATCTTACTGCTTTGCTATTTTTAAAATAAACTTAATATTTAAATAAACTTTATTGTTAATATCTAACACTGTTTTGATGCCCAGTATTGATGATGTGTTTTTGCTTCACACAGATTTTAGCAGAGATAAAGGTAATAGTTTACTCTGTCAGAACATAATTTTGTCCAGCAGTGCTGCATGTAACAAAACATTTTCTGCAAGAAATAAAATTTTAGGAGAGCTGCTTGTTTATTTACGGATATTGTATGTCAGTTGAGCTAGATACTTTTTCCTCATGCTTTTTGTGACACTTGAGTTCTTGGAGCTTATACAACTATTCATTCTTCTTTCTTTCTCTTTCTTGTGAATCTTTCATGAATTTTAAATTAGCAAGCTACTGAATAGAAACTTCACTTGCTTTTGAAGTAGTATTAATTGTCTGACACAGTGTTCTAATAGCCTTTCACCAAGAATGTGCTTTTAAATATGCTAAAAAAGTTAATACTACTTGCTTGTGACTGGTTGTCAATCACAAGTCATTTGCTTTGTATTAATGAACTTTTTGAACCATACATTCCTTCCACTGTATGAGTTCATTTCCCCTGCCACTAAGTCTGGAATATTTCTCATGTTTTCTGCCCTTCCGACTAAGTGAAAGAAGTAGCCGAAACAAGAACCTGTCCTTTCTGATTTTATTCATATGTGAGCGCCTTCAGCGGATTCAAATTACTCATTTATCAATTTATGTTAATTGCTTGTGAGAAGATGCCCTGCTGGTCTTTATAGTTCCCTCAGACACTTTGTAATGATAATTAGACATGCTGCTGTACGGATTAACGGTGCCATAGTCCAATGACGTCTGCAGACAATGGAACCAGTTAATCCATCTGTGCTTAAAATTACATCCCAACTGGAGATGGAAAAAAAAAAATAGGAGTGAGGGAGGATTAAAAGAATGAGCCTCAGCTTGAAAATGCTCCTTTCATCAGTTTCTCAATTGCAGATCTGCAGTCGGTTTGCCTGTGGTAAGCTATTGGCAGTCAATTAGGTGAAATAAACTGGGAGGGTGACCTTCATTTCCTTTTAATAGCTTTTCTCCCTGAAATGGGGAGCTTCAGTGGATTTTCAGCTTAAATTTTATTCAAGCTGCTTTATTACACTTGACAGATTAGCTTTGCATAAACATACCCCCCCTTCAAATCTGTGCTGTTTTTCCTTCGTATCAAATTTTGACTGTTACTTAGTTGATTTGCTAATCACATCTTAGAAACCCACACAATTACATCTGTATTTGTCAGAATCTCCTCTGTGCTTTGCTTGTGTAATGAATTAGTTTATGAATACCTGATTTGATCTTTGAAATACGCAACATGTACATTTGTGGTATTCGATTAGCAAAGATTAGAGAGCTATACTTTCCTGCATTTTTTAAAACAAATTGGTTCTTAAGGATGAAAATGAAATGGAAAACCCTTCGTTATGAACTAGTTTTAAAGAAGACTTTAAGCAGTAAAAGGAAACATACTAAAATATATTTTAAAAGATCCTTTCTCACCTTAAAATAGTGCTACTTAGACAAACCAAATTTTGCTGTCTCGAGCATGTCATCTAGTTCTTTTTAAAGTCTGCGCAATACAGTCTTTTTTAAATGCCATAGGATCTAGAAGTACCACATGCGATTAAGAACTTTGGAGTTTTTGGGGGGGGGGGGGGGAAGGGAAGCTCTTTGGAAGCAGGAATAGCAGCCTCTACTGTTTTTGTTTTCTCACTATCTTAAATTCACCTGAAGAAATACTTTTCTGTGTCTTATGAAAGACTTCTGAATGATGCCATACAAATCCAAAACTGTGAGTGAGGAAATTAACATGCTGGGCACAAAATTTGTTTGACCATGTAGATGCATGCATTTGCATAATGCCAAAATTAGATGTATGTCCCAGTGATCTTTTACAGTCTTATTAATCAGTAGTTACCTTGTGCCGCACAATAAGTTTCATGCTCTGACATATGCTTGGTTTTGTTTGAAAGGGACGGTGTAGGTCCTGGAAAATCTGAGTAGCATAAAATCAGGCTGACAATTCAGTGGACCTTTGCTCCCCCTCACTGAGCACTCAGGGTGTCAAGCCCTTTTCCCAGAGGGGAGGACACATCAGAAGCCTGATGTCTGTTCCTACAAGCAGCAGCTGCACTGAGGGTGAGCGCGGCACAGTTTGATAGCAGCTGTCAGTATTGTTCAGGGACCCGACTTAGTGTAAAGAACAATGGAAGGGCCATGCTGCTAAAGTGCAGTGTCTTTCAAGATAAGAAAAGATATAGTAATTTAACGGTTTAGACACCTATTATGAGCATGAAAGATCATCAAACTTCTTTTCAGAGTGCAAATAAATTGGACCAATCTGTAACAGTAGAAGATGCAATCGAGTGGCTTCTGGTGTCACACTACCTAAAATACATGCATAAATCTTGAGGATAGGAGGGAAATTTCATTTTCCTAGCTGGTGTTAACTTGCCTGGTTTCTCTTGACTACATAAAATTCTGCATTTTTGCCAGGATTTGCCTTTTTTTACCCCACCTTCCTTTCTGTCCTTAAGGGCCATTGTTTCCTGACACCAGATGATTCAAGAGTTTCCCAACTGGCTTCCTTCAGTTAGAGCAATTCCTGTTACTCCTGCGCAATGTGTGAATTCTGGAAGGGTACAAAGACTTTTTAATTACTGGAAATAATGTTTTGAAATACAAAATTATTTTGAACTATATTTATTCTATACTTTTTATTTCCAGTTGAAAAGAGGGAAGCCTATTAAGAGGACAGACTATGAGGATAGAGACTTAGAGTCTCACAGGACTGGGATTTTTCAGAGAATTTGCCTACAAAATCAAAAGCCAGGCTTTGGAAGACGTGTATAGCACGTACAAAACAGAATGAATAAATTGACACATTTTTTTATAAAAAGTAATATAGTTGGACTCAGTGAGCTTGCAAGCAGTGCTAATCCTCTGTGTTGATTAAAAATTCTTACTTCCGGAAAAAACCCTGGATGATGTTTGGTTATTAATAGTCATACTTCTGGCCTTACACTTATCCTACGTGTTCTTGAAGGCTTTAACTTTCAGCCATGGGGTAGCAGTGTGGCTAAACAATCTCCTTTCAATTTTTTTAAAAATAGCACCATTTAATATTTATTATATTGGACTAGAATGAAGTAGCAATTTTGCTAGATAAATAATGAACAAAGGAGAAACCTTCAACTAAAAGGATAAGTGCCCACATTAACTCCTTGGCATTTCTGCAGCTGCAGGCTGTGTCCACTTCTCAGGTAAAGGAAGAATCTAGATCATGATATGAAAGAATTAGGTAGAATATTACGGTTTAACTTGAAGGGTTGTTTTGACTTCTTTGTGGATGGTTTGAGGTTTTTTGTGTGTTTTGTTTCACTGTTTGCTTATTTTTTTGTGGGGTTGTTTTCCTGAGATATGTCTTGAAAATAACAGGTTCATGATAGAAGATATGAGTGACACTTAAATTGGTATGTCTAGGTGTGAACAATGCAAGATTAGATTTACTTTCTAATCAATAAACTAGTTTTATGAGTAGAATATGCAAATATCTGAATGAGAAATACAAGCAGCAAACTGGAAACTTTCTTTAGCTTTGCGTTTTTGATGCATGATTTCAGCATACCACCAAGAAGCCACGTATGTCTTATTTTGCCTTTTGAGGTGGGTTGCTAATGATTCTGTGAAATATGTATCTTTTGGACTGACAGTGCTCCTGAGACAGATTGAGTTGTTGGCCTCTGAGAGGCCTCTCCACTGTTGCATGAGGTGATTGGCTAAAGGATTAGCAAGATGTGGGATTATTTTTTCTCTGTTGGCTGTGGTTGCCAGCTATCTCTGGGATTGTAGTGTGTGAAGCTTAAGAGGATGAGGTTAACCTCTTGAGGGTTTATTCTTATGAGTGTGTAGTTAATCCTTAGAAAGCCTATAAATAACTAGGCTGTATGTTTCATTATAAAATAGAAATACAGACTAGAGCAGAAATGAATGCAGAATTTAGTGCAAGGGAAGAGCTAAGCAGCTGTAGCATTACTTTAGATCCTTCTCAGCCGTGATCTGCATTATGTGCTGAGGGAGGGGAAATTGCCTAGTTCTTTTAAATTAAATAAAATGAAATCTAGTGAGCACAAGACGCTCTCCTTACCTTTAAGGTGAACTCCCTAACCGCAAGTCCAAATTACTGAACTCTGGCAATAGGAGCTCTATTGTGCAGCAATGTCCTGGGTTATTCTTCATATTTTGGAACACACAGAAACCTTACTTTTATCCTAGGATTCTGTCATGGTAGCTGCTTTTAGTATACAAAGGCTTCTGACTTTTAGTTTACAAGTTTAAAATAGATAGCAAGGGAGGAAGGTATTTATCAGCATGGTAGTCAGTATTCTCAAAATACCAGTCCCCAAACAATGGTCAGATTTTTACTGTTAGTGCTACTAAGTTTGGAGGAAAAGTAACAAAGTGGTATTGATGTGTATTGGTAGCTTGACCTACTCAAAAGAGAAAATCTGGGAGAAAGTGTGTAAAATATGAAAGAATGGTGTTAACCAAACTTGGTTTCCACCCCACTCCCACCCCTACACTCTCTGTGGACTGATGGAGAAATGAAGAATCTTGGAGCAGCAATATAGAGGAAGGTAGTATCTAAACAAGATAATTTTCTGCAGAAGAAGATAGTAGTCATTCTAGAGAGGGCAAAATTGCATCTAAAAGTCAAATGGAATTGAATTGCAGGCCAGACCTTCCTTGTCATGCAAGGCTTCATGTGGGGTGGATGGAAAAAGCTTCAACTTGGATCTTGCCCAGAAACAAAACTAAAAGAACTTCAGGCGGTTCACATCTAGACCTAATATCTAAACTACAAGTCAAAGGTGAGACCTAGTATACAGTTACAAATTTGTGAAGCCTAGGAGCTTTCAGGAAAGGAGTGAAAGGATGACAGTTGAACACAAATGTTGTTAGCTAGTCCTAGAACTGAAGATACGCATCTGCAACTGTGAATGCAGAGAGAAGGTAGATTCTTATGAGATGACATGTGAGGTACCACATGTGAGTTGGTACCACTTACTAGATTCCTTTTTACTGGGTGGGTGTTGGGGTTATGGCATGTGCGTGTTGAATGGTGTAGAGCTCAAAAGTGGTCTGTTTTGCAGCAGAGGTGAATGGTAAGTTTGGAAAAATGTGTGATAATAATGAACAAAAGAGTTTCGGTGGAACATGTGGTTTCAGGAAGGATTAGATAGAAGGATTTGATATTAAAGAGTTGATTGATTTATTTTGTGAACTTGGCTCCAAATGATTCTGTTAGACTGGTTTGGAAAGAATGGTTTTGGTGGAATATAAGGGACTGAAGTTGGATAAAAATGCTGGAATAGCACAGTTGAAAGCAAGAATTTGCAGAATGTGGTTGGAGCAGTATGTGTGTGTATTCATATATGTAATTGGCATAGAGGGTAAGTTATTTAATCCTAGAGGAAAGGATTACTTCCTCTAGAAAGTCATTCAACTCACCTCTCTTGATTCAAGTATATAGGCAGAATAGCTTACCATGATTGAAAATAGTGATAAAGTGGATAATATTCATAGAAACGAAGTTATTAAGTAAAAGGAGACAAAATGAAGAGATGGGTATAATTTTTCTCTTACAAATATCTGCTTTGTGTTTATACTTAGTGAGATATGTGGGGGAATTGGAGTAGATAAGGAGTCAGTAGGCTGTGATAAAATGATGTAACCTTCAGTACTTGTCTAGAAAGTAGCTGGAAATATGGTAGGTTTGGAGGAGGAAAGAGTTGAGTGGGAGAGGTGAATTGGTTGGTCCACACAAAAGAAAAATTCAGCTTGGCCTGCATATGAGGAGAAACTAGATGCAAAGACCTTAGTTGAGTAAGGATGAAGGATGGTTTTGTCATGGAGTTGTCTCATCCCAGTGTGGGTAGGAGCAGAGAAAGTTGTTGGGAGTTAGCACGTTGAATGATGTAGAGCTCTAAGGTGGCCTACTTTGCAGCAAAAGTGGTGCAAAGAATGAACCATATGGATTTTGAGAAGGAAACACTGATAAACTGAGGAGAACTAATTGCTACTGTATGGATGGGAGTGATGTGGACTGCACAGGCAAAATACACCTCGAACTAGGTGCAAATAACAATGATGGAGTCACTGAGAGTAGGAATGTGCAGAGGAAGATGGAGGTGGAGGAACACACACAGGGACACAAGTACCGTAAATATTAAACACTGGAAATGTACAAGAAAACAGCAACTTGCTTGCTGTGTTTTTCGTGGAGGAAGAGCAAGACCGACTGTTGAGATAGGGACTGTGTGGGAGAACCAGACAAGAAGCTTGCTTTCCTTATTCTTGTATAGAGAGAGGCTAGCATAGGCAGTTAGGATAACTTTAGGAAATAGTAAAGGTGGGACAAAGACACAGTTTTCACAGCATTTTGCTGTAACTCTTCAATATGCATAAGAGTTTGTTTCAGTTGCAGAATTTCTGTTATCTAGTAACTGCATTCTTTTTGAATTTTTTCTTTTTTTAGAGTACTTGCTAAACTACCAAGGTTGCTATCTTGTATAATAGTTAATTGCCTGAAATTAATACTGTACTGCCCGAAACAGTATCTAGTACCGTTTATAAACATGCTGGCTAACTGGCTCTTCAAATCGAATACTTACAACCAGCAGTAGTGAGGAAGTAAATGCAAGAATTAGCAAAAGTGCTTAAATGCATGTTCAGAAATGATTGTTTTTTGATGTGTCAAAGTCGTTATGGAATGTAGAGAAAACATAAAGAGTCTGGTTTTGGCTTGGAACAGTAAATAAAGATTGGTGTAATGCTTTTCTTATGACTGTCGTATTTTTGTTTTTTTGATGTCTCTGAAATGTTTTTGTAGTTAGTAGTAGCTGGGACAAAAGGGTAGTGAGTATAATTTCAAATCCTCTATTTAACTTCTGGATTTTAATTTACGAAAAAGCCTTGCTACTTAATAATTTCTGTCATGTTCAGCAAGAGTTAAATTTCTGGATACTAAAAGAGCCTGGAAGAAAAATAAATACTTTTTAAGATAATCATACGTCAGTAATAAAACCCTCTAGAGTAATATCTGTAAGTCATTTCCAAACTGGTGCATGCTTGAACTAGTTGTTTTTGGCAGCTGTGCAGCAGGAGCATGCTTTTGAAGTGTTGTTGGATGGTGGTGGTATGCTAACAGTAGCTAAAAAGGCAAATACATAGATTTGAGGTTAGAAGGTGAGTAATAGCAGGAATTTATGGTTGCCGCAGAAATGAAATGTGCTGGCAGTTTCTGCAGACCAGAAGCAGTGTGCGCTGACAGCTTCATTCTAGAGACTTCAGGCTTGCATCCGAGTCTTCAGAGAAGGCAATATGTACTTGTCTGAAATTAAAGAAAAGCTTTGTTCTTGAACTGACTTAGACTGACAGTGATAGAGGAATGTGAATGGTTTCAGAAAACCAGCCTTTGTCTTGCCTGGACCGGGAGATTTTAAGGTCATCTTCTGTGACTTTTAGGCTGTGGTTCGGAATTTGTTACTTTCGTTTAGTCTGGGAAGTCCTTTGGTTTTCCCGAGTAAGGATCATTTTTTTTGTGGTGACTGACTCTACCCCTCCTGTCCTGTGGCATCTGTTTTTTACAAAGGCTTGTCTGGCTCTCCCATTTTTGCAGTATCTTTCTCCTGGTTGCCTTCAGCTTGCTGTTTATCCCTTATTTCTTCAGAATTTAGCCTAAGAAAAGAGAAAACCAACATAATTTTATCTAAGTTAAAGAACAAGGCAAATAACATAATTAATACAAGGGCCCTTAAAAACATGGTCTTCTGATTAATTTCTATTTCTTTTTTTTTTTTTTTTTTTTTCTTGCTATGAAGTGTTTGAAACAGGAACTGTTCTTAAGCCAGGCCTGGAATATTCATTTTTAGAAGAATAAATGTATATACAAACACACTGAAGATCTATATTTTTACATAGAAGTATAAACAGTCAATATATATGTAATATATACAGAAGAGTATGCAAAATATATAGTATATGTAGTGTGTAACAATATATTAGTGATATGTCAAGATGTAAAATATTGTGTATGTATCGTATAAAATGTGGTGTGTTTTTACATACATAAAAGGTTATACTAGCAAAAGGGCTTCTTTAGTTTGTGAGCTGCTTGTTGTGTTGCCATTATAGCTGCTGATACAAGCTGTACTCATGCTTCAGTGGGTCTGTGCATGGTACAACCTACGGAGTTTTAGGTTGACTTGCAGTGCCTAAAAGCACAGAGGAAGGAAGAAAACCCTTTTCTGTCAGCAAAACCCTTTGTGTGGGTGCAGCTATACCAGTAGAGTGTTAATGCACCTTGGGGAGAAGATGTCACTGAACTGGAAGAATTCCATCTGCTGGTGATGCCCCGCATCCTCGCTGCAGGGCTCTGCCTGCATGGGGTGGGATGATCCACAGCATAGAGAGGCTGCTAGTGCAGACTGACTCCAGTGAAAATGCGAGTCATGCTGGCAGTGCTATATAATTATTCTCTTTATGTTAATGGGGTGTTAGAAATCCTGCCATTTAAGAATTATTGCTAAAAATTTGTTAAATAGTTAATTGCTGATCACTTTAGTGGAAAAACAGCTGATGGACTTGTTCCCTGGGTGCGGTGGCAAATCATTTGGGTGGGGTCACCCACATCTGTCATTTGCTGTTTACAAAAGTGATCTGAAGTGTGTTATCTCTTATCTTTCTAATTCTGGTGCCTGGGCTTGCCCTCGAAGATGCCAAAAGGAAAGGCAGTGAAACCTAGCTGTTTACGGAAGGCTCAGCGAAGATAAGAGTTGCTGCTCAGATTTATGCTAAGGGAAAGATGAGTCCTTTCTCCCTTGTGATGTATAGTGGTAATGTGGAAACTAATCAATGGTTAATAACCTACCTTTGAATATTAATTTTTAAATGCTTTTTGAATTATATTGGGAAGCATTGAAGACCTGTTTCTCAGTTCTGTAGGTGTAAAGATAACTACAGTATTAAAATTCAAAAATGTAATGTTGTGATTCAGCAAAAGTACTGTGTGTTTACTGTACTGGCCATGTAATTAATAGCAACCCAAGCCTTTCTAGTGTTGGAAGACCTTTTTTTTCCTCTTCTCATTGAAAAAATTCAAAATTTCTCATAAAAATAGAAAATATTTTAGAATACAAACCAAAAAATACATGTACAGAATCAGAATCAAAGAATGGGTCAGGTTGCAAGGGACCACAGGGGGACATCTGTCCAACCTCCCTGCTCAAGCCAGGTCATCCCAGAGTACATGGCACAGGATTGTGTCCAGATGGTTCTTGAATATCTCCCTTGAGGGAGATTCCAAAATCTCTCTGGGTGACCCATGCCAGTGCTTGATCCACCTGCACAGTAAAGTTCTTCCTCATGTTCAGGTGGAACTTCCTGTTCACTTTATGTCCACTGCCTTTTGTGCTATTGCTCGGCACCACCAAACAGAGCCTGGATCCATCTGCTGGCACTTTCCCTTCAGGTACTCACAGACATTGATCAGGTCCCCTCTGTCATCTCTTCTTGAGGCTGAACACAGGCCCAGGTCTCTTGGTCTTTCCTCATACCAGAGGTGCTCCATTTCCCTGATCACCTTAATAACTTCACTAGGTGAAGGCTTCACTAGGGCTGAGTGGAGGGGCAGGGTCACCTCCCTTGTCTTGCTGGCAAAGCTCTTCCTAGTGCACCCCAGGACACCACTGGCCTCCTTGGCTCCCAGGGCACACTGCTGGCTCATGGACAGCTTGTGGTCCACCAGGACCCCCAGGTCCTTCTCCACAGAGCTGCCTTCCTGCAGATCAGCCCCCAGCCTGTGCTGGTGCCTGTGGTTATTCCTCCCCGGTGCAGGACCCTGTATTTGCCCTTGTTGGATTTCAGACAAGTCTCTGCCCATCTCTCCACCCTGTCAAGGCTGCACTCTGGGGTATTGGCCACTGCTCCCAGCTTTGTGTCATCAGTGACCTGCTGAGGACGCATCCCTTTGTCCGAGTCACTGATGAACAAGTTAAACAGTACTGGACTTACTTTGAACCTTGGAGTGCACCATTAGTGACAGGCTTCCAAGTAGGCTTCGTGTTGTTTTGAAGGAGCTTCATGGATTACTTTGAGCATGTTGCTGGTCCTCCTGTATCTGATAGTTTTCATAGTTAAAGTTATACAAGGGCTTAGTATCAGTGGAGCACTGAAATACGACTTCTCTGCCTTATTTCAGTTACCTTAGAGCTGAAATTAATTTGTGAAAAAGGTACTGTTTGGAGAATGTGTGGCAAGCTGCCTTTATCCCAGTATAGCATTAGTTTTCTCTTTTATGAGAGGCAATTTATGCAACTCTTTACTGCTTAAAGAAAGTTATTGTGCAATTATTACTTGTTAGTGTGGTTTGCGTTGTCTGAACAAGCAAAAACAGGAAATGGGAAAAACTTTGAAGAGCTTTCTGTTCAGAAATATAACAAAGTTGAGTTAACTTACGTCTTCTTTCTGGCTTGGATATTTGCTTTCTGATATAAATTCTCTTCCCAGTAAAGCTGTGGGGTTTTGTTTGCTTTTTTTGTGGGAGTGGAAAATCAATGTAAAGACCCCAAGACACTACCCTATACATCTTCTTTAATAAAACATGAAAAAGGAACAGGATTTTACCCATGAGACAGTTGGGCCTTTAAATAATCATGCCACTGCCACACAAATTCTGTATGTGTGAAATATACAGCATTGAATAGCTTTTGCCAGTGTTGTCCTTTTATGGACTTAAATTTCTGTAGTACAATGACATTTCATGTGGTTTGTAGATGGAAGAGACTTGCTGAAGACACAATTCTTTGTTTCTGAAGGGACATTCTCTTCCCACATTAGGCACTGTGGCTTCTTCACATAAAGGATAGTTTTCAAACAACTTTTACAAACCCACACGCTTGGCTCATTAGACATGCCATGGTGGGCACTTTAAAGTTTGTTTACTGTAGTATAGTGTGGCTTTCTTTCTGTCAGGCCTTAGAAGATGAGGAAGCAAGGAAACCAAATTGACCAAAATAAACAGATATTTCAAAGGAATTAGTTAGAAAATTAAGAAATTATATAGTACCAGACTCATTTTTCTAAAACTTGTTTAAGTACTGAGACAAAGTAAGCAGTAAGAACTGGCACAGGGTCTACTGGCAGGCCTGTCGCTAGCAGGAGGGCTACAACGTAAGATGCTGCAGCATCTCACTTATGAGGAAAGGCTTACAGACTTGGGCCTGTTCAGCCTCGAGAAGAGATGATTGAGAGAGGTCCTCATCAATGTCTATCTGTATCTGAAGGGAGTGTGTCAAGAAGATGAATCCAGGCTCTGCTTGGTGGTGCCAAGCGATAGGACAAGAGGCACTGGCCACAAACTGATGCACAGGAAGCTCCATCTGAATATGAGGAAGAAATTCTTTACTATGAGGGTGACCAAGCACTGGAACAGACTGTCCGGAGAGGTTGTGGAGTCTCCCTCACCGGTGATATTCAAGAACCATCTGGACACAATCCTGTGCCATGTGCTCCCGTGTGCAGAGATGACCTGGCTTGAGCAGGAAGGTTGGATCAGATGTCCGCCTGTGGTCCCTTGAAGCCTCAGGCATTCTGTGATTCTGCAGTCCGAGAATCATGAAATTGGTAAGGTTGAAAGGGACCACTGGAGCCCCTCTGATCTACTTGTCTCTGCTCAAACAGACCACCTAGAGCCAGTTATGCAGGACCTTGTCCATATGGCCTTTATGTTCAAGGATGGAAACTCCAAAGCTCCCTAGGCAGCCTGTGGGAGGGCTCCGTCAAAAATGAGTCTGTCCTAATGTTCAGGACGGACTTCCCACGTTTCAGTCTCTACCCATTGCCTCTTGTCTTGTAATTGGGCCGTGCAGTGATGGGCTACAAAGATAAGGGACTGGACTATGTCGTATGAGGAGGGGCTGAGAGACCTGGGACTTTTTAGCCGTCTCTAGGCATATTGTTGGATGCTCTCCATTTTGTCCGTGTGTCTTGTAAGGAGAAATCCAGAACAGGACATAGCAATCCAGCTGTAGTTTCAATAGTGGTAGGAAGAGAAGAAGGATCCCCTCTCTAGACCTGCTGGTAATACTTTGGCAGCCCAGGATGCCATTCACCTGCTTTTCCACAAGGAAACATTGCTGCTGGCTCATGCACAATTTTGTAGGGAAGGGCCTTTTCTGCAAAGCTGCTTTCTAGCTGTGTGAACTCCAACATACATGTATGAGATTGTTCCTCCTGGTGTAGGATATTGCACTTGCCCTTGTTGAACTTCATGAGATTCCTGTGAGTCCATTTGTCCAGCCTGTTGAGTTCTCTGTGAATGTTAACACAGCTATCTGGTGTATCAGCCACTCTTCCCAGTTGTGTACTGTCAGCAAAAGAAAGCAAACTCAGACCTTAGTTTTGTAAATTGCTGCAGTGATACTGAAGATTAGGGTTGAAATAGGTCAGAAGGAAGTGTCTTGTGGGGACTATTAACACACTTTGAGTCGTGATATTATCAAGGAAAAAGAAACATCTAGAAGCACTGAGAAGGAAACATGACAGTTGCTGCCAAAGTAAAATTTGGAAATGGAGCAGTAAGCAGTGCATATTTAGTATTTCATAAATAAATCTGTTCACCTATGATAGAAAGGTTTGGCTTGGAAGAAACCTTCAAAGATCAAGCCCAACCCCTCTGCTATGGGCAGGGACACCTTCCATTAAACCAGGCTGCTTAATATCCCATCCATCCTGACTTCAAACACTTCCAGGGATAGGGCATCCAATGTCTCACCACCCACAACATAGAAAGTTTTGTCATTATGTCCAATCTAAACTTACCATCTTTCAGTGTAAAACCATAGCCTCTTACAAGCCCTGGTAAAAAGCCTCTTTCCGTTTTCTTACAGACCCAATTTGTATTTAAAGATCACAGTAAGGTGTTCCTGTAGCCTTGAGGCTGAACAACCCCAACTTTTCTCTTTTTTTTCTTAGGAAAGGTGTTCCAGCCCTCTCAGATAATTTTTGCAGGCCTTCTCTGAACCTGCCCTAGCAGGTTAATGTCCTTCTTGCACTGTGAACCCCAGAGCAGGGCGTGGTACTCCAGCAGACATCTCATGATGTAGAGGGAAGAAGAGGGGCAGAATCACTTCCTTTGACCCGATGGCCAAATTATTCTGATGCAGCCCAGGATCAGTTGGCTTTCTGGGCTGCAGATGCAATGATCCAATGATTTAACTTCTAGCACCTCCCAGTCCTTTTCAGCAGGACCATTCCCAAGCCCTTTGTCCCCCAGTCTAGGGCTTGCCACAGCTCAGGTGCCAGACACTGCATTTGGCCTTGTTGAACCTCATGAAATTCACATGGGCCCACTTCTCAGGCCTGTCAAAGTCCATCTCGATGTGACCAGTTCCCTTAAGCGAATAAATTGCACTGCACAGCTTGGTGTCGTCTGAAGACTTGCAGAGGTTGCAGTCAGTCCCATTACCTGTGTCATTGATGAAGATACTGAGTAGTGTTGGTTACATTTTGGACTCCTGAGAGGCACCACTAGTTACTGATTTCCACAGAAGTGTGAAGCCATTGACTCTTTGGGTTGAGTTTCACTGACTCGTCAGATGCAGTCATCCAGCCAGTTCCTCATCCATGTAATAATCCATCCCTCAATGCCCTATTTCTTTGAGTGGCAAGAATTTTGTGAGGGACCATATCAAAGACATTCCAGAAGTCTTAAAATAGATGGTATCTGTTACTCTTCCCATGTCCATGGATACAGGCACTTTTGTAGAAGAACATAAATATAATCTTCCAAGAGACTGTTTGTTGCAAAATGTTCTTCCATATAGCTGAAATACTCTTTGGAAAGTGCTTACAGAAATTTAAATGCAAGTATTAATTAATGGCTTAGACTGGCTAAAGAGTTGCCTCCTGCCAGATTTGTCTGCTGGTACTTTGGGTTGTGCATGCAGGTTTTTTGGTTTTTTTAGGATGAGGCAAGAAATGGGATGTGATGAGCATAGCCTTGAGTTACTTCCTTTTTTGAAAGGTTATATTTGCAATATTGGTTTTAAGAATATTTCTAAACAGTGAGGGAAAAAGTTGCTCCTTAATCAACTACCTGTATGTGCTCAGACAGTGGCTCTCTTGTGTTTGTTGGCCACAGACATTTGATGCAGGCTCTCACTTTCTTATGAAATTCAAGGAAGCAAATGAAAAACCAGAAGATGTCCCTTTGGAAACGAAGTGAATATGATAATGAAACTGAACACAGTTCAGTGACTGAATACATGTTTTTCTCTCATGTCTTTCTGCCTGCTTGAGTTGAACAAAATCACATTTCTTCTGTTTTACAAAAGTTGATACAAAATAGTGTCTTTTTAGGTCTCTAAATGACTTATGTGTTTTCCAGATATTTTTCAGAACACCTCTATGGAGCTTGGGGGCAGCTATTGATAGTATTACTGATGCTAGTGCTGATAAGATTTTTGAAAAAATTTTCTGTGTTTATTTTTTGAGTGTTTATTTAGAAGAGCACAAGAGAGGACAGTTTTTAAAAGACAACTAGAAGACTAGTTTGGGACTAGGCATTACCTTTTTTCCGCTGTTCATTTACAATCACATCTGAATTTTTAATCAGTGCTTTTCAAGAGCTACAGAAAAGTACATCAAACATCTGTTCTGTTTAAGAACAGAAGAATGCTCTAACTGTTTAATGATAGGAATTTAAAAACACATATTTAAGTAAAAAAGGCGCTTTTTAAAGAAAGTAAAAAAAGAAAAAGAAGGTGTTTGAGACCTCAACAGAACTCCTTAAAGGTGAGGAGTGGGATTGTAGGAGCTTGTGCTCTATCTTTATGAGCAAGGAGCCTAAAGGAGACCTGTCACTATTTAATTATAGGAAATCTATTTCACAAAGACATACTAGCTGTCTCTGGAAGTCTTTGTCAGAGATTAAAAATGTAGTTCCACATTTTAGGTCCTGATTAAAGATCTCCTTATAGCTGGACTTTGCCTAAAATGTGGGAGGTAAAAAGCTGTACTACCTTTAAAATTGTTAGGAGGTGCTTGCTCATAGACACAAATGCTGTTTTTTATATGCCGAGTTCTGGGTCTTTATGGTTTGGTTATGGAGGTGGTGGGAAATAAAGATCTGAGGCAATGAAACCTACAGCTAAACAGTACAGTAATGTGAGTTTGTAATTCCTTTTCTCCCTTTGCAAATATGAAGAACTTCTGGGTTCGCAACAAAATGGTGGGTGAACTACTGATGTTTTTAAAATCACTGGTGTGACTAATTATCTTAATGCAGTCACTTAAGTATGCATCATTGCACTCTTCTCTACCTTCCCACTTTCCTCTGAAAGTGGACACAGCCTTTGCTCTGCAAGTAATGATAATAATTGGTACTAAGACAGACCTGTTACTCATCCTTTTTTGAGCACATTTCTTATGGCAGATGTCTAGTTTTTAATTAACTGCTAATGAACATGCCTAGTAGACCATGATACTGCTGCCAACCTACTCCATTTTATATCTCACTGCTGCTAAGCTCTTAAAAGGTTACAGAGCAGGCATTAGTGTCTTTGAAGTGATGGGAAAGTGATTATATGCATAACATAATTGTTTGTAGGATCTACTATGGCAAATGTTTAGTTACTAAATGCATCTGGTGAACATTGCTGTTATCCCTCTCCCTGGGTCTTTAGTTTCTTCCCTTTGTGTGCAGCACATATTCTTTTTACCCCTTCTATGAAGATAATACAATGTGCTTCTAAAAATTAAAGTTTTTTAAATAAAAAGAATATGAACTTCTGGAAAGGATCATCTTTATGGATGATTCCTCATCTCTTAGGGAGAACTTTAAACATATTATGAATAAGTAATATATAAGCAATAAATCAGTATACTAAAGTCCTAAACAGCAGTGAACCTCAGATAATAAACATGAAATCATGATATAACTTGCGTGGCTTAAAAGACCATGATCAGGATTTCAGTCTTAAGTCAGTTTCATGTAGTGCCGTATTTATGGATCTGTGTGTACCATGCCTTTTAGTAACCATTTGCAAATCTACAAAGACGTGCAGAGCAGCTTTGCAATGCACTTTCAGCTCTCATACCACACCTTGCCCATTGCTCCCCACTATCCATGTGCAATACCACCAGAGAACACAGGACACAACCCTTCCACTCTCAGCTTCAGAACCTTTTATAGAGCATTAATCTGTTCCTCCTTTCTCAGACTTTCAACATGCGTGGTATGTAGGCTACAAACCAGAGCCAGGGAAATGGTAGGTAACGTGCCTTTAACATTTCTTAAAACGTTAATCTATGCTTCCTGAAATCAAGTGGATTAACTTGTCTGCTAATTAAACCAAGCCAGGAGAGAGATGAATAAAGGTTATCTTCATATACTTCCTGAAGAGCAGGGACAAGAATGGGAAGAATTTTACTCCTGTTCCCTGTTTCGACCTTGCCATGGTCACACTGCAAAAGAAGCTAATTTGAGCTTATTGTTGGAGAAGGGAGGAGGCTTTTCTCCGTGAAACTGGCTTGGAAGGAATAAATCACTTTTTATTCTTAGGCAGTTGCACACCAAAACTAGGTAATGTAGGGTGATAGTGCATCTGGGGCCAAGTAAGACCAACGCCAACAATGCTGCACAGCACTGCTGATTCATGTTGTCTCAGAGCTAGAGTGCAGATGACTGACCTGGCTGAAGTGGTCAATGAGGAAGGAGGTGACTAAATTACCATCTCTGAGAGAGGCTGCCAAAATATCAGGTTGTCTCCTGTTTTGAGGAAATGTGCTAGAAACTACTAAATCTTGTTAAAGTCTGGGAGAAGAGGGATGTCTTATTGTTCTTTAGAGACTGGATCCAAAAAACCAAACCACACCCCCAAATCAAACCACTGCAGTCCTGTCAGGCTTTACAGTGCTTCTTACTGATAGTTCTTCAGTTAAGTGAAGCTTCACTAGCAATAACTGATTGGTATTGTAGAAAGTGGTCTACTGTGTTAACTACTTAAAATAAAAACGATTCTTAACGCTTCCTTCAAAATGTTACCTTTTGTGTTGTTGTAAACACATTAAATTAGAAGAATAAGAAGTACCTCACTTCTACGTTGTTTTCTAAACATACTAAAAAGGGTGGTGATTAGATGTGCGTATTGAAGTGTAGACTAGCAAGGCTGTTTATGCAGCACTTAAAAATAAATTCCTGATATGTGGTTTGAGAGATTTGGTAAACATGTGGCTTTATAGAATTGACTAAATGGATTGTGGTAAATTTAAAGATTTGTCTTCTGTATCAGAATAAGTAAATGATTGCTGCATGACAGTTGGGACAGCAGAAAAGTGAAAAATTAGCAAGTCCAGTCCAGAGTTCTTTATTGTCAGCCCCTGTGTCTGCATAATTTTATGAACAGCTCAAGGCGTGTCTTGGGATGGGGTTATAAGAAGTAAAAGTGTAGGAGTGCAGTAGTTATATATATAAATAGTAATAAATAAGTTCGTTCATATGCCAGTAGATGTTATACAGGTATTGTTGACAGTTAGTCTTGAAAAGTCTTCACACCTATGGAAACAGATAAAATATTTCTGCATTATTTTGAGTTGAGGTTTTTTTGGAATAATGGGTGAAATATTGTAAGCTGCAATCTAGATATTATTTCAGTAGCTGCCAGAAGTACTGTAAGAATTTCACTTGCTCTTACAGGACCACTAGCATTCACCTGGTCAAACTTGAGTTCGTCCTGTTCAGACATGTGTTTATCTGTCTCCTTTTTGATCCCATGAATTGGATGGTACTCCAGCTGTATCTGCCTTGAGCAGAGGGATAGTGGAGAGTGGCCAAGGTGGAGAGGATTGTTTTGCCTTCTATTCGTATGCCCAGACACAAGGAAGCAGGAGAGAGCGGCAGAAAATCTGTTAACCTAGAGCGGATTATGGGAGATATGACTAAGATAAAGATGCTTTTGAAGCTTCATTTTCTAAAAAAAACCTGTACTGAGCATTTTGGACAAATTAAATGGATAGCTGAACTTGGTAAACATTAATAAAACCATGAAAGTTTTAACTAGAAAATACCTTAAAATTTAAACTATGGAGAAGACATTCTATTATAAAAACTCTGTTTCTGAAATTGTTTAAAGGTTATTTTAACACATGGGTTACAGGGTTGTATGTCTATGATTTTGATCTTGCAAGCTCCTTTTAAAACAGGTGGAGGTATTCATTAATAGAGAATTCCATGCTATGTAGAATACCTGGATTTTAAGCTCAAAGCTGGTTCCTAAACAGGGTGTTAGGTCATGACTAATTCCCCTTCTTTCCCCTAAAAACCTTGGCTAGAGTAAAATGCAAATTAAACTTTACTAAATATGAAATTCAGTGTATCTTTTACATTTTTTTAATATTCAGAATAGAAATACTTGCTGTTTCCAAATTGGGGGAAGAAAGGGATGTGAGTTTAAACCAATCTTGCCACTGAAATTTTTTTTTTTTCCAGAGCAGTGATAAGCCTTTCTATAGAAAGAAAAAGATGTTTGAGTCTTCTGCTGCTGTTCTTTGTTGCCAGAGATGCTGTGGCAGGCAGTAGCTGTCCAAAACAACCTATACTTGTTGAACTTATTCGTCAGGCTGCAAAATAAGTATCCAGCTAGCCTTTTTGGGTAATGGGACATGAGCGGAGTTGTCCACAGACAGCAGGATATAATGCAGTGTATATAGTGTGGTGGGTTAAAGGGGAGAGGCTAGATGAAGAAAAAACAAATAAATGTCAAAATCCACCATTGATTCTCAGTAATTAACCAAACTTCTACCTTATCCTTCCCAAACTATGTGCTATACGTTTTTCTTCTGGGGATGATGATACCACTGGGAACAGCAGCAGCAGTTGCAGGCTCAGCATCTCTCCCATGGCCATGGACCTCCAGTGCCTCTAACACCGCATCCATCAGGACTTCAGCCTCCAGGAATCCCTCCGCTTGGAAGCAGTGCTGGCCTTCTTGCCCTCTCTAGTGCTTTGGGTGGGCAGTCTCACTTGGCAATAAAAGATGACAAGAAGCATCACGATGCAGACCACCACAGAGGTGAGAGGCATGGCAGGCCTGATTAGGACATTGTCAAATTTGCGCATTGCTGCAAATTATGTGCATCTCTAAAGAATTCAAGTTATATAGAATGAGAAAAAAATGTTGGCAAACTTTAAAATGTCTGCATATATACCACTGAAGCAAAATTCAGCTTGGATTTTTTCAATATTTTAAAGGGGATCACTAGGTGTCACCTGCTCTATACTTTGCAGGGTCTTTTGACATCCTGGTAAATGCTTAGTTGTAATAGCAGTGGCCTGCACCATATTGTGGAAAATTGTTAAACTGCATAATGGTGATTTTTTCAAAGAAAGTAATGTTGTTAAATGGTTTGGTGGGAAGGCAGGGGAAACAAGAAGTTAAATTTTGAAGTGAATGTGTTCAAAAAAAGATTTAGATAATTGCATCTGTTACTTTAGTTTCATAAGCTTAAATTCTAGTACTCAGTTAAATATTGGGCAAAATTGCACTTGACTAATTTTTGAAAAGAAAATAATTTATTCTGTCTTGAAATAAAACTAGGCTTTGTGTATGGTTAAACTGTAAATCATGTTTACAAAATACTGTAATTTTCAGGAAATCACTGTATTAGGAATGTGCAATGAGTAATATAAATAAAAGCCATTTTAAAACTGTTTGTGGCTTGTGTTCTAATTTTTTTTCCCCCCTTTTTTATTTCTGTTCTTGCCTCTGTGTCCGAACGGGCATGTCTGTCCATTTCTTGGTTACTGCCGGAGCAGACAGAGAGCCAGGCACAGTAAGTACCAACATTCCTGCTAATGTTTCCATTTCCGATAATGTAATAATCAGATGTTGTGCTGTTTGTTTGTTTTGTCTTCCTTTTAGTCATTTTCATGATAAAAGGCGTATGTGTTTTCTATTAATATATGTCTTGGTTTACGCAGAACACCAGATCATTTGTTTGATAGACTGTATAAAGGAGTTTTGTTTCTGAGCAGAATGCTTTTAGGCAAACTTGAAGTTCAGTTTGCTTATTGTCAGCAGAAAGGGGGCATGAAGTTGCAAATCAGAAAGATCATTGCCAGTACATCATTTTTAGTCCAGAGTTAAGATCTCTATTCTCGAGGACTTTGAAGAATTAGAGTTGGAGAACAGGTCAGAAATTTAAATGTGAGAATTTTAGATATGTCATGATGGTGTTAAAAAACCTCCTAGCATCTGTTTAAGCTGTACTAATGTCATTACTGCTTAATTTTTGCTTCAGGTATAACTTCTACAGCGATACTTTTTTTCCCTGTAGACATAAGCTGTAATAGAATTGGTCTTATCTGAAAAGCCCTCTAAAAAACTACTTCGTTGCAGCTTTTCATACTGTTTTGTTTTGAGTGATATTGCTGTATTAATCTGTTAAGAGATGGTCATTTTCAATTTAATGTCAATTCAAGTAACAAAGCTAATTCTGTTTGTTTATGTCATAGGTGAATTTGGGCTCTATTTTACTCCTTATCTCAATTAGAAAAGACAAGAACTAGGAAAAGTTATTTGACAGATAGATTTACGGTACTAAACTTCTGGTTTTTATTGCTGCTTCTTTAATATGTATACAAGGCTTGCTTGACAGTTATTTACTGGAAACTATCTGCATATATTTTGCAGCAGTCTTTTGGTGTTAGACTGCTAAGCAAGAAACATTCGTTTCAGCTTGCTTAATGTTATTAATGACAGTGTAACTGCAGAAATAATTTTAAGCTGGGATTTTTTGGAGTCTCTGACTTACTAAGGACTTTTTCCTCTGTGTGGGACATACTTCTTTGAGTGCTGTTAATTGACTGCAGGAATCTCAATGACTTTCCTTAAGGGCTAAGGAAGGAGGTTTGCAGCGTGTGTCTGTGTGCACACATACATGCACATATGTTAGTGATGGCTCTGTGTTTTGATTTGGTTGTTATATTTCCTGTCCTTGCCCTGGTCCCAGCTTCCCTTGCCCTGTGCATCACGTAATGTGGTCAAGGGTCTGAGTTTAAAATCAGATGCTTAGCATTGTGAAATTTGGACCCTGAATTCATCTTGTAGCTGAGAATAGTTCTTGCCTATAGAAAGAGAACTGTCAAAAATTAAACCTGGCTTTTGTGTTGTGGGAGAGTTGCTGATCACTTGCTTAGTTTACTTTAGATGTAAATTTTACTTAAACTATGTAAAATTGTTGCTGCAGTTGCTTCTGTCTCCATACGTCTAACTGATAATTGCTTGGTTATTACCTGAAGCAGACTGTTTTTATGCTGGGTTTAACACTAATTAACTTTTAAAGAATCTGAGGCTTTATGTCATAAAGGAATTTTGCCATGTGGATATACTGAGTTCCATATACTACACTATGGTCATTCTAGTTTCCTTTTGGTCTCAGTGTAGGATAATACTACATAGCTGACTTAAAGTTTAATAGCTGAATAGTGAACTTGAACTTTAAATTGTTTAAATACAGTGTTACTTCAAAATCTTGACTTAACAGGAAATGATACCTTCAAAGAAAGAATCATAATTCAAGAGACAGTTAAGTTCAACTCTGTGGCTAAAATGACCAGCTGGAAATTATGGGCTCTTCAAACTTCTCTAATTCTCTTATATTTTTAATGGATTTTTTTTTTAATGTCAAATGTATTTTTAAGGATAATATGAAAGGTGTCTCAAGTACACAAGGCATAGCAGCAGGTCTGTTTGGTTATTATGTGTAGTTGAAATCACTTTATAGCATCTGGGTCAGCAAGGTAAAATCAATTTGATTTTCAGAATAGCATTTTAAAAGTAATGGTGCTGCCAAAAATCCTGACACACATGCTTTCATCATCCAAGACACCAAATCCCATGCTGATTGTAAGTTACCTAAATTCACCATGATGTTTGGTATTACTGTGCAGTTCTACAGTATGATTTCCATCAAATATGTCTAGCATGACCTTCAGGCACTATCAGTAGAAGCTAATAGCTTGAAATGTGAAAGTTTGAAAAATTAAAATTTAGTGCTTGTCTGTGGGGTTTTAAATTGAGTTTCTGTGACATAACTTTGAGTTTAAGCATATTGTGACGAATTGGAGCATATTAATTTTTAAATTAGATTTGGTTAATTTTTTTAAAGTCACCCTAGATAAATAAGCAGGCACAAGCTTTTATGTATTGTATGTTTAGAAGTACACCAAAAGTAGTGAAATTCTTGTATTTATAAGTTAATATAAAGACATGGTTTCATTATTTTTTGTTTTGACCAGTTTAAATACTTTAGTTATATCTAAATAGCAAGGGCTATTTTTCTTTTATATACTAGCTCAAATTTCAGAAAGTAAAATGAAAAAAGTGTTTTGGTAAATGCATGTTTGTGTAATATATAACATATAAATCAGTAATAATAGTATGCTTGCTACATGAATGCTAAAATTATTTTGTCAAATTTAAATTGTGTGACTACATGAGTAACGGCTGGTGGGCTTTGGCTGATGTATTTCTAACCATCCCAAACTGGGTCAGGTTTTTGTGCAAATGCAGGCATCCCTTCTAATGTGGCAAATTCTGGCTGCAGGTAGTGAAGCCAGGCAAAGGAAGCAAGTTTTGCAGCTGAAACTGAAAGCTTTGAGAGACATCAATACAAAAGAACTTTGATGTCCACACTTTTTTCTTTGGGAAACATACTGGCAACATTTTTCAAACTCGTCATAGGTGGTTATTTATCACTTGTCTTCCCACTATTCTAGTATCCTGTTTGAACAGCACAGAAATGCAAATGTTTTGATGCACTGTTTTAACAGTCATTTGTAGGCAGTGAAATCTTATTTCATTGTGTTCTTAGGATTTACATTAGTTGATGTTTATCTTTTGTCCTCAGGAAAAACACTGAGCTTGTTTTCTAAGACCTAGAAAGTATCCATAAATTTTCCCAGACATCCTTTTGCCTTCACTGTTAAGCCTAAATGTTGCTATTGTTTTGTAAAGCAAATGCTCTTTACCTACAGTAGAAAAATATTCTGTGTCTTGAGCTCTTTATCCTATTCTTCACCTCCCAGTCTTGGAGAAATGGGGCATGAACAATTGAGTGCTACTTTTTGGATGATATTATGTGCAAGCTGTTTTTGTTTCATGTTTTAATTCTTTTAAAGGGGGGAGAAAAATCATAAAAGTTGTTATATGGAAGTATAGTGTACTGATCAGCGTAGCACAAGTATGTTTCTTGGACTTTGTGACAAAAGATTGGCTCCAGACTGCAAATTATCTTCAGCAGATCTTGCTCATATGTAAGAGCTGTGGGTTGCTACGTTGCAGTTTAGTCTGTAGCTGATAGAAGGCAGCTTAAGGTTGATGACAAAAGACAAGGGGATTGAGGTGGTGTGGTATAAATTTTTAGGGATACCTTGATTTTGACGAACATTAGCTAGAAAATACTGAAGTCAACAGAAGTCTTATTCCTTGTTAATGTCTTCTGACTGTAAAATCAATATAACTTGAAATAGTGGTTGAAAAGAAGGTGAAGTCAAGTAGCTTTGCATCACGAGTAATTTGGCACGAAACCTACTGACTTTTTAAGTCAGCTTTTGGGTTGTTGACATGTGTGTTTGCAATAAGCATACTGAACAAATTGAAGTTAATGATTCTGGAGTAGAATAGGTTTGAGCCCAATCTTCTTTTGCCTTTCTGGGGGATATTGAAGTCCATCTTCCAGCATCTACTGTATTCCTGTCAGTGAGTGCTGACAATGAGCAACTGATGTTTTGGGTGCAGGGGTTAGACTTGATCCTGTTTTGTGTACTCAGCAAGGAATTGCGCCTGTTCCTGTGTATATGTGCATATCTGTAGATAGCACTCGTGCATGGTACAGAGGCAGGGCAGAGATCCCCTGCGTGGTTAAATAAAATAAACACAGAGGCTCTACTGAGCACTGCAGGCAAGCCCAAGTTGTTAGCTGTGGTAACTGGCTGTGATGGCTGGTGGCTGTCCTAGGCATGGATGTATGGAGAGTCAGGGAATGACCAAGCACAGAGCAAGCCTATGTGTGTGCGTGTCTTTGGGGGAGGGGGGAGTAAGAGGACTAAGGAGCCCAGCACTAGAGAAGATCTTTATTGGGATCAGGTGTAGTTGAACCATGCGCACAGATGTAATGTAAATACTGGTTTTTAATTGCTGTAATGATCAGCATAAAGTCAATTGTCAGTTCTGTGTGTACTATTCTGTATGAATTGTCTGTGCTGTATTATAAGTAGTATAATGGGATAAATGAGATACTGTGTGCTCTCACCCTGTACCTCTGGCACACATACTTGAGGTTTGGAAGTGGTTCCTGTGTGGAACAGTATGGCAATCAAAGAGGTCCATTTGAATAATGTGCGTTATATTCCTAGCAGAGAACCTGCCTTCTCTCTGTGCATCACGACTAGGTTTTTGTTTCACATTTGCCTTCTGGTGGCTTCAGTATTTAACTTTTGCTGGCAGCAGAGTTGCTTTAGGATCACAAGTTGCCTATTACATAGCATTTATGCAATCTGGTAATTCTGACAGGAAGCAGTGCTACATTAACCTTTTTCTTTTCTTTTGGGACTTATTTGAAGAAAAGGGCTTCATGTGTATAAAGCAAATGATCGAAAGAAAAGGAAAACACATAAAACTGATTTTGACCACTTGCTCTGATCTGAGCTTCATGATTTGCAAATGTTGCATTGGTAATCCTTAACAGACTCAACTCTAAGTATGAAAGCAAGGAATGTCCTCAGTTATGTATCTAATCTGTTGAAATTAAGACAAAATAAAAATTGGTGCCATGCAGTTTCTCTTTAGGATATCAAAAATGCATGTATGTATCTTTTTGCCCTTTTTGCATAACCTGGTTATTATTGAAGATCAATCTCAACTGAAAGTTTCTGTAGGGTTATTAAAAAAATATTATAGCCAAAATAAAAATTCTTTGTCCTACTTCTGAAAATAAGTCAGTTGTTAGCAGACCTAGTTACAAGAACTAAACAGATTACTCTTCTAAAGAGAAGATAAGGAGACTCTAATATTGTGAAGCTGTTGCTGCTGCCTTCTGGCTGACCCTGTTTGATAGCGGATATATAGTAAATATAAACTCTACCAGAGCTGAAATGAGGAAAGGTGGCTTTTGGTATGCTGCCCTCAGTCTTTCCTGAACCTTAACGTTTCAAGGGTTAGAGATATCAATAGCCCAAAGCTTATATGATCATCTCTTTACCAGTTCTTGTTTGTATTTTCATTTATTTAATTTGTTCTTCAGTGTTCTGGGTTTACCATTTGCGCTACTTTAAGAGATTCATGTTTTCACATTGTTGAATGAAATCTTACATATTTAGTAGTTTGAATTATGGTAGTAGCTTACAGTAGCAAGGTATTTTTCTTTACCTGATTTTAGTCACAGTTGTTAGAACTTTCTTGAACTTCTGTGGGAAACAAAACAGGAACTTTTTAATTTTTGAGTTTACTGATAGATTTTGCCATAAAAAGAGCACCATCTTATTTGCAGTTTCTGATATAGCTATTGGGAAATGAGCTGCTCTACAACAGCTTCTAGCATGGATACTCTGATCACAGAGGACAGTGGTTTAAATTAATGTGGTAAGTTATAGAAAGGTGGTGTAATTATGACCAGAGGCGATATGTTTTGCAGAATGGGCTTGTGATGTAATTACATGTTTGTGTGAGAAACCATCAGTCTTTTGAAGAAAAAAACAAATCTAATAATCTTTGTTTGGCATTTAGGATGCAGTGGGAGCTGGGATTTCCTACATACGTTTCACAGTTTTGAAATTCTACAAGACAAGCAGTATAAAATATTGTCACCATTGTCTAGGTAGACTAAATTTAAAAAGAAAAAAAAATCAGCTATTCTAGTTACGCCTATATGTTGCCAAAATTTGCAAGCTGTAACTTCAAATGGTAGGTTTGCTAAATTTTTTCCAGCTGTTGCCCCTATGTCACCTTTCTGCTATTCACGCTTTTTTTTAGAAAATTAAAGCAAGGAACTGACTTTATTCTCTTTACTGCATTTGCTTTAATTGTTTTATTCTAAACTCTTCAGTAGTAAAATAGGTAGTTTTAATTCTTTTTGTTAAGGAAAGTATCTCTTAACTAAAAGACTTTCCTCCTTAAGAGGAAAACATCTCTGGTCAAGTTTGAATTGACACCTTGCTTCTTAAGGTGTTTCTACTGCTTCTTAAGATGTTTCTACTGCCACAAACATGGTGGATTCAGTATTAAAATGTTGAAAATGAGTTTTAAGGGTTTTCAGACTAGTGAATCCCTGAATTTTCGAGCATCTGGGAGGAGATAAGGGGTTAAATTCCGACTGTATTTGTCAAGGCAATTAGTTCAATGATCCAACAAGCCCACCTTTTAGCTACAAAACATTTCAGTAAAGACATTATTTTGAGCTTCTTTATACTGAATTTCAATAGACCCTCCTATATGCTTTATGTAAGCCCTTTGGCATTTGTTTAGCTTGAATAGTTGTGAATAAAAGAGCTTAGAGTTGGCTTTAAAGTGCAGCTTCTGAATTAGGAAAAAGAGGATTCAGATTGCCTTATGTACCCTGTTTCCTTGTCCTTCTCCTTGGGGCTAAACATTTGTGTCTGAGCAAAACTACCTTGATGTCTTCAGGTTTTAAAGGGGAAGCTATTCAGTGCACAGTTCACTGGCTGTTAGTATGTGTTTATGATATATTACAAGTAAGTATCTCTGTCTCTTGGGTAGATCTAAATATGTCCTTTGAGGGCTTACACAGAAGTACATGTTGGTATTTTCTCTTGAGAGAGATATGTGTATGGATATAAACGCGTGTTTACTTATATATTTATGTGAGCCTATATTTATTTATCTAAGCATGTACTTGGCTTTTAGGATCTAGGCTTACCAGGTCTTTGTGAAAGGAGATTTTTTTCTCAACTCATTCAGTATTGTTCACAGCATTAACACATCAGTGAACAAATTGCTCTCTTGCATATGCTAATCCTGCACTTAAAAGAACTCATTGTAACACATTTTAATGCTTTAGCTGGAACTGAGATGGAGATGGGAATCGGGAATCACAGGCATGTCAAATTGTCATGTGACTGAAAAATGTCTAAAATGCTCTTTGGGTCAACAGTTTGTACTTAGCATAACTTAGCTTGAATGAAAGCAGTCCATGTAGTTTGAGGAAAAGATTAGTCTTTGCTTTTGTCTTTTGTGTGTGTGTGTTGGCCTCAGTTTTTCAGATCAAGTCTGATTAAACAAGACTTTAGCCTTAATTTCACACTAGTAGTGAATGTTATGCTGGAAGTAAAAATATTTGATCTTTGTTTGCAATACATTTGTTGAAGGAATCCAATTGGAGTTTACTCCAGCTAACAATTGATTACTGCATATCCATATTCAGCAAATACTTGTTATTTTAAGCATTAAAGGCAAGCTGCTATTTATCTGTCCATGCCTGCAGGTGTAGACATAACAAAGCCCCATCTGTTTGTGATATTCTGAAAGTGACTAATCAGTCAGATTATATGTAGTAAATTTTTTTTCTTATATAGAATCTGAATATTGAAAAACATAATAAAATCGTTGTTACTTGCTCATGAATAAACAGCAAGCCTGCTTCTCCTAAAGAATAAATTCAGTTGAATTAATTAGCTAAATAGATGGTGACTGACAAGTAAACTAAACTTTTGATAAGTTGAACAATGAAAATCCAAGCTTCTTAGAATGTGTGAAGCTGTACATGTTTGCCTGGAGGACTTTGTTTTGAATTAAATTGAATTAAAGACTAAGTAGGTATCACATTTCTAAAGCATCTATCACATCAGTTTGAGTTTTTAAGAATATAGGAAGAATCCTAAAAGGAATTTTTGATTGACCTTGTTTTTTGTCTTTACAGAGTAATTCTCTGTTGGTCCCAGACAGTCTACGAAGCACAGATAAACGCAGGAATGGCCCTGAGTATGCCAATGACATCAAAAAGAGAAAGGTGGATGATAAGGATTCCAGCCACTATGTAAGCAAATCTGTGTCAAAGAAATGATTAATTTATTTGCACATGCTGTGCTTGTATGAGGAGTAAAAGAGCTGTGAAGAACAAGGCAACTTTCCTATGGCTGAAGTAGTACATGAATATATGTGCCAGAGGGACACAAGATTAAAGTTGTGGGAAGAGTAGTGACTCAGTAGTTTGGGATATTGTTAAGTAATAGTCCTCAATAGAAGTAGCTGTTTGGGATTCACATGTGCTCTGGGGCATTTCTCCGAGTTTGTGACATTATTTCTGGACTGCTCTACAAACTGCAGGTTTGTTTGAAATGGAAGATTTTGTTATTGAGAGGAGTTTGGTAAATTTTAATGATAACTAGCTATTACCATGCTGAGTTATAATTACTATTGCAAATTGCATATGCTATCAGGCTGTACCAACTAACTGAAATTTGCTTTTGGCTGATACGGCAATTTCCGCAGAAAGCAAATTGAAATACTGAAAGTTCACAGTTTTGTGTTCTGCATTTTTGACTAGCTTGCTTGTTGCTCGGTGTCAAAGAGACACTTCAGTACAACAATGTATGTGAACCTCAGAAGGTTCACACAGGCTTTCAACTTCAAGTCTAAATGCTCAGACAAATCACAGGATGGTACTTGAACGGGCCTAAGACTAGGACTGGTGTGAGAGAGTATTAAAAAGCAAAATTTAAATTTAGGAGAACATACTGTACTTTGACATAGCAATAATGTGCCAAATATATGGTTTATGTGATTTAGATCAGTAATTAGTTCTTGGTTACTGAAACCCAAGAGAAAATTAGGTGCCATTTTATTTTCTTAATATTCAGTAGGGTAATTTTAATTTCTCTCCAGTTGGATAATGTCTTAGAGAAGCTCTTGGATATTTTAGTGCTGTTAATGGTTTTACAAGTTGTATTCCCACTACTTTACAATAATAATGTTTTGATTACAGAAGGGTTTGGCAAACTTCCCCGTGTCACTCCCTCAACTTTAAGGGTTTGATATTTTATTGGCATTTTTCATTTTAAATATTTAAAGATTAAGCATTCTTAAGCTATGCTTGATATAAAAAGGAAGAAGAAGCTTAACTTGCTTGTTTTTCTTGTGTTTCTACTGTAAAGAAATGTAAAGGATGTTATTGCACAGTAGAAGCAGTTTGTTTTAATCCACATTTTAAATATATTTCTGCCTGCTGTTTGTTTGCAAAGAATTTTACAGCTAAAGGCAGCATCAAAATAAAAAATGGAGCAAAGCAAGGATATTTGAAAGTTCCATATTTATTCTAATTTTGAATGTGCTTTTTGTTTTGAAGGTCCACCAGTTAATGCAAATACAGAGCTGCTGGTTTTGAGCTCATTTTAGATGCGGCCCTTGCAGGGACAAGGAAATACTGCTTTTGTCAAAAGGGGCATAAATGAGTTGTAGGACCTGTAGCTTTTGGAAAAAGTATGCAAAATTATTTTTTCCCTGCTTTTTTTAACTTTGAACTAATTGTCATATTAGTACCTATGTAGTTTCAGTGTGTGGCTTTATTAGTGAGGAGAATCTTCTGAAATTAGTAGAAGTTACAGGAGATGCCTTTGATAATCCCAGTAAATTTCTATTTATTAAGATGACAAAGTCAGTGGAGTTCACTTAACCATTGCTTTGCAGCTCATTTTGCCCTCCTCCAGAGTGGTGTTTCTGGTAAACAGGTGTCCCATCTACTGTTCTCCCACATTCTCTCACATTCTCTTACCTGTTCTAGCACTCAGGGTGCTTCATGCTTCTCAAGAGGTGGCATATAACAGGACCTAAAGCTTTAATTTCCTTCATTTACACCTGTTGAGTGGATAGCATCCTGAGTAGCAAATAGAGTGACCATTCTGTGTCCAGTGGCACTCTTGGATCCCTAATATGTTTGTGGTATTTCTTGGAGCAAGAGTCAGCTGTTAACAGAAGGGAAGGGTTGAAACTACCTGTTGATTTGGGGTGGGGTTTTTTAGTTGGATTTTTTGGCATGGTTGGTTGGTTTATTGATTGGTTGGTTGGTTTGGGGTTTTTTGGTTGGTTGGTTTGGGGTGGTTTGGTTTTGCTTTGTTTTTTTAAAGTATTGTGGCCTAAAGTGAGAGAAAGGATCTGGTGGTGTGTGTGAAAGCTCAGACACTTTGAAAGGAAGAGATGGGAGACAGTTGAGCAATCTTGTATGTCTGGTTTGTTTGCATAGAAACTTTTTAACTAAAAGTACTTTTATTGGAAATGTCAGACTTGTTCCCACAAAAATTTAAAGTTTTGACATGCATTTAATTTCTTTGGTTTTGAATCAAGACTCACCTTCTGACTGAACCACTCTGTGGTACTGTGGAAATCACTAGACCTCTGTGTATCAGAATGTGTCTACTGGGGCATCCTGGCCTCTATTGGAGATAGGGACCAGGAGGCACTACAGTAACAGCAGTCATTAGTAGAACAGCTCAGGTGAACACAGATATAAGTGAGACAGTCAAACTGCAGCTTGACAAGCTGCAGTAGAACATTTCTGTTTAGGAATGTCCAAGTATTTTGGTTTTCTTGGGCAGAAATGTTGAAATGCCTTGGCATTTCTGAAGTTTTTTCTTCCCCAGAACTTTTCATTTCAAAACTTGTCTTTCTGGAAAAGGGGAAAAATGGTACTATCACTTTGAGGAAGATAATTCATCAAATATGTCAATAAGCTCCATTTTCCTGAGACCTGTTTTTTAGTGTTTTGCCAGGTATGCATAAGCAGTACTTTCTCTAAATTAACATAAGATTAGTGTATGAACAGAGTACCTTTCTCTTTTAGGAGTAGTGATAACACTCTTTATGATGGTAATGAGGGCTTTTGGACCATCTTGCAGTGATGGTGAGATTGCCATATTTCAACTAGTTCTACCATACTTGGGTTTTACTACTGTAGCAGAAATAAGGTGTTGTGTTTCTGTTTTGATTGTTCTCCCTATTGCTAATAACTTAATGAAAGGCTGTTTGTTTTTTTTTAGGAAAAACAACAAATGTCTGAGTAGATGCGTAGTCTTTCTCTCTGGGCTCTTATTGTACTAATTTAAATGAACACTATATTTATTTATTTTTAATAGGACAGTGATGGGGACAAGAGTGACGATAACTTGGTTGTAGATGTATCCAATGAGGTAACTTTTTTCATTTTTGTAGTCTTGACATTTGCCCAAAGGTTAAAGGAAAAGTACATTTAGATGCTAGAAGAAAAATAATCCTCTGTGTGGATATGTTAAAATATTCACAACTTCTCCTTTTTATTAGTACTGCAGTTACTGTGTCTTCCTCTGAGCTTTATCTGGTTGCCTTCTCGGTTTTTCCTTCTGCTGCTTTGTCCAGGTCTGTTCCCTCCGCAGTTAACTTCTGACACTTCACAGCTGCTCTGTAGTGTAGAGGCTTGTGGTGAAGAGCATGTGGAAGGCTGAGGTTTTCAAACTACTGTCTTTGAATGGAAAGGGAAGATACTATTTAATGTTGTATATAGTAGTAGGATTGTTATTAAAAACACTGCCTTAAAAATTGCTTGTATTTTAATGTCCTAGGTTAAAGACATTTTCTAGAAATGTTGTTTTTTAGAATGGAGTTAGTTTACAAGATTTTCCAGAGATTGTAGACACTTTTTTCCTCCAGGGCTGAGATTTGGCAATGGCATCAAGGTGAAGGGATGGGTGTTCCCTTTTCTTCATCTTTTATTTCATACAACACACAGATTTAGGAAGCCTGAATATGGTAGTGAGGTTCTTCAGCTCTCCGCAAAGCACAGGGAGAGAAGCTGACAGAGAAGTACCCTCAGTAGCTCCAAGTGCCCTCAGTGGCTCCAGGGGCCCAAACAATGTCAGCCAAGTAGAAAAATGGGTGTCCAACTAGTGATTTTAGTAATCCTTTCAGAAGTTTGGCTTACAGTGAAACTGCTTAATAATCAGTCAGACTTACTGCCCTTTTGTGAGGTGTGATTTTTCCCTGGTGCTATTCTTATGAGCCGAAGAAGCATGGAGAACCTGCAGAGCTCTGACAGTACTGTAATTCGTGGGGCTGGCTATTTCAAGTTAAAGTAAATGCAGAAAGTGCCTCTGGAACAGAGAAAAATAATCATCTGAGAGGTGGTTTCAGTCTTCCTGTAGATTTAAGTGGCAAGGCAATTACAGATGGTGTTGAGCAAAAATGTGACAGCTATTATGGCATATAAAGATCCCTGTATGGGCCATTCACTTAAGAGTTGGACTTGATTATCCTTGTGGGGCTCTTCCAACTCAAAATACTCTGTAAAATCTGTGAAGGCATGTGTCTATCTCTTCTTCTGAAGGCAGAGATGAGCAAGTTCTTTATCAACTAAAAGAGGTTATTGAAATGTTTATTGCGACCAGCAGAGCATGGAAAGCGTACATGATAATAAGAACGTCGAATTACTGGAGTTTCTGTTGGTCTTCCTTGCTCTTACCACGTTTTCCGCAATTGCTTTAGTTTGTACTTAGGTATGCTTTGCAAGCTCTGTGCTTGGAAACAATTTATGATTACATGTAGTGTAAAACAAAAACAGATTGCTAACTGTATGACTTTTACTTATTTCTCTAGACTGATGAAGGGATTTCAGCTTTTTTTTATAAAGATGACAAAATGTCTCATCATTTGCACTTACTGCTTAAATTCTTCTAGTTTTTTTTTCCCATAGACTCCTTAGTGGTGTTTGTGTACCAGTTTATGACACAGTTCTGCGCTGTTCTTCCCTTCCCATTGTTTTAGGATCCTTCTTCCCCAAGGGCAAGTCCCACTCATTCACCACGTGAAAACGGTATAGATAAAACCCGTCTACTGAAGAAGGATGCCTCCAGCAGTCCAGCATCTACAGCCTCTTCAGGAAGTTCCACTTCCCTCAAATCCAAAGAAATGGGTCTGGTAGGTAGCAGTCTGTGGTCCAGATAGTCTTCTTTCTTGTAAAATCTAACTCTCCATTCTTCGGCAGCTGCTTGTGGCGCAAATTACCTGGCATTAAACATTTGAAGCTGAAATTGGCTACTGTTTTTCTGTAAAGTATTATTGAGCTTTTAAATCTTTAGATCTTTAAAGTATTATTGAGCTTCCTCCTCAGCAATATTTTCTGCTTTGTTTTTATTTTTTGTATTTCCTACATTTCTGTCAAATGAGTAGCAAATTTGTTACAAATAACAAGAGTTGCTTAAGCATTGGTTTGGTTTTTTTTTAGGAACGATAACTTAGGGTTTAACACAGCCTGTGATGAAGTTCTTCAGGCTTTTGCTAAACTCTTCTAAATAAGATGTTACTCCTTGAAGACTTTTTATTGCAGTATCACTAATAATTTGATCTGATTCTCTGTAACTTTTGTGTCATGGTTTTTTGATAGTATCAACTATTATGGTATTTTGTTTTTGTAGTTAGATTTTCTGTGTCCAGTAATAATTGAGATACTAATAATTTCAAGCTAAAATAGTATGGTAATGCATACTGTATTTTCCTGAAGAAAAAAAATGAGCTCAGGCATTCCTTTTTTTAATGTCAGTAGAGGAGGAAAAATAACTTTCTATGTTTCTTATTTTAATTTTGGCAGCAATCAAAAAGGTCAGCATTTCTCTCTCACAAGTTAATGTTGTCAGCATTGTGTGGATTTATGAAAATTGGCTGAGGGACTAGGTAGTAGGTGCCCAGCATCCCAGCTGCTGTTGTGATAAATTGTATAATATGGCCTGGATTAAAAATAATACTCATTTAATTTGTTTAATGATACCAGCATGAAAAAGCCAGCACGCCTGTTCTGAAATCCAGCACACCAACTCCTCGAGGTGACGTGCCAACCCCAGGCACTAGTGCAACTCCAGGACTCCGTCCAGGCCTTGGCAAACCTCCAACAATGGACCCTCTGGTTAACCAAGCTGGTAAGTGCATTACCTCATGTGTTTTTATGGTTCCAAAATTAATCTTTTTTTACACATGTAGTTCTTTATGACTGCTAAATATATTGCTTTGTTCTTGATATCAAGAGAAGGCTTGATGAGAAGCAGATGTTTAGATTATCAAGAGTTTGAATATCTTTCTCTCTCTTAGTCTTCGTTTACTTTTGTCTTTATCTTTTTTTGCAAATAATCCAGAGACTGAATGCAATATAAAAAGATTTCTCAGAAGTTTCTGGTACTTATTCTTCATGCAATCCCTTCTACAGTCTTTGTCTGAGTCTACTAATATTTGCTGCAGTGCACAGCTTGACAAATGCCGGGGGAAGTTTACTTTTGCTATTCAGGCTGGTACACACAGTTGCTTCAGACATGAGCTGTGTAAACCATGTCTGTCAGCTTTACTGCTTAATTTGGCAAAGAAGAGATTAATGTAAACAAGGGAATATTACAGAAATGGAAATAGGTAATGCTGGAAGAGACTGTTAGAAGTATTCAGCAAGTTCAGACTTCAGTAGATCTTATTTACGCTGAAAAGAGCTGGTGGTACTGACAGATCATGGCAATGTCTCTTGACATTGTGTTTATGTGAGAGGGGAAGGTGAGATGTTTTAGGGGGAAAAAAAAAGGACTGCTTTCTTTCCTGTATGCAGGAATACCTAAATAAACCCACTTAATTTCATTATTCTGTAGCTGCAGGTTTGCGGACACCGTTGGCAGTACCAGGACCATACCCTGCTCCATTTGGAATGGTACCTCATGCTGGCATGAATGGAGAGTTAACCAGTCCAGGGGCAGCCTATGCCAGTCTGCACAATATGTCACCCCAGATGAGTGCTGCTGCTGCTGCAGCTGCCGTGGTTGCCTATGGAAGATCTCCTATGGTAGGCCATACGTTGCATGCAATCTCAGTCCTGTGAGTTGTGGTTCACTGAGAAAAGCTACATGCTTCATTTAGCACTGCAGAATTCCCCACTCATAACAGTGCCAGAGGCTTGACAGCTTCACTGCGTGCTTCACTGCGTGCTGCACTTTGCTGTGTGGCTGAAGAAACAAATTTGCACCTTGAAAACAAAGAATCTTGGTGTATTCATGTATGTTTTCTTTTTGTTTTTCACCTTCATCAGTGCTTTAACTGATGAATAAAGGCCAAAAAATTATTTTGTGCTGTGAATGAAAAAGTAGTTTTGGTAGACACAAAGTATTTCACTGTAGCTGTGGACATCTGCTTTTTGGTTGCTGAACCACATTTGTGTTCCATATAGACATAACAAATTAATCTTGAAGCATGTAAAAGTCCTTTTATCTGGGTCTCTGTGCCTGTATTTTGTTGGGGTTTTTGTGGAAATCAACCTGAGAAGTTGGTCAGTACCTATTTTGGAGCTCTTGAGATCAGGTAGTTTAAGAATAGTTGCTGTTGTGGGTGTAGTAAGTAAATGGAACCTGGTAGTTATAGTGGCTGTCACACAAAATAACCTAGGGGCCTGATTCTGCAAACATGAGCTTGATGGCAGCTTTCTGCATAGACAAACTAACCTACTTGTAAATTTGCAAAATTGGATTTATGCTTGTCAACTTCTCATTATTGTTTGCATGACCACTTTTTTCAAACTGGTAAACAGGGCTTTTATGTGAAAATGTGCAAATTTTAAATAGCATACACCCTCCTTTTAAAGCAATAACAATGTTTAATATAATGTTCAGAAGAAAAACTTAAGTCTTTTTGGTTCAGAATTTTTGCTTGGATTATTTGATGTACCTACTTATTCAGGATATAAAAATTCTGTGGAATTCCAGTATGTAAAGAGAATGTTGCTTTTTAAGCTGTGGACAAGTTTATTTGCACCCCACAGTGTGGCTGTATGAGAGATCTCTCAGCTGCTGTGCCCAAACAGAACACTGCAGAGGCAGTGAGATCCTAGCTGGGGCCCAAGGCTGCTTTCCAGCACCACACTGTGCCAGCCTGAATACGTGCAACCTCTCTCAGGAGTAAAGAGCACTGGCATGGCTTGGTGCTGACATAGCCCCTAATTCCAGGCCTAACACAGGACTCTCCCTGCGAACTGGGACTGCTGTGTTATGCTCAGTGGTGTGAATGCATGATAAATTATTTTCTGTTTGCATATGAGTGTTTCTATCACAAGTATGCTCAGGAAAAACATCTGGGTTTTGCCCCCCAGCGGAGGGTCATGCAATTATCTGATACTGTGGGTAAAAGCCACCTTTTGGTTAAATGCATAATATCTTGGGCGTGGAGAAAAGAGGCTTGCTGAGAAATTGATGAGAAATTCCAAGTGTGAGATTAATTCACTTTTTGTTGTCAGGTTGGGTTTGATCCTCCTCCGCACATGAGAGTACCTGGAATCCCTCCAAATCTAGCAGGGATTCCTGGGGGAAAACCGTAAGTAACTTTTAACATTTTAGTAACATCTGCAATATCTAGGGGGAATGAAGTTATATTGTGTCAGTGAACAGGGATTTGAAAGGGGATAATGTCTGGTTGTTTTTTTAAGAGGATGTTTTAGACTTCTCCAGGTAAAACCTGGAGTATAAAAATTCTGAAATTATATTTGTCATATCCCAAAACAGGTGTGTATATACCTATTTCCAAGGAAAAGTTGTTGAAGGTATACTTTAAGGTTTTTTTTGTTTCATCCTTTCTGGGGGAAGTTAAGAGGACTACAAACTAAACGGTAAATAGTGGTAAAATGCATTAGATAAAAATACATTGTAACTAAAGTTTGCAATACACTGAAGATAATACACTACACTGATGTGTAGTGCAAACTTGCAGATTCCTTGCCTGGCACTTGCCTTTATGAGGCATGGGAATCTGCAACTGATGACAGTGGGTATCTGAAGCAGTTACTTTAGCAACAGATAACACACCTTGCATAATGGAGCAAGCTATTTAGAACTTTTGTGTGAGTGCAGCTGGAGAGCAAAAGGATGATGAAGCAGTTGTGGAGCAGGTAGTGCATAGATGTAGAACAGTTTTCACAATAAGTTCTTTTTATTTAAAAGTTTTGGTTATTGATGAAGCAGTCATTAAATAAAATACTTCAATGATGCTGTGACTTACTGATGTTGCAATAAAATAAATTCAGCAGCATACTTGAAATGTTTCAGTCATTTGGCTTTGGTAGACCATTGACCCTGAACTTAACCAGGGCAGTAGACTCATGAGCATATTTGACCTCTGAAAATATGCAATTAATGTTTAGGTATTTCTGGACAAGTATTCTATGCGAATAGTAACAGACCAAATTTAACTCAGCTGTTTTTCTGGACAGAATGAGGCAGAGAGGATTCTAACAGTTTTTTCAACTCTCTGTTAGAACCTGTTCTTTGTTCACACTTGGCAGTCAGTGCTGACTTCTCTTTCAACAGGAACTTGCAATTAAAGAAGTTTTTGTTTACCTAGGTACCTATGTATTACCTTACATAATTTTGAAATTTACTTAACGCTTTGCACTTTGTGTGCGGGATGTTGATGTCACATAATGTCTACTTAGTAATCTAAATTTAATTTTTCTTTTTGCAATTTCAGGAAACATTTAGAAACCATTACTTTTAAGATGCTGCCTAAGTTATCAGGCTGTGGTGAAAGTTATATACTCACATATTTCTGTTTGCTTCCATTTTGGACTCCTGTTAGTAACTAGTGATACCTTGTAATGTCAGTCTTGCAAACATCCTTGAAAGGATACCAGATAGAGGCAAAAAAGTGTATCTTTTCTTCTGATCTTTTCCTATAACAATAGGAAAGCAGCAAAATTAGTTTGGAAAGCCATCCTGAATGTGTTTTTGTGGTTATCCACCATACTTCTGAGAACAGGCTTAACTCTCTGTTGGCAGTGTGAGAAACCTGTTAAATCTTGGTTTTACTTGAAGTTGGTGGTGTGTTGACAAGACTACTGAATTATTTCTACTGAAGTGAGGGCTCAATGAGTTGGTGTTGTGTAACAAGTGGTGGTGTATTTAAATTTAGTGCAGTAAGGATCACGCTTTGCACTCAAAACTCAGACACATTCTTGCTGACTTTCATAGAATTCGGCATACTTAAAATGCTTTTGGAAATTGCATAATCAAGTGGCTGTAAGTTTTTACTTCTAAATATGTATATTCATAAGCTTTCAATGATGTATTTCATTACTAATGCCTTGCAATACTTTATATTGTAAGCTACTGAAACCTATTTTTGTTCAATCAGAAATTTTCTGTGGCTGAGTTCTAGTTGTTACACTGTTCAAGACAAAAGGACAGCATATGTATGCAGCTCTACTTTGTATCTTGGTAATTTAGCTAAATTACTGTCTGGAGTGGGGAAGCTGTGTGAGGGTTGTTTGGGTTTTTTAATGTTTTTACCACTTTGTTCACACTGCTTCATATACTGCCTACTTTGATACATACTCCCTAGTTTCTACTTCATTTAATGTGTTCTGCAATGTTTGGGGGTTTTTGTGTTCTGTTACTTGTACATTTCCTCTAAAATTACTTCTTTGCTTATTGTAGTGAAGCAAGCCTAGAATTCCATAAACTCATCTGTTTTCTTTCCGTTGACAGCTATAAGACAAACTCATGTTTTAGTCTAGATTGGCTAAATGCTGTCTGCTACCTGCAGTATCTCTGAGTATCTCACCTACTTTAGGTTTTTCTTCTGTATTTTCTGTACCGAGCAGATATAGTTGTGCAAACTGGTGGAGTACACCTTGTTTATTTTCAAAGTAGGCCTTTTTCTTGAGTGCAGATAGGGTGTCACACTGCATTTTTTTTATTAGATGTGAAGTTTTAGTGAGCCTTGTTGCAAGTGGTACAGAGAATTTTCGAATTGAACTATTGAATCCCCACTCATGTGTATGCTTAAGGCTGCACGTTTTTTATCAACGGTTATGCTTGTACTGTTTTTTCACCCAAGAGAAAATTATATTCCCATGTATCTAAAGGACAGACACTTCTGATAGCACCCAGGTTTTTTTAACCCTTGTATGTTCCGAGGTCTGTTAATAACCAGCTTAACATTAACATTCTTACAGATTTCTGGTTTATGTGAACCATGCCTTCTAATAGCTGGATTGTGGACTAAATACAGATTTCCAAGATTAGTGGTAAGATTTATGTCCACAGTATTGCTTCCCTGGTGTCTAACATTCTGAATTAATGGTAGTATTAAGGACAAATATATTTCTCAGCATGTTTTCCCAAACAGTAAAAAAACCCAAAAATACATGTTTCTCATTTTGGTAGGAAAGGGAAGCTTTACGTGGTAAATGTTCAATCTTTGTCCATCTAGTTGTAAGCTGACTTTTCAGTGTGTTTTTGGAGAGGTGTACTATACTCTTTTGGAACTGCTCCAGTTCAGTTCTACTGAACTGAACACTGTTCTTCAGATCTTCATACTTGCACAGTGAATGTACAGTGAGAGATATTGAAAAAGAAGGTTAATTTTACTGTATTATAGAAAATTATAAGGTGTGTGCATTTCTGCAGTGTATGTCTGGCTAGCATTATTTGGTGATATGTATGGAAATGAAGATTCAGTTATTTCTGTACAAATACCTCTATCCTTATTTCTTGGCATTTTGTTCTATATGATGAAAAAACACACTCAGATATTCACTGTTTCCTGCGATAACTACAATTAAAAATGAGCTGGAGTGCAAAGAAAAGCTGAAAGCAAAATGCACTCATGAGTGGAAGGAACTTTTTGCTTTTGCGTTTTGCTGTTGGGGGTATTGTTGTGCTAGTTAAAGAAGTCTGCTTGAATTGAAGGGATGAAGTGGAAGTTTCTGAGGGAATTTTTTTTAAGTCATGGTACTTTAGTAGGCAGCAATTGTGTGCATTTGTATATCAGTCTGAATACTTAGCTTAGCTGGCAGGTAGTTAAGTTAATTTGCTATATTCTTGGGTAGTGAATTAATTATCCTGATTTCTCCTCAGCATGTCAGATGATGCTTGCTATATACTTCCTTGGAAATTGGAGATTTAAGCTGAGAAACTGGTTTATATTAGTATCACTTAACCATGTTGCTGTGCATAGGAGCTCTGCAGATTCTCAGTACTGCTTTGACACACATGAGGAGAAGTCTCTGGATGCAGTAATTCAGAAGAATATTTCCATTATTCAGAAATAATATAAGTGACAGTATACTATTTCTCAGAACTCTTCTAAGTAAAAGGCACAGAAGTTTGTCTTGTAATTATTCTTTTCAAAATATTCAGTTAATTAAAAGTGTATATTTACATATTAGTTGATATATACTTAGCCTGTTTTATGTTAAATTTTAATTGCATTTGTATAAGATAATTTTCTTTGTTTGTTGTTAGCCCAAAACAAGGAAAGACTCTCCTTTGACTAAAGAGGGATGATCATGGAATCCATTACTGGATAGCTGTCTTTCATACAGGCAGAATGCTTTGAGTGAGACAGAACTCTGTGCTAGTCATGAGACTAAACAGCACTTTCTGGCATACATGGTCAGTTCTAAAAGAAAAATAGGTGGTCAAGTGGGGCCTGTTAAGAAATCCTGAGCTTTAGGGAACTCAAGAATTTGTCAGATTTTGCTAGCTGTTGGCTCTTTTGAGGTTAGACAATGAAAATTCTTGTCACTTTTGAGAATTGAGGCCTGTGAATATGTCCAGTGCATTAAAGATTGAGTCTTCTGTACGTGTAGCACTGGAAGTACAGTCCTTCCCAGAATTAGCAGGCCCTCTGTCATTGTGACCTGATGAAGAGGAAGCCAAAGGCAGCAGCGACTGAGCTGCAAATAGTCATTTGCACTGCTGTCTCCAGTCCTGTGTTCTTTTGGAGACAGACACTTTTCTTGTCTTGGCAGTGTCAGGAGTGTCAGCCTGGCAAACGATGCAAGTTTTTTCAAGGTTGAAAGGTATTGTGTAACAAAGTTATACCATAATACCTAGCAGATACAATACCATAATACCTAGATGACCATACCATACTACTAGACTACCATAACATAAGTATGCTGGCAGTGGTGATATTAGCATGACATGCCACATGTCTTCAAACAAACAGGAACATTTACTGTTTTGCTTGCTTGTCTGGCAGAGAGATTTGGCAAAGTGTAGCCATTTCTTACTACAGTGGATTGCAGATAACTTGCATTGTAGAAAAAGCTGTCTTGGCTTAGTAAGAAACTATCGCTGGTCTATTTGTTAGGCCATCAAATGCAGTCATCCTGTGTCCTGATCAACTAGTCTTAGAAGCAAATGCTAAAAAAGAGTGACTACTTCTATGAGCACTATAGCCCCACTTTAAACTCAGACATACTGGTGAAATCCTGCATGATTACAAATATACTGGGTAGGCCTCTGATGTTTCAAAGCATAAGAGTCATTACAATTCTACAGTAAACAGGAAGTGCTTGAAAAATGTTTCTATTGTCTTCCTCACGCCCCATCTCAGCAAGAACTGAGAAGCTCTGTGTATGCACCTAAGCATTTCAAAACACTAATTATTTAGGTATTTTTAATTGAACAGAACATTTAAGCTGTAACCTTCAAATAAAAAAAAAGTCATGGACAAGCAGATTATTCATCTTGAACATGCTGGAAAAAATTGCCTAATACTTGCTTAATTGTTTTGCTTCAGTCCATGATAAAAGCAAGGGCGGGCTGAAACTTCAAAGTTGTACAGTTCTGTGTACTCTTACTGCTAACAAATATTCTGCAACTGACTTTGATCTGGAGCCCAGGATGGGGCCAAGCTTTTCAGTGTCTTAAATGTTGTGACTCTTTAGCTGGATTCTGTAGATGAACCTGAGCATTTGTTCAGCCTCAAGCAGTCTTGTTGCCACTCCTGTTCTGCTTTCTCTCCCATCCTGTGTCTCGTCTGTTTAGTGAATAGCTACTTTGGGACAGTCTTGTCTCTATTCTTCTTCACAGAAAGGAATGGATTTCTAGTTAAGCCTTTATCATTACTGTAATTCTTCATACAAAAACCCAGAAAGGGTCCCATGGGACAAAAATATATTTGATATACTGTGTGCCTTGTGTACATGTAAGGGAGTGAACTTCGCTCTTCCTTTCTTATCTTACATTTCCCATTCCTGACATTTCTATGACAAAAAGATCTGCCATCTTTTGCACTTGCTTATCCTCTATTTTTGGGTATTCTCTGAGCAAGCTTTCTGCTCATACATCCAACCATGATACACGAATGAGTACAGGAATTGCATATATATGCACTATTAATTTCTTCTCTGTTTAAGAGCAGTTGCTGTTAACCAGTTTTTACTCTTCACTTAAGAAAAAGCTGTGATATTGCATGGGTTGACTGTTTCCACTGGTACTTTCTGTACGAAAGAACTGTAGAGTTCTTTCATCTCTCCTCACTGTTTTTCAAAGGAATGTCTTATGCCCAGGAGCAGAGCAGATTCAGTTGCTTTGTGATGTCTGTTCCAGAACCAGGCATCTTCCTTGTTCCTTCATTTCGAACTGTGTGATACTTGGGAACACGTAATAAAATACCTTGAAAATACTAGCTTATTATTCAGAACAGAAGATTAAATAGAAATATCTATTGTTGGGTTCTTGGAAGATGGATGTGATAGTAATAGTTGAGCTACAGTGATTGAAGATTTCTGAGGAAGAAAGGTTCAGAAAAGAAACAATATAGTAGAAAAATAAATGTTTCAGTACATGGCAGCTCATAAGTGAAAAAAAAATACTCATCTCACCATTTTTTATCCACTTTGGCCTCTTGAAGGATGCTGTTAATGTAACAACAGCATCAAAAGTATGAGCTATGGATGCACTTACAACAGAAGTAACAGAAAAGGAGCTCACTAGTCTAGCAAAAACCAGCCTTTTACAGTAGTATTTTCATTATTATTTAAAATAAGCAAACAACCCCCTTCACCTGAGACCTTTATTAGTTGGTGTTTGTGCCCTTGTCCTTGAGTAGACCTGACTTTAAACTTTTCAGTGACCGTGAAAAAATAATTTCATGTACTTTCCCAGGGAAGAGTGTTTTTATTCAGTGCTAAAATGTCAGTTCCTCAACCCTCAGTTTCCATAAATTTGAAATCATGCAATGAATACAAATAAAAAGTATTTCAGAAGTGCCAAAAGTACCTTGAAAACGGAGCCTTTTTTTGGAAAGCCTGAAAACCTTTCAGGTTTTCCAATGTAGTTATTCAAGAAAACATATTTATGAGAAAATGGTATCAGCTTTCTGATGAAATGTGTGTGCAGCCACTCTATGTGTTTCTATTTTCTGTTTAAAGCACTACTTACCAGCTAGAAAGAGAGGTATATGAGCGCAGCCAGTGGCAATGTTAAAGATGAGGTGCAGGAATCAAGCAAAACTTTGGCTTGCGATCCTGCAAGGCGACAGGTACAAGCCTCATGGAAGGATGAGAGTAGTGCCTGGTGAGGGACCACTGCTGTAGAACTTGTGGTGTTGAGACTTGGAACTGGTGGATAGAAACCAGGGGCTGAAAGGTCTTTTGATTATCTAAGTGGCTGAGGGATAGCAGCCATGACCTTGGTCTGTAGAGTTAAGGGTGGAATTTAACCTGCTTCGCCATTGCACAAATACTTCAGCTGAGGCAAGCTGAAAATTTCTATTGTGAATCCTTGTCTCCTTCTGAGGTTTCATCTGCCTATATTACTTGGCACTGTAGCTCTGATTTTTGTGAGATGATTGGCAAAGAATTAAAATTAAAAGTACTGTGTTTTTGTTGCATTGTAGTTATACAATGGCTGCTTTTTAAAATTGGTTTGTCTTCTTTCTTCTTTCCCTTCCCCAAAAGGGCCTACTCGTTTCATGTTACTGCAGATGGTCAGATGCAGCCAGTTCCCTTCCCTCCTGATGCCCTCATCGGTCCAGGAATCCCTCGCCACGCCCGTCAGATCAACACTCTGAACCACGGGGAAGTTGTGTGTGCAGTTACCATCAGCAACCCCACGAGACACGTGTACACGGGTGGGAAGGGGTGTGTCAAGGTCTGGGACATCAGTCAGCCTGGCAACAAGAGCCCTGTCTCTCAGCTGGACTGCCTGGTAGGTGAACAGGAGTTTATGCACAAGGGTAGCTTCTCTTTAGAGACTCAAAAAAAAAAAAAGCTGTTCTTGTTTGGATTTTGTTCATATTAAAAGGAAATAGCAGGCAGATCTGTTTCTTGGTGTCCTTTTTTTTTACATATAACGGTGTTACAGAGAATAGAACTAGTTTGTTTAATGATAATTATTACTAAGGGTCAAATAACAGATTAAATCAGATTTTTGAATAGCATGTGTATGTCACGTTTTGAATAAAATGTGATTTTTTTTTTTCCCATTCTAGTTATACTGATGATTTTTGTGCACGAATTTAAAAGGAATGTAGCTTGTCTTATGCAGGGCTGCAGAGAACCTTTCTAGGTCTTTCACTCATACAAGGAGTGAAAACCTCATTTTTGTAAGGCGGTAGTAACCACCTACTGAAATAATGTGACACACTACCAAAGGTTACTTTAAGTTTTGCTATGCCTTTTTTCATGATCCACTAGTTGTACATATAGGCTGGTTGTTTTCACATGTGCAGGATACAAGAGGGACTGGGTGAAATGGCATAGGCAGCTGAAAAGCTAACTCAAGAAAGGTAGTGGATCAATAAGAGATGCTTCTCACTTAGAAGCAGCATAGAGGTTTATGCAGTGTTAACTAAGAAGACTTAATGTTGTCAAGCACAGCAATATGTACTGTAAATGAAAATTCTAGCTTCAGTGTTGATCCAGTTAAATGTGGTGGGGGTTTTTGGGTTTTTTACCCTTTATCCTTTCTTTACTGCTGTCATTTTGTAATTGCCTAGTAGTAACAGTGCAGTTGAATAGGTATTCTGTTCTATGGCCAGTATCTGTCTGGATGCAGAGCCTTCATTTTAGTTATGGAGCAGTAATGACTGATTAGGCCAACATTTCCACTGCCCTACTTACTGCTCCTTTGCTGCAAATTAAAAAAAAAAATCATAGCAGGAATGCTGTTAACTAATTCTTGCACTGTTTTTTTCTATGTCTTGAGTTACAGATCTTAACCATCAGTTTTGTAAAAAACTGTTACCAGTCAAGGAAGTTCGTAATAAGGAAAGGTAGAAATGTCTTCCGTCACTAACTTCCCCACAGCACCTCTCAAATCAACAACAGTATCACAAATGAGAGATCTATAAGTACAATAAGAATCATGTTGAACAGCAAAGGACCAACAAAAATACAGGACCAATACAGGAATCTTTAATCCTTTAACTCTAATGCTGTGAATACAAAATTGTATTTGAAAGAAAAATTCAAAAATCTGAAGGGCATGAGACTAGAATGACATTTTCATATAGGGTTGTTAAATGCCAAATGAAAGGTCATTTGCTTTAATATTTCTATTGTTGGTGACCTTCACTGATGGAGTACATTTGCAGAAAAGCAAGCTTACTTTGGCTCTGGTTTTGTGTAATAAGATAGAAAACTTGCCGTTCGTCAGGTTCGGAACAGAGTAGACTGTGGCAACAGGAGCCTGCAGTTTTAATTTCTGCAGTTGCAGTTTCTAATTAGTGATGAGAAGTAGATGTTTCAAACCTTTTAGGGTCTCCTGGTTCCTCTTCAGTACTTTGGTAATGGAAAAAGTAAAAAACTGTTTAAAACTTTGATGCAGTCAGAATTATATTAGTGATCATTACTGGCAGGCACGTAACTGAGGTGATTTGTGTTGTACAGAACAGAGATAACTACATCCGCTCCTGTAAATTACTGCCTGATGGATGCACCCTCATAGTTGGCGGGGAAGCCAGCACATTATCCATATGGGACCTGGCAGCTCCAACTCCTCGTATAAAAGCAGAGCTGACTTCCTCAGCGCCTGCCTGCTATGCTCTGGCTATCAGCCCTGATTCCAAGGTGTGCTTTTCCTGCTGCAGTGATGGGAACATTGCAGTGTGGGATCTGCACAATCAGACATTGGTCAGGTGAGTCGTTGTTTACAGAAAATTTTAATAGAAGTTACTCTTTGGACAGCTACATAAATATTTATCTCCCTGAATAGGGTTCATGACAGCAAAGTAAATAGTGTCTGTTATTCAAAGGAGTGGTTTACACCCACGTTAGGCAGAAACTAGTTTTGGTAGCTTCAGCCTAGTCTTGGAAGAGGTGCTTTCAGGGCCTAATGGGTTGGTCCATCACCTACTGTAGTCACTGTAAAAGCTCCTATAGGTTTCTGTTATTTGGGATTGGTCTGCAGGTTTCTACAAGCAGCATTCTTGCTGTTTTGTTGTTGGGATAGACTGACTATACCTTTTAGGGAACACTTTGAGGTTTGTTCTTTTCCTTTGACTTAAGCCTTGTTATGTAAAGAAGAGTGTTTTCAATTCTTATTTAGTGATTGTAAGTAGTAAAATTAATCTTACAAATGTGTGAAAGGGTGGATCCTCTCAGCTCTTTAGGAAAGCGCAGGGGCTTATGATAAGATAAATTTTAGTTTATGCTTACCAAAGTAATGGTGGCTTACAGTATTTTGAGAAGAGAGAGTCTAATTTGGGAAAGGCCGTGATACCTTAAAAGTTCTGAACACAAAAGCTAAAGAATATGCTTAGTCTGCTGTGTTTCAATTAAACTTCCTGTATATCCATAATTAGCTGAAAATTACTTGCAGAGAGTCGTGTTAATATGCTTGCAAATTTTACTTTCTGTTGAACTTTTAGGTCAATAAATACAATTTTAGTTATATAAAGTTTTCACTTTGTCATGTGCATGCTTAGTCCCTGTAAAGGTGCACTCTGTGGCATCTATACACATCTATGAATGTCTTGCTTTTTAAATGTTTGCTGTATGTGTTCCCACCACTTGCTGGCTGATCTTGCTGATTGATAACACGTGGAATTTTGAGACCAGAGCTACTAAACAAAATGTGCCGCATGACCTTTCTGTGGCAGGCTCTCGGTGATTCATACCCTTCGTTCCCAAGCTAGTTTTCTTTTCCCTGCCTGCCCTCCACCTTTCACATTGAGGCATAGGACTTGCTAAAGCTAATTGCTGATGAAAAATGCAGGAGCCTCAAAATGCTTTTGCCAAAGGATTAAGAAAAACTTGAGATGACCTTCTGGTTGCTGAAAGCTGAGAATTGCTAATGAGAAGGTTGTAAAACAAACTGCAGCATTTAGATTTTTCTAATCTCCTGCCACAGAGAATGCAACTTTGTGACTCAGCAGTGCTTGTGTTTAACTATCTGGATCTCTATCTGGATCCCTTTCTATTAGTATATCTGCTTGTTATTTATCTTCTTGACTTGGAGCCAAAGAAAAATACAGAAGCTGTTTTCTGAAACTGGAAGTTTTATTCCCTGACTGCTTTGATTTAATCCGAGTTATCCTTAGTGGTTTTAACTATAGTTACTGTACTTTAATATTCTCACAAGTGGGTTTGGTTGTCTTTTTTTTTTTTTTCCAATACCTGATAGGAAGTGTTTGAATTTATTCAGCTAGCCATGATGCAATTCATTCCTCTAGCACCTGGAAAATGTTTTTGTAACACTGGTATTTAATGCTTAGTGAGAGGGAGGGGCTGATTCCTGCTCATCAGCAGACACAGAAGAGATGACACACATGTACAGAGTCCAAAACTAACACCACAACAGTGTTTACCTTGAGCTCTGGCAGGAAATCATTATTCAATCTGGTTTGTTTTATCAGGCAATTCCAGGGCCACACAGATGGAGCCAGCTGTATTGACATTTCTAATGATGGTACCAAGCTCTGGACAGGAGGTTTGGATAACACTGTCAGATCCTGGGACTTGAGAGAAGGGAGACAGCTACAACAGCATGACTTCACATCACAGGTAACTGGATTTTCCTACTGCTTGGGGCAATGTGTGGGGTGGGAAGGAAACCCTTAGGATCAAAGTTAAGACTGAGGCCAGTAAACTGGCAGGTTGTTCCCTCTCTTCCTTTCGGCTGCTCACAACACAGTATTTTGAAGCTTTCTTATGTGCTTAGATTACAGAAGACAGTGATAGCATGACACTATGCTTTTCCTATTTTTCTAAGTTAATAGGTAAAACCAGGGGTTATTTAGTTACTTGAATTTTGAACTACAGTTTTGCTACTGAACTATGTGAATTTGCCCTTATCTCTGTCTCCTCCCTCTCCAAAATAATTTTAACTGCAGAAAAAAGTTATCTATAGGAAAAAAATTAAAAGTTGTAAATATGGTTTAATTTTCAGATATTTTCCCTTGGTTATTGTCCTACTGGTGAATGGCTAGCTGTGGGAATGGAGAGCAGCAATGTTGAAGTGCTACATGTAAATAAACCAGACAAGTATCAACTGCACCTTCATGAGAGCTGCGTATTATCACTCAAGTTTGCTTACTGTGGTAAGTTGCCCTGAACACAGAACTGGAGGTCAGGGCTCTTAATTTGTGTTTTGCTGATTAGTTATTTCATAGTCATTAGTTATTACATCTCAGTTTCTTAAGTAATGCATAAGTATCTCTGCTTTATGAATTCAAATGCACTTATCTACAAACAACCATCTGTTTGTAGAGGCTGCTGTGAGGATTGATTCAGGTGTAAAAAGCTATTTCTGTTTGAAGAGTTTAGGGATTTCCTAGTATGTAACACACTGCAAAAGCACAGAGTGTCCATGTCGATTGTAAGCAAAAGTACTGTGTTGATTAGTGATAAGAGCTTCTATAGGGGTAATTAGTTAACAGATTTCATTGATGTGAATTGAAAACCCAAAATTTGTCAGGTCTCTTTCATATTTTTGTAATCCTTCTGGTTTATATTCTAGGTAAATGGTTTGTCAGTACTGGGAAAGATAACCTTCTTAATGCATGGAGAACTCCTTATGGAGCCAGTATCTTCCAGGTGAGGATGATGATGCTTTTAATGAAAAAAAATAAAACATGCAGAGTCCCAAGGGTGGACTCAGATATCTTCACATATGTGATCTACACAAAATGGGATGCTGAAATGAGGGTAACAGACTTCTTTTTAATGATAAAAAATATTTCTATTTTTCTTCTAGTCCAAAGAATCTTCATCCGTGCTTAGCTGTGACATCTCTGTGGATGATAAATACATAGTCACTGGCTCTGGAGACAAAAAGGCTACAGTCTATGAAGTTATCTACTGAAAAATACGATGGGGATATTCTTTTAGAAGTTGAACTGGGCCAAAATTGTTCTTAATTGTAGAAGTAGAAAGGTTTTGAATTTTTGAAAGGAACAAAAGTGTTGAGGTTCCAGACCTTGCCATGAAACTACACCGGTTTTTCAAAATAGAAGGCAACATCCAGCAACTAAATATTGGCTACGTGGACCAGACAGAACACAGAGGCAAGATGGACAGATGTAGCCTAGGTTTTTGACATAATTTTTAAAAGCCAAGTCTACTGAAGAATGTTGGAGCCTTTTATTTTTTCTTTCTTTGTGACCTCATGCAAATTGTTCTCATTGCCTGAATATGGGGGATAAATACCTTTCTGTTCCTTGCAGTTCAAGTTGCATTCTATCCTGTGTAGAGCAGCAGTGTCTCAGATGAACTTGTTTCCTGGTTTTGCATATTGTGATATGTTTTTGTATTTTTGTTGAAGGTCAAACATTTGTACAAATTGTAAATATATTTAGTTTACTACAGTAAAGGCTTTAGTACGAACAACCAGTCTTCCCCCTTGCCCCCTCCCTGCTTGCCCTGCTTATTTAAAATTAAAAATCTTTTGGGGATATAAGTACCTTTTTAGAAGCAAAAGCAAACACTATGTATAGTTTGAAAATGGTGTCTTATTCTTTATAACTATTCTTAGATTCCTTTAAAATACTTCAAAGTAGTTGATTTGACATACTAGGTTATCAAGTCCAGTAGATATTGTCTTGTTCTACAGAAAACTTAAAAAGGCAGTTTTGTACTAATTATAGTGTAAATATAAAAATGGAACATTTCATAAAGCTGTGCAGTTTAAGTTTATTCTGATGTCCCATGTATATATTCTTTGGCAGATACAGTAATATGTGCCTGATCATAACTCATTTGGTCATTTCTCTAGAAGAGGAGGTGACTTCCCTGTCCTTTTTCCCCCAGCTGAACAGAATTCATGTGAGACTGCATTTCAACTAAGTACATCAGAGCCTTTATTCGTTAACTGAGGATGTCTGGGATTAGATAACCTAGATAAATTGCATCCTTCATGTTTTACAGAGAAGTGGTAGTTATCAACCATTTCCTTTTTAAAGTCTTGTCTATACTTAGATACTCAGGTAAATTTAACTAAATTACCAAAAGTGTGAGTTTTACAGGGGATTGCTTAAAGATGTTTAATACTTGCAGGGTTGCAAGTGAAGTGAATTAACCTAAACTAAGTTAAACTCGCTTCTTAATTTCTTGTGAGAATATTGACAAAGGAGTGTTTTGATTTTTAACTAATCCACTCTACAAATTAATTAGAATTAATTTTCCTGAGTGTCCCATGTTACGCAGGCCTGTAGGCTCTATGTATTCATGCCGAGCAATCTTTGAGTCCTTTTCACTGTCACATCAGTGTGACATCTGTGAAGAGCCATGCTAAGCAGCCAGTTACCAAAGCTATGCATCTTCAAGTTTTCTTGGTGTACTCAAGAGCTATGGATGAGGAGAGAATGTGTTCACTTTATTTAACTATTATTTTTTCAGTTTGATGTGTTCTGCCCCATGTGCTAGACAACAAACTTTGCTATTGCACTGGTGAGGGCCATGCATTTCCTACATTCTGTAATTTGGTTAGAATTCCTGTTGCTAATGGAGAGTACAGATGAACAGAAGAATATCTTTGAACAACTAACTCAGATTACACAAACTGGCAGACAGAAGAGCTGCTTTCTCATTTTGCTAGCATTTGACAATGGCCTATGTCCCTGCTCTTTCAAAGACACATAGCTAGGAAGAAACAAGCTTGACTGACAGATGCATTGATTGGACAAACAATTTTTCATCTGGGGGCAAATTTTATCTCAGTTTTTAGTCTGAAGAGACAGAGGCTTTCTTTTCAATTTACATAACCATTCTACTGAAACCATTTTAGTACAGCTAGAATTGTAATAGCCTTAATGTACTAACATTGCATTCGGAATGTAGAATGTTACCCATTCTGGATAATCTGGTCTCCTAGACATTTAAAATTAGCCTCTGTCCATATGTATCCATATATATCTTTGTTGATTGCTTTGCTGATAATTTGTATCTGTATGAAATGACAGCCCAGTTTAGGTGCTGGTCATGTTGCTTTCAAACATAGTGGGGCAAAAAGCAGAATTATCAGGCTTTTCAAAGAATTTACTATATTTGCTACACTGAAATACTGGGAAGCGCTATGCCATTTTTAAAAGGTAAAGTTTTAAAACAAGAGTATTTACTAGATTACTTGATTTTTACACTTTTCACATTGAAGGTTCTCTGAACATCTGGCTCTGCCAGTGATCATTGACTTTAGCAGCACCCGCAAATTTGCTTTAGTTAGGATCTTTTGGATTTTTGCCAAACTGCTATCACCTTGGCTTTTATTTTTTAGGTATCCTTTTGCAGTTCTCTGAAGTTGATATCAGTTGCAAAGAATGCAAGTATTCTAACACATCCATATAAATTAAAAAAAAATAACACAAGTGTAACAGGTCTGCTATATGTTGTGACATAGTGCTTGCTAGTAAGATCACATTCTTGGCAATCAGGAGGTTTAAAATCATAGTGTTAGGAAAATCATAAAATACCTTGTTTCCTTGGCGTCTAGAATGCACAGTGTGTCAGACCAGTTATGGAATCAGAAATGTATGCATGTTAATGAATTTAGTCATATTTGTACCATATATTTCTTGACTGTAATTAAGAAATTAATTCTTTCTGCCCTCCCCCACCCCCCCCGCCATCATATCTACTTTAAGCTTTGGGTCTGAAAATTAGTGGATGCGTCTGAAAACTTGTGGATGCATCATCCATACTTGTGGATAAGTAGTTCTCTCCATTTGTCATTTCAGATTTCACTTGCTGTTTATAAAACATCATGGGTTTTTTCATTTGTCAGACAGTAAAGCATATTCCGCTTGCAGATTTTTAATGGAAAGATAGATTCCCTGAACTCCTGGCATGTCTGTCTGTGCAATTACCTACAAGATTTGAAACTTGTGGAGCTTAAAACTTCTGTAAGTTCTTGTAGCCCTGTATAAAGCAGTGGGTGGAAATAATTGCTTCTTGAATGAAGAAACAGACCAACCAAGATCAGCAGTAACAGAAAAGGCACTGGGAAAACCATATGGAAAAAGAAGTATACCAGTAACTATTGTGTAGGTAATTAATTTTTTTGAGGGGGGTGTCAATTTAATTATAGTCCTAAAAGATTCCTTTGGTTAGTCCCTTTTTGGGACAGTCTTTGTGTGCTGGGTGGCCCTCAGTATTCAGAGATGTCTGAATGCCACTCTGGCAAATGCTAGTGCTGGATAGAAGCAGGGAGTCCTTACAAAAGACATTTTGGATGTCAGTGCAAACAATAACTGATGAAGAGGGGATTTGTGGTAATACCAATTCAACTGGACAAAATCCTTTGCCAGCTTTAATATGTATATTTTGTATATGTGCACTTGGCATAACCCTTCATAAATCAATTGTGCAGAAAGTCATGATATCATTCCACACAATGTACTTGTCAGTGTGTCAGACTTTCTTTTTGATTATAATTCCAAGTAACGATAGTTCCCCATGTTAGCCCACAAGCCATTGGTACCTGAAAGAGAATTTTCATCTACATTAGTTCTTTTTAACTCATTTGGCATTTCAAAGGCTTTTGTTCTTTTAAAGGAAAGAGGGAGCACTAAATGAATATGATTTTCATAGGCTGTTATAACACGTGTTATTTTTTAATATAAACATCAATGTAGAATCTGTCATCTAGTCTCATGCATACTTCTGTGTATGAATGATTGACCACAATTTTTGGGTCACATTTTTGCATTGGTGATACAAGTAGAATTTTCAGAAGCTTCTAAGTTACTGAAGTAACTTTAACTCACAAACTGATTTTTGGTTTTGGTGTTTAATTCTTGGTAGGGTTTTTTTATTTGTTTGTATTTTTGTGGAATGACTGGCCCACTTATAAGCCTGTGGGATTATGTAGTCTAGTTAGAATAGTCTTTCATATTTTCTATTATATTGGTGCAATTTTGAGTTGATGGGGAAATTCCACCATTCTGTTAATTAAGAAAGGTGGATTTTGAAGTTTTTGGGCTAAGGAGGAGTACTGACTTCTGATTTCGCACTACTGATAAAGTCTTTACCCCTTAAATTACTTCACTGGAGAATCTGGACTGGCTCCAACTCTGCTGTCTCCTTGAAGGATTTTATTTTTTCTCCTACCACAAGTACACGGAAGGAATTTGAGAATGTAGGTCTATGTAAGACTTCAGTCATAGCATCCTGCCAGACAGACATACTTTATTACATAATGGGGAATGTGAAGCAACGCAGAGTTGAACCTGACAAACACCAGAAAGCAATAGAGTTCATGTCAGGAAATACACAGACAGAATCACAGAATCACTTAGGTTAGAAAAGTACTCCAAGGTCTAGTCCAGCCTTTGACTGAACATCACATGTCAACTAAACCATAGCATTATGTGCTGCATCCAGTCATTTCTTGAACACCTCTGGGAATGGTGACTCTACCACCTCCCTGGGCAGCCTGCTCCAGTGCTTGACAACTTTTTCCATGAGAAAATTCTTCCTGAGCTGAACCTCCCCTAGCTCAGCTTGAAGCTATGTCCTCTTGCCCTGTGGCTAAGAGGAGAGGCCAACTGACACCCAACTTGCTACAACCTCATTTCAGGGAGTTGTAGAGTGATGAGGTGTCCCCTGACCCTTTTCTCCCAGGCTAAACAATCACAGGTCCCTCATCCACTCCTTAAAAGACTTGTGCTCCACACCCTTCACTTGCTCCTTTGCCCTTCTCTGGACACACCTCAGTGTCCTTGTCTTGAGTGGCCTGAAACTGAACACAGGATTTGACGTGCAGCCTTTCCAGTGACAATGACAAGGAAAATCCATTCCCTAGTCCTGCTGGCCACACTATTGCTGACACAAGCCAGGATGCCGTTGGCCGCCTTAGCTACCTGGTCACACTGCAGGACAAGGGAAAATAAGAACATAGAAACACATACATTTTAGGTGTTAGGTAACACGCGATCCACGCAATTCACCTAGAACGAGATTTCAGTGTGCAATTTCACTGACTTCTGTTTCTGTGTAAAGCTGTTAAAATGTTTCTGCATAGTTATTCAAAGATACTTGAGCTGTGTGTTTGAACTGGAAGTGGACATTTCTTTGACATCCATAAACATCTAATCACCTCATCCTAAGAGGAAAGGGAGTTAAATCACAGCCAGTTCTCAACATCTACCATTACCTTTTATTTCTGTAGCTCAAGATCTGCTTCCAAGCAATTGATAATCCCATTTTCAGCAACATGCTCCCAAATGTCCCATTGCAGCTTAAGTGCTTAATGCAGTGTGGTAGATTTTGCTAGGGAAACCAGACATGTAAGAACTGGTTGAAAAATCTGCCCTATGGGTCTATCTTACTGACATTTCTGAGGATTTTACCCAGAATTTCTGCTCAGCTATATAGGAGAACTCAAACACTCACTGAAACATTTTCTAAATCAGCAAAAAGTGTGTTTTGAACACACTTTATGCACATGGGTGGGCTTGGGATTTTTTTGTTTTGGTTTGGGATTTTTTACTATTTTGTGTTGATTTATTTTTTTTTCTTGTGACAAATTTAAAAGTATAAATTGAATACGACAAGAAAACATGAAGGGAAATCAGAAGAATGGATAATACTCTTCAGAGGGCAGAATGTTGCTGAAGATGCTGTATCTCAAAGCAAAGAACTTACTGCTTCTGTGATATATTAATTCTTGAGAGAGCTGGATTTCTATTTCCTTGAAGCTAAAGTGCTGGTCGGAAAACTGAATACCAAGAAATTTCTGCTGTGGGGACAAATGTTAGTTATCATTTTCAAATCTGAGCAATGTTTTTTGTGGGGTTTGGGTTGTTTGGGGTTTTTTCCCCGTATTTCTTAGATCTGGGTCTCACAGTTCACTCCTAGAAGCTGAACAACAGTCTGTGTCCTTTCTGGCTCTATGCTGTACTATGCATTAGTAAGAATTTAGTTGCCTGTTGATGATACATAGAATACAGGAAAATCTGATTGAATATTTTAGTGGATAGCTGCATTGATTATATTGGGCAGTGTCTGCTGTAATGATTTCCCTTACTAAAACAAGCACTCAGAGGTAAGATAGCTGCATTATTCTATACTCATATTTTTATTGTTTATGGAATTGCTGGTTTGGCATAGTTGACTCTTCCTAACAAAATTCTGTGGTGGCTTCTGAAGTAAAACTTAAAATTATGAGATCTTCCTCTCCTATAATTTCACATGTGATTTTGCCCATATTTTTGTAAGGTTATGTTGATTCATAGAAGAGATGCTGCAAGGAACACTAGACAGTTCTATTGTGTGCAGCTTGGCAAGGATCACCTTTGCTATGTTCACAGTACAAAGGTATAGTATCTATCAAACCCTGTTTTCATCTGTTTTTTGCCAAAAATGAGTTCGAGGTGAAGATAACACATAGTCTGGAGACTAAGTAATCAAACATACTGTTATCATTATCCCTTTTGTATACTCTGTCATTAACATAGAAAATTGAGATGATAGCTTGTAACTGCAAACAATAAATGCTGTTTTTCCTTCGAGCACTGATTTTAATGGCAGTTTAAAAAGTTAACAAGCAGAATGAAGGGGTCATAAATAAAAGTTAACCCATAGCACTGGGAAGTTCAGAAATCCTTGTTACTTTCCTGGTAGTGAGCCTATTTTGTTTAAAATAAAATCCATCTGCTCCTTTCACAGTCTTTGTCACACTTTCTTCAGTGATCCAGAGTGGATTACCCCCTTTAAAAATTGGCTGCAATTATGATAAGCTAGTAAGTCTTATTTTGTGTTTTGCATGATATTTTGCAGAGCAACGAGGATGCCCTTTATTCTTAAAAAAATAGTCAGCTATTGGGGTCTTTTTGCAGTTGGACCCAATTTTTTTAAATTAGATTTTTACTTTGCATCAGATTTGCAAATCTGAAGGCTTTGCAAATTCAAAATATTTTCTAATTGTTGATGACTCAACCAAGCACTGCTGTTAAGTATGTAAATGTCCTTAATGTCAGCCTGGCATTTGCTTAGCATGCCATGCATGCAACAAAACTTTGGAGTGATTCAGCTTTTGTGGCCACATTAAATTTACTTACTGGAGTGAGTTTCCTTTTTCATACAGAAATCAGTTTACTACCATGCTCCTTTGTGTTTCCTCCTGAATATACATTAGATCTCTAGAGGTGTTTTATTGAGTTATACATGCATAATGCTTCTAACTTTTCTCTGTGTTTCTGATTGCTAATTACGTGAGATGTGTATTTCTAACAGCAGTTAATATTCACAAATATATAATTGAATTTTTGAATGTGTACTTCAAGAAGTTTATAGACTTGTATAGATAAATCATTGATTTTAATTTGTCAAATTCAAGATTTTCAAGTCCTGATACTCTTGTATTTTTATCAGTGAATCTGTTTAAGGAAATACTGGATTTTGAATGGTTTTCATAGCGTTTTTTATTTGTTTATGTAGATACTCTTCTTTGTTGAGTACAAGTTATTGACCTGATATTCTATTTATAATTCTTCCTGGTTCTTCAGTATTTTATCTAGCTGTAACTTATTAAAAACCACAAATATGAAATGGGGATATTAATGACAAGTGGTTTAAATGTGAGAGTTTCAAAATGCATGTTAGAATATTTCAACACTTTGTTCACTGTAATTTTACATTTTTTCATTACTTAAGTAATTAAAAAAAATCCTTAGGGTTGAATTATAGTAAAATTTTATACATCTCAGTACTAATTTTGTCTCCCAGTGGACAGCAATAATTTAGATGGGATTGTTTTTACTCTACGTAATTTATTCTTGGGAAGGGGGAAGGGGAAAAATATTAACCTTGCAAATTTTGCTAATTATAATAATTTCATTACTATTGTTAATTGTTTTTAATAACCTCCATGCCTTCAGAAATTTGTTCTTCTATATTCTGAAGAAAATATACAGATATACAGGGTTCTGTAGTAGAATGTGTTTACAGTATTTATCCCCTGGTAAGCTATAACAGTAAGGGGAAGTGCAGTGACAGATACCACTTGCAATAGTTGCTACTGCTATGTGCCTTTGAATTATTTTCTTTAGTTATTAAATTTTTTTGTAATCTTAAGTGGGGTTAGCAGCTTTAAATCAGTTTCATTTCTATCAAAGTGGATATGATAATACATTCTTAGAGCTTTACTAGTTGTACTAATTTTAAATCTGCAAGGTAAATGGTTGCATGGATGGTTTTGAACTGATTTGACTGTTCAGGTTAACTTCTTAGATTACAAAATCTGCTAGAGGGAGAATTTACCAGGTATATTTGGGGGTTTTTTATTGCTTTCATTTTGTACTATATATGATCAGTGGGACTTTCTTATCACAGTAGGTATGCTCACACTTTTAATGTTCCCATAGTTTCCTCTGTCTGTTTCATTTGAATTTAGCTTACAAATTAATCCCTTTCCATAGGTGTCTGCTTTGCCTTAACAAGTATGAAAATAATCAAAATATCACTGTTTGACAGAGACACTGTATATTTCTCTGTTTCTGATGTGGATAGCATTTAGCAGGGCTTGTCTAGTCAAAAGGCAGTTAAAATAGTAATCACACATGATCTGTGTCTAACTGTCATTCGTAGAAAAAGTGCAACAGTGATATGTGGTGATAACAATTCAGAAGGAAAAGAATATGAAATTCAGATAGCAGCTTGAACGATTTGCTGTTAGCATGGGGCCCAATAACACTACAAAGCTATAAACTCTGTCTTTCTAGATTGCCCAGTTAGGTGGCAGAGATGCAATTTGTCTTCTCTGAAGCCGCCTGCTGCTTGCTAGCTCCATCTCCTGTCACAGCCTATTAGCTCCCCAAGAAAATTGGTGGGAAATTGCCTGCAGATTGTAGGAAATTGCATCTCCAGGCCCTGGAAAAAATGTAGGATAGCACAACACTGATCCTCCCAGAGCAGCTATTAATACAGCAAAAGCTGACCTTTGGCATGGTGTGAAATGACTTTGCTGAATAAAGACTGTATTATGTGTGGTTGAAGGAGGGAAGGAGTTATTATCCTAGCTATGCTTGTAGTCAGCCTGTTCCTGGAAGCTTAAGCATTAGTGGTAGGTTTTGCTGCCCCCCAGCTCATTCCCACTGGAAGGTGGGAGAGATGTTAGAGCCTTATACAGAAATTTCATTGTAAAGATGGGCAAAAACCCATTACATATTTAAATGATGTTAGTACATATGAAATTCAAAGGTTTAGTGACAAAGCTGAAAGGTAATTTATGAAGCTAATTGCGACGAAATTAAGAGGTGCCTCTGCTCGGTTGAGTCTTGGTCAGACTAGGAACAACTTTTTGATTATTTCATTCTATTTGTATATATGTAATATACATTTGATTTTGGAGCAGTTACAGTGAAATGGAACTGATTTGTTCTGTACCTGTAAACTGTAAAAACTCATGGGATACACATTACTTATCATAGATTTTAGCATTAAATTCATTGCTGCTAGGAAGCTCACTTCTGTCATGTTTAAACCAATTCCCGTGTGTTCTTTATGATGTGATATCTAATGAGTTTCATCCTCTGTCATTTCTACTAGAGCTACCTTTCTAATTTTGTACTTTACTTCAGTTTTATAAGGCCTTTCACTAAAAGACTCAACTTTTCTGTGAATCCTGAGAGAGGGGGTATGTAGAGTTAGTTAGCAACATAAAAATAAATGCCAGCATTTTCTTTGAGCTTGCAATTGTATTTAGTTAATTCAAAGCCTCCTGAGGAAGATGTGGTTGTGAATCAGAATGGTGTATTGATCATAAGCGAGTATGAGGAGGGCGGCAGCAGCAGGGAAAAAGTCATTTTGCAATCAAGAGCATTGCTGTTTTCAAACTCAGCTGAGATCTCTTGGTAACTGGCAGCTGCCCAGGGATCTAAGTGAAACCAATAGGTTCATTTCCTGTTGTATTAGTGTCCACTGTTGTAAATGAGCTAAGAGGGCTTACAAACACTCACACAGCTGATTAGAGAAAATTAGTGGCCTGCCTTATGGAGTTGAGACAGAGGAGCTGAGTATAGGGCAGCATGGCATAAAAGGTATTGTGCATAGTTCAAAGCACAGCTGAAGGGGATCAAGAGAACTTCATGTTGTGGGGCTCTCTGGACCACTGTTTTGAATTCTTGTGATCATGAATGCACACATATGTCAGTCTGAAATGCTAATTTGTTGAGGCATTGTCTTTCTAAATTAGTTATAGCACCTTTTATGGAAGTTATGCAGTTTAGTGCTGTGTGTCTTTTCTTGTAAAACACAAATACAGGCACAGAAGAGCTGTGGTGCTTGAGCCTTTATTCTGTATTTACAATAGCTGTTCATCTTCCAAGGTATTACATACTAATTGCATTCTCAAAATAAACCTTGCCATTTAGTAACAAACTGGATTTTTTGTATAGTTCAATACATATATTGGATGAGCAAAGAACTTTTAGAGGACACAGAGAATCTTCCCTATTTAAAGGATACTGAAAATCTGCCCTGGCTAATCACTGAATTTGCCTTCTCTTGTAATAAACAGACAAACTAAATTGGGTGATACAGTATTCAGAATTTCATTTCTTCTGGCTGATGGCACTATGAACACTGTTACCTGCATGCATACTCTGGCTTTAATGAGGCCAAGCCTATTATTTTACACAGAGCAAGGAGGTAACAAATCATTCTGTATGAAAAGCAGAAGCTTTCTTTTCATAAATTCAAAGCTGCAACCTCTTGCTTTCTTGTGGAAAGAACCAAAATTCAGACTGGGCTGTGAGGAATTTCAGTGCATCAAAAGCTGCTCTGGACAGTTGGATGGTTTAAAAGAGGATTGGTGGGGGGGAAAAAACAACTCTTGACAAACCAGTTCTCAGCCAACACTTAATGACTGGAAAAGATGTGCAAACCATAAATAGCACCCTTTATCCTGCAACAGTTGATGAGCTCCAGCAAAAGACAGCACACTAAACTGTGCTCGCATCCTTGTTCTGTAGATAGTTCAAAGAGAGTTTGTTGTCAATCTAAGCTCTGGTCAGACCAACTTTGGTCAGACCATGTTTTTCATAATGCATAATTACAGCAAATAACACATCAGAAAAACAAAATCCAAGTTCTTTAATCAGCCTGATTTTATTTTTTAATTATGCCTTCCTGGGTAATGCTTCTCACTTGCCACATAAGGAAAATGCAGCTTTTTTTACCCATCTCTGTTCTAATTTCCAATATTCCAAGTGCAGAACCATAAAATGGTTCTAATTTACTGCAGTATGCTGGTGAACATTAAATTTTTTGCTACTGTCATTTTTTCTAGTCCCAGCAAAAAAATTTTTACCTATGATTATTTTTTAAACTATTCATTGTACCCAGAATCATATTCATGGTCATTCATTGAAAAAATTCACAACTTTTCTCAAATTCTCCATCAATGGCTTCTACTAGGTGTTTAATTTTTATGAAACAGTTGATCTTAGTATTCCTGGACTCTATGATAATATCCTTTCTCCTGCACCATACCTTTCTGATACTCTAGCTGAGAGTAAACCGAGTCCCCACCATTTTCTTTTAAGAACCTAACACTAGGAAACAATCCAAAATTACCTTGGTCCATTTAGCAAAAAAAGCTTTTATTTCTACGAACTATCTCAAAATTTTTATTTTATACTCTATTAAAGACTCATCTTTCTGCTAGAAAAAAGGCACTAAGAAGGCATATAGCATAACTACAGCCCTTCTAAAGGCTTTTTATGCTGGGATGGTGTGGGGGTAGGTTGAAATAGGGTGGAGGGAATGAAGATGAAGAGAAAAGCCTCCCTTTTGAACCAACTGGACCATGAGTTGGGAGAGACCAGTGGCTTCCAAGATAGGGCCAGCAAAGGTTGGGAGGAGCAGAGGTGCCATGTTCTGGTGGACCCCTAGTAGAGTTAGGGGTGGGGAAGTGTGTAAGCAACAGTGCGCACACGGTGGTAGCTGTAGTTTGGCCTCCATCTTGCCCAGGCAGCCCTGGTGCTGCTGGGGATAGGGCTGGGGCTGGAGTGCTGGGCAAGGAGCTGAGGCGTGGGGAGGTGCAGGAGAGGGACCAATGTTTGAGGCCTGCTGGGAGAAGGGTTGCTGGGAGAAATTCAGAAGAGGAGAGTGTCAGCAGTGGGAAATTTGGATCAAAAGACTTTGCATAAACATCTTGTGGATGAGGATAAGCCCTAAAACTTCTAAATAAATAATTTACAGCCCCATCACCAAGTATTTTTAGCAGTCTGGGCTTGTCCAGGACTGTCCAGGGACAAGTGAAGAAAAAGACCTGGACTGAAGGGGTTTGTGGGGTGACACCAAGTCTTTGGCTGGTCATGGCTGCTTCCACTTGGGGGGTGTCCACTAATTTAACAGTGAACTTCTCATCTCCCTCACCTCCCTGCAGCAAGCTGCTTGGCAGTGCATTTGAAGCACCTGAGGGAAAGGAATTGCACACCCTAGCTCTACTGCCTTTCTCCAGCCAGGGCGAAGGACTTTATCTGGGGCTTGTTTACTGGAAAGGAAGGTGACTGTGGATCGGATTGGAAAAGAATGTTGTTTTTCTGCCAGCAGGGAAGACTCTTCCATTTACAGAAGAAATGGAGATACATGAGAAATAGCACACTTGAGCAGCAGTTAAGGTGCAACACCTAAAAGGTAAGCCAAGACTCTTTACTTGATTGAAGATATTTGGGTGGAATATTACAATTGTGTTGAACCAAATACAGCAAAGCTGAACACACTGTTGGTTGTTCTGAGTTTTTCCTAATGCCCTCAGGAAAGAAGGCAGTGGAAGAGCAAATAACCAAGCAAATGTTTATCTGTGTGTTTGATAAGTTCCTGAGAAATGGTCCTATCCAACCAGGCAATGGCTACCAACTGGGTTAAAGTAAAATTTGCTTTTGGCAGAGACTTCAGCATTCTCATTTGAGACAGCTTGCTTGCAATTGTTCTAACGAAAATCGGCTGTATGTATCATCAGAGGTCCTTCTCTCTGTTCCCAGGAAAACATCTTACTTGTAAGGAATTTCACCGTCCTGTTCAGGAACACAATATCCAGAAAAGACTGAAAATGCCCAGTGCAAGTATGTTGATTATTGACTTGATCAGTCAAGCTGGAGACTTTGGAACCTGGATATAGAGCAAGAAACAGATGAGGTATTTGCCCAGAGGAAGGCTCTGCTGCCTTTTGTAGCATGATATAACTATAATATAACATTATAAGCTCCTGTTTTGAAACTAATGTAGGCCCATGTCAAAAGGTGCTGAACATTGTATGGCATTTACTTCCCAAAAAAAAAAAATCCTTCGGTAATCTTACTGAAAATTCTTGCTCTCTAATTTTTTGAAATAATACAGAAAATCGCAGGTATTGTTCAAAATCATTGTTCCTTTTCTAGGTCTGCTACCATAGAAATCCTTGAAAGTGGGTTTTATATTTATGTGAGTTGTTATTCTCCTGTGTAGTGACAGAAGTGTTCTGCCATGTTGCTTTGAAATGTTCCACAATATGTACTATAGCAGTATCTTCACCACTACACTGCTTTTAAAAGTCAAAGACTTATAACAGCAATTTCCCATGCTTTCATCCAAAGCCTGAAAATATGCCTCGAGCAAGACATTCAATCAAAAGTAAAACACTGCCAGCTATTCGACTGTCTGTCCAGCTCCTTGGGAGGTAGCTTGCTGCTAAGCCAATGTGAAGAAATTCATATTACAAAAAGCAAAATGAAAGAAAACAGAAATTAAACAATAAGAGCAGCTTCAGCTCTGAGCAATTGTCTGAGTATCCCACAGCAATCAAGTTTTCCCTTCTAGAAGAACAGCTTTAATTTGATCTTACTTTCACTGATTTATTTTCTGCTTCAGTTCGGAGCTTTTTAAAGAAAGCGTTTCCTTTTTCCAGTGTCTCTAATCGGAGATTTGAAAGACCTTCCTAACATCTGTGACTTTTTTCCTCCTTGATGTTTGTTTGCCTTGGGATTGCACATAAGCAAAATATCAATTTCTCTCTTATCCGGTCCTGAGGAATCAAGTGTGGTGAGTGGGTTGGGCTGCTGGACTATTCTGCACGAATGGGTAAATTAGGACTAATCTCTTTAGAGGAAACTAGTTAAAAATGGTTTTAAATCTCAGTCTTCTGGCTGCTGGCAGCTTAGGAGGCCACAGTGGTTAGTATCTAGTTGTACTGGCAGAAGGAGCTTTTTTGTTATTTCTGCTAGCTTTGCAATGAATGGCATTTTGGGCAATCAGTATGTGCTTGATTTCCTGCTGTGGGTGGAGGGAGGTTGTCTCATAACTACCAATTCAGGCATCCAGTGGGAAATTTATTGGGAAAAAAACCACAACAAAACCACCACAACCAAACCAAACAACTGACTGGAAAAAAGCCTTTCTCTTTAGACTACTTGCTCCACCAAGGGGAGGACGACACATTCACAGCCACTGTAGGTCTCCTTTATTATACATCTATGCCAGTCTTTGCTAAAATCTAGTTAATTTTCAGCCAGTTATCTGGTACTTGTTCCATAAACCTCATTTATTTAGTGTAGGCCTCTACCTTTATATATTGTTCTTGCTCCTTAGTCTCTATTCATTACTTTAATAAAACCAAGGAGGAAACATAATCCTTGTGCTGATGTTTATCTTAAAGGCTTCTCACCTCCTGCCAGCTCCTTTTCAAAGTTGAGTTGCTTAAGACCTGTCTAGTTGGATTTTGCTTAACTCTGAGAATAGAGATACCATATGTTTTCTGGACAACATGTTTCAGTGCCTAACTATTCACGTTATGGCTTCTCTGTTTTTTAGGGAGGGTGTTTTGCTTGGGTTTTTTTGTTGGGTTTTTTTTTGTGGGTTCGTTTTTTTTTTTTGGTAATGCTGTTGGAATAAGAACTGTTGCCTCTTTTCCATTTGCTGTGCAGACCAGAGAGCTGTGCCTTGTCCTGTCCAGCAGAAATAGTTTGATGGGACAAAATGATTTGTGGACTGCTCTTTCTCCCTAGTGGGGGGAAAAAAATGGTAATTTTAACTCCTCCATGGTTATGACTCAGTCTTGAGTGGGCTGTAAATTCATGTCATGTTTTTTTCCCCTTTCGTTATATGAAGAAGGAATTTTTATCTTAAAAATGCCATTGTGGTTTCCATCCTTGAGAACTGCTAAAACTCTTCTGTATATAAATCACTCCCTCCCATGCAGCAGCTGAGATGACTTTACCTTAGCTTCAAACACAGCACTTGCACGCAGCACTGACTTTGTGGAGAAGGACTTATTCTCCAGTGAACTGCAAAAGCACTAGAAAGCTCTTATTGTGTTCAAGTTGTCCTAAAAGGTGTTTATATAACTTGAGCAGTTACAGGAACATTGAAATTAACTTGGAACACTGGAAAGAGCTTGGCTAGTGATAATAATACAAAGTGTGGATTCAAAAGGATAGCAATCTTTTCATGGTCATATTCCTCTGGGCATGCTTGCTGGAGAAGACCTGGGAGTACTCAGCTCTGCTGTTGGTGCTGTCAGATATGCACATGTGTCCAAGATGCAGTGTGATGGACCAGAGGAGATCCTAAAAGAGCTTCTTTTCTGCTCCTTATTCAGCTATTTTTAGCTTCAGGTATTATAAAATCCATTGTGTTCTTGTCCAGTTAGACACCACGCACTCTACAATGGCATTGAGATGCACAGATTATGTTTGCTAGTCTTCAAGTGTAAGTTAAAGCTCCTGTGATGCAGAAGCACTGTTTTTCCAGTGTAATAGGCATAGAACAAAAACTATGTGAGGATATTGGTTGTAATGTAAAATGTGGCCTGCCCGATAAAACACAGTGCACAATGTGGCTTGCAGACACAGGTGAACAAATTGCTCCAGGAGATTCAAGGTTCACTGCAGTGCAAACAGAAATCAGGGGTGACCTGTTCTGTGTTCTCAAGACATAATAAATACATTCTTCTTGCTACTGCTTACCTTTTGCTGGGTCAGGTATTTTAATATATTATGAGATTCCCTCTTGGGGAAAAACTCTGAGTCTCAACTTCCTGTCTTTCAAACAGGATTTCTCTTTGTTATCCTTGAAGAGTTTAATTTAAGTGTGTTTAAAAATTCAATCTTTGTTTAAGGAAATGGTTGTAAAATTCTTGGGTTTAGCAGCTGACAAATTCATCTCCAAGTTCAAGGGCAGAAAATTTAAAAGTTTTTAGAGACCTAAGTCTGACCTGTGTATCACCTGTATATAATTTCGTTGTGCTTTGTGAGGAGCAAGTACATTGTGCAGAATGGAGAACTGGGCTGCTTCAGTAGCTGGTGAAGACTTTCTTCTAGCTCAGGATTTCTTATGTGCTTTCCGTGTATTTTTATTTGTTGGTTTCTGTGTTGTTGTTTGCTAATCCTAATATAACAAGTATAGCTTGTCTGTTCCTCCTTTCTGGTGAGTAGGGATAAAAAGTGGAACATCCATTCTCCTTGAGGAGAGTGGAGAAAGTGTGATAAATTCAAAGAAGTTCATCTGAACTAGGCATATTTTGCACTCCTAGGAGCTCACGAATAACATAGAGCTCACAGGCAGGTACTGATTTTGTCTTTGTGTGCGTGTGTGAGTAAAATACTCATTTTAGACACTAATGGTATGATACACTGATTTGGGTGTGTGTAGACGATACTTGCTGACTACAGTTATGACATCATGAAAAGAGCGAGCAATAGTAGTGGTTGTCTTAAGGAAAGGAAGCTACTAAATGCAGCTTTCCTTGTTTGTCATTTGTCATGACGATTACCATTCAATTACACAATTTTGGAGCAGGTACCAGCAGGCTTTCAAAAGAGCCATGCAGCCTATCACAGATTACTGCTGTGCCAAATATGATGTTGCTAGTCATATACGTGGGACTGGAGGAAGAAAAATACTCAGCAATCTGCCGTAACTTAATCCAGATGGTCAAGTTTATGTTTTCTTTAAAATGCAAACTGTCTCCAGTGAATTCATTAGAACCATATTGTAGCTTTCTTTCCTAGTATAATTTTAGCAGCTAGGCTAAAAAGCCTGGGTCTGCCGAACTAATCTCAAGTGCCTGATTATTTTATTTTTGAAGGATTTAAACTACTCAGCTAATCTTTTTCTTCCCCCCCACCATTTTTTTCTCCTCTAGTTTTTCTTTCTCCTTTCTATTTTTTTTAAGCGCACTGGTGTGCAACACTGAATTATTGGCTTAGGGTGCCTAGAGATGGCTAATATATTATGTTTTGTCTGGGATTAATCTAGATGTTTGAGTAACATCGAGTGTAACTGTAATGTATTCAGACAATGTTGCTGCCTTGTTCCTACCATGGCTGGATCAGTTATCGACTAAGAAACATTGGTCCTAAGTAAGATAGATGTCTTTACCCATGCTTCCAGACTGTTTCTTCCTATACCTTCTTGTTATTTTGGATTTCCTTCTTAAATCATTTCAAAGATTTGCCAAAAGTACCCAAAATTTGGGACAGATGTTCTTATTTAATTGATTAATCAAAGTAGGCTAAAGCTGAAGCAATTCTGAGAAAATAAATAAAACGCTTTTATGTGAATTGATTCTGGTAGAATAAAATCTTCAAAGAAGCTCTAATACCTAATGCTAGTGGAGGAAAAAAATACCATCTGAATAAAAAATCCCAAGAAAATACCAAGCTACTAGCACCGATGCGTGAGTATGCCTGGGATTTTTATCGTGTGTATTAGAAGATCATTAAGCAAAACCTTTTCTAAGATGCTTCCATCCCTGCAATGAACTTGAACTTTAATATTCAGAGACTAGTGTTTGCACATGAGTCAGAGAGATGCAATCAACCATAGTAATGTTTGGACAGTGTTTGCTGTACCTGGTACAATGGGCTTACTTATTTTGCTGACATGCTGCTTTCAATATTGAAGTAGTGTCCAGTAGGAATCAGCATTTCATTAGACTCCACTTGTTGAAACAAGCAAACCAAAAAGGCACCCTGTGCTAAAGGCTATAGGATCTGCTTTAGAGTAAATTAAACAAACTGGCAGAAAGGTGGAGTGGTAGACCAGGTTAAGGACTGTAAGCTGGGTTTTTTTTGATTGGAAAACAAAAAAAACCTCAAAAAACCTGAAGGGGTAGCTTTTTTATAACACAAGAGAAACAGGCGCTGACGCTTGCAAGATGTTTGTTCTTATTCGTGAAGTAGCAGAACACTGCTACATGTCAAGGGAACATGACAGTGTTGGTCCAAGAGAGTATTGCACAACAAGGGGTTGTGTAGTGATATCCATATCCAGCTTGACAAATTTTGTCTCATGTGAGAATCCAGCAAGAGTTAGAGGTTAGAATCAAGATGCTTAGAAAAATGTGGTTCAGGTATCATGGGATAGAAGGCTCTGAGATGCTGCCAGGAGACCTAGGACCACAAGATAGACAACCTGGTACAGGTTGCTGGAATCATTACAGTAAGACACATCCCCAGCAGCATGTGGGATTCAAACTTTGGACACACAATGGAAAGATGGAGGGCTTTTTGGTAAGCTTTTGAAAAAACATATACATTCAAACTGGCAGAAATGTTGTCACTGACTGCAGTGAATCTGGAATTTTATCACATTTTTCTATGCAATGTTTCTAAAAGCCAGGTCTGCCTGACAAAACAGCTGTATCTACTTTATTTTCAATATTTCTTCAGGGTCTATTGAAGGTCTGCTGGAAATATCCAAAACTGCATATCAGAGTTGTGTAAAAATACATGAGAAACTTTCTTCTTTTGTTGGATTTCTTTTTGTTTGTTTGTTTGTCAGAAAAGTTTGTGCTTTGTGATGATGAATTACCTGAGGTGGTTTAAGCCTGTTGGAGCTCTTGTCAGCTCACCCACCTAAACTTTCAGTAGCCCTTTTTGCTGGGGATGCCAGTATTTCCCAAGTCTCCTGGGAAACCTGAGTCATAAAACAAGCTCATTTCCCTCTAGGCACTACTTCTAATCTCAATCATGATTTAAACGTGGTTTTCGGACGCAGTTTCCAAAAACCAGTATGTCTTTTGGGGAAGGATTTTTCTGACAAAACCCAAGGAGTCTTCCTCTAGGAACTCTGCTGCTTTCAGAGGGACTGTCACCAAAAAGAAGCTCAGTAAATACCAGGTTTAGTGCATGCCAGGGGATGGCTCTAGGCAGCATGAGTGCTTTTCCCCACTTAATCATCTTCAGTTTTCTGCAATTCTGTTGTGAAACAACAGTATAACAAAGACCATGACAGCACAGCTAGCGCTTTTAACTTACAACTGTACGCCATACAGCTTCATACTTCTGCTTTTTTTCTCTTCTGCCAAGAAAAAACCCTGAATAGCCAGAATTAGTGCTCCTTTAGTACCAGTTCACTTGCCTAGCAATTTTATTCAAAAAAGAGATGATTCAGTATGTGAAAGAGGGCTGGTAGGGACCTCTGTGTGAGGTCCTTGGAAGGGTAATCTCATTCCAAAAATCTAGGTGGCTGGAATTCCCTCCCCCTCCCCTTTAATACAAATCCTTAAGTGTTAAGTCAGGCAGAAAATTAGTCTAGTCCACATTTATTTTACTGAATGGCAGTCAACTCCCGCCTAATCTTTCAACATATATTTGTTCAATGGATCAACAGATTTTGTAAGCAGCATGACGGATGGGTTTAGAAATGTGTCTGCTTATGTTTGGTTTGTACTGAACCACTGACCATTTTGTGCATGAATTCATCATAAATTACATCTCCAGGTTACTCAGTACGAGTGAGGAGGGGAAATCCTTGTTCTCACTGTGTTGAAAGGCATCTTATACAGCTGTCAGCCTCCAGAATGGAAGCTGAATCACATCAGTACAACTTTAGCTCTGTTTTTCCAAAGCTGAATGGGTATGGCTCTGCTTTCACAAGTTTTTGCTAATTGCAACTCTACTGCTCTTTGAAGATAACATAAGGCAAAAGGCAAGAACTGTTATTGGGAATTAAATATGTGATAATTGGGGAACAAGGATATGATAGGGATTTTGTATGCTATTTTGGGTGCATTTGACAAAACCAAGGCTAAGTAACGCCAGAAATATATAACATTTTTTAAATAAAGAAAATACATATTAAAATTTCATTGTTACAACCAATGTAGAAATGACCTGATGGGTTGTATTTAGTAATATCTGAAAGCAAGCTAGGAGGGTGCCACTCCAAGCCTCGACAAGAATGTGGATTGGGTAAATACTTTGATGAACTCTTCCTAATCTGAAATAGTATACTCATTATGTGACTACTGCTACACTGGGAGATGAAGGAACAGGAGGAAGTTCCAGGATCTAGAAAAAGCTCTTCTGCAAATACGAAGAGCTTGCCTGAAAACGGCCAAGGAGCAGGGGACATGGAAATGACCAGAGTCCTGCTGAACACCCCTTCCCAGAGGCCAGAAAGCCAAAATACAATGTCTTCCACTTTTGGCGATTGCGTTGGCTTTGAGCCACTGCCTACCCAGAGAGCATAGGCGTGTAGCACAAAGCTTCCTCACCCATATACATCCCTTCACAGGGTTGGGTAAGGTCTTAAAAAGCAGGAAAATATGAGTAAAGGGTCACCCCTATTGTTGCCACCCATCCTCATTTCCATCTAAAAGCTACGGCTTTGAAAATAATTTTGAACATGAAAGAGGCTCATCTTATCCTATCTAGTTTCTGGAGGCAGTGAGCCTCAGAGGTGAGTCCCTGCAGCCTACCCCAAGCTTTGTTTAAACAGGTTTGAGCTAGAACTGAATGGCTCTGGAAAAGAAAGACAATGGGAAGAGAGCTAGAGAAGAAGGACACTAGGCAGAGGACTAGGTTTCTTTTTGCAGGCAGTGGGGAGAAACTGAAGGAGAGTGATGTTGGCTGCTTTGCTCTTTTAGATGGTTACGTTCTCATGAAGGCAAGTTTTTGATTCATGTGGGTTTTTTGTGGGATTTGTGTTATCCTCTTTTTTTAGTCTCTTGTGCATCGAAACCTTTTAGGATTGGTAGGAAATGCTTGCATTTTTGTTGTTTGAAAGGCTACACTTCAATGGAAAGTATGCACTGAAGGTTTTTTTCAAAGAAAGCACAGGAAAAAAGCTATTTTTGGCAAACAAAGTGCACATAATTATGTTTTAATTATGTTTTAATTTAATCTTTTTTTTACTTTGTGGTGGAAAGTAAATTTGTCATTTCTCTATGGAATAATGTTTCCAACTTCCAGTTCAACAGAAAAATAATTTCTTTCTAATCATCTCTAATAAGATTTGAAGAAACTGATAAGCAAAAAAAAATGAGAAAGAGGAAAGTAGCCTTGACATTAAGAAGAAGAAACTAGGAATGAAAAATTGAGCATAGCTATAGAACAGGATTTAGGGCACAAAAACAAAAATGAAGCTTGTAACTGAGAGAGTAGCATGAATGTTATCCTGTGAGCCTGAAACCACTTTTTCTTAACCATCATCCTATAAGAAAAAAAATCTAACTTCTATTCAGTATAGTAACCCCTGGAGTATCATTTTAGTAATTTTACTTACTGTATTTCTTTTATATAGGTCATAATAGTGACTGAAATTTCCCTACTCTCTTCTGTCTTGCTAAGATGTAGGGGGCTTTAGAATCTGCTTCTAGAATACAGTCTTTTCCAAATACTGGCTCAGGGAATAAGATAGCTGCGAATGCCTGTGTTTGCTGAAATAAATAATCCTACACTGTCCTTGTGAATACTTTTGTTGTTTTTTCCATTCCCTTTTAAAAAAAAAAAAATAAAGTTGAATGCGGTGGTTTGAGTACCCCCTTATGTACCATTACAGGTTTCGAATATCACATTCTTGCTTTTATCTTTCGTTATTTCCAGCTCTTCCCCTAGACAATACAGAGATCCTTTCTTAGCCAAAAGCTATGGTATTATTGCCAGTTCCTTTGTTTCAAAAAAAATAAATTACATTATTAAATCAAAGCAAAAAGCCCTTCACCCAGGAACAAATGCATAAACTTAGCAATGCACGGCTAGAAATATCAATAGGTATCTTTACTACTTTTTTTACAGCTACTGCTTAATATAACACACTGAATACCCTGTCTACGAACATAAGTGTGATTTAGTGAATGATTCCACTTCTTCCATACCCTTGTGCATATATACACTAAATATCAAGGTTGTGACAGAATTGCTCGGACATTAAAATTCATAATTTTCTCTCAGCGTGCATTATCTGTCAGGCCAGCAAATTGAAAATTGTAGTACAAGAAATATATTAATCGGCTCATTTGCAACGTAATTCCTTTAGAAGTGTGTATTACTCCTGTATCACTATCTAACTAGACAATTTGTTATTTGTTGTTGTAATGATTAATTACAGAAATTCAGTTAGAATATCTGCTGGCCCTCTACCAATAAAAAGGGAGTTGCTGTTTATAACTAAGTCTAATTGAAAATCTGATTTCTTTTCAAGAATTGTGTTATCTTTTCCACAGAAAACCTATGTTTGTTGTTGAAAATATAATTCCTTCTGTTCTCAGATGCTGCAGTCTTCTGTGTCCTCAGGTTCCTCTTCTTCCCAGTGCTCAAAATTCCTGACTCGGTTTCATTTGTGGGGATGCTGGAGGGAATACAACCACTTTGAATACAAGTAATGCATCACAAAAGAACATGGGCTAACTGGGCAGATTTACCTACAAGAAGAATATGAACATGAAATTTTCAAACTAGAAGCCCCATGTAATATGATTAGGAAATTTATTTTTAAAACTTTATTTCTGTCCTTTGAAAGTTTATCTCCATCTTGCCCCTTTCTTCATAATACTTTGAGTAATTTTAAGTAGGAAATTTAAGTTCTCTTTGGAAGCCTGAATCTGCCATGCAAGTCCAACAATTCAAAAGTAGGTCTCAAAGTGTTTTTCATTCTGTTTTGAATGCTGTACTCAAGGTATGAAAATTACAATTTATTCTCATTCCAGTTACTTTTAAACCACGTTATATGGCTGAAGCAGCATGAATCCACTCTTCAAAGCGCTGAAAAAGACTTAGGATAAACAACAGAAAACCTATGGTGCGTCACACTGATCCCTTTGCCAACACTGGCAAATGTTTAGTTGTCGCCGAGACAGAAGATGTGGTGCTGAGGCACACACAGGTGTAAACAGTGTCAGTGCTGCAGTCCTCTCTGAGACGCCTTTTGAGTGGTCTTCAAACGCGTCAGACATATAGAGATTCAGAGATGCTTAAGCATGGTCCTCTATGCATGTTATGCATTTGCTTCCCACTGCAAGTAACCAAGAAGTTCAGGTTTGGATATCCAGCACTGCTTCACAGATCTCTCTTTCTTGAAAGACGTAGTTGGAATTTTGTTTATTCAAGCCAAAGACTTCTCCCATGGATGTTTTAAAATAAATATTCTTTAAAAACTTTTGGCTTTTAAAAACTAGGAGTTTGCCACTTTTGCCACCTGGTTTCTAAACTGGCACACCTTTGTTTTATTCTATCAAAAGGATGTTTGAATGTGTTTTTTTATTCTTTTGTGTCTGCTGCTTAACTTTTTTTTATCAGTGTTAGAGTGATAAAAATCACTGCGTGATTAGTAAAAAAGACTTCAGTGTTCTTTAGTGAAGGAAGATACGGTACAGTACAGCAGCAGAGTAGAGTGGCTGGCCAAGAGCCCAGTTTTTTTTATCATCTGCTAAAGAAATACATTGCAGTTTTAGATGATTGCTGACATTTTCATATGGAAGCATGTTTTGATTAGAGTCTTTCTTTGTTTTTCAAGTATAAATTGGGAAGGTTTCAAGTGGTTTCAGCAGTAGGATCTGGTTTGAATAGTCTCAAAATATGGCACTGGAGTGTGCTAGAACAGAAAAAGCACTCTTAGTGAAAAAGCAACTGAGAAAACATTTTAGGAGAAGGCCAACCTATGGAAGTGAAGTCTAGAAAGGTGCGTTGTGCCCTTACTCTTTTGCAGCTTCAAGAGTTCAAGACCCACAGTATGGTGTGGAAACCTTACTCTTTGGACCCATGTCTCCAAGTTGTTTCTGAAGTTTTGCTGGCAGCCAGGGAGAGACCTCTCTGGCTCGGGATATTACTGACCCCTGTTTAAGTCATCAAGAACGGCTTTTCTGAGAAGCCTCTTGCAGGCTTTTTAACCACACTGTCTGTCACTCTTACTTGTCTGCCTAATGACATGCTGTTTACCATCTTCTGTATTGTGCTTGAGATTCACATCTAAAATGCCATGTAAAAGCTAGGTAGCACTAATCTATAGCGGCAGCTTGTTAAAATGTCGTGGTTTCAGTGATGCATTTGTAACCACTCTAAGATAAATGTGACAAGTGCTAATTCCAAACACCCACGATACTGAAACTGAGAACAGCTTAGCTAAAGCTCTTTGAATTTCCTGAGGACATCTGAGGTCTATGGTTACAACATCTCAGTCTGCTTCACCTGAGCATCTCAGGCTCCTTTTAGCTGAAAAATGAAAATGTTACATTAAAGATTAAAGATTAAAGGACGAATGCTTGTTTTAAAAGAGGTTAGGGGAGAAATGCTATGCATATGTTTGAGATCTGCAAACATTTCTTATTCTCCGGACAAAGTGAAGGAAATTGTAGGGTAAGAATAGGTTGATCTCCCTATGGGAAAAGAAACAAGCTAATACCCAAGAACCAAGACCTATGCATTAGCGCAACATCATTTGTGAGCGTCCCTTGTCATGAGATTTTCCTGATGAGTCTGTGTCACGGACACAAGAGATCCTCATGCAAGGAGGAAGCCAGTCTGAGGGAGGAAGTGAAAACTGTTCTTCAGCTGACATGTTATCAGAATGAAGTGATGTCCTTTTTTGGTTTGAGTGGGAAGTTCTGTCACAATAGTGCAGAAAGGTGGCCCCATTAGTACCCACTGAAAGCAATGACAATTGCGGGGATTTGGAAATTTTCATTTAAAAATGAGAGAGACAGAAAAAGAGAAACTGCATCATCTTCAAACGACTTTTGCCTATGGGATTTCCACGTGGAAGATGTTAAAATAACGAAAAGCCTGATGTCAAATTAGAAGAAAGTGCAGGATGTCAACCACGTCCTGAGGAATCACTGAACAAAGAACTACCTTGCTAGTACGAGTGACTCCAAGAAGGTGAAAGGCCCTTGTATGACAGACAGTAAAAGGTGCTTGGGGTGGTGGTAATATTGTGCAGCTGCAGAATAAGCATGTGTCAGTGAGAAAAAAGTGAAAGATGAGGTGTGTGAGCAGTCTGCAAACCACGACGCAGAGTCTCAGCTATACTATGATGAGTTTGGAGGTTAAACATGGTTTGTGCATAACTGCTAGAAAAGAGTACAGAGAAAGCTCTTCCACACAGGAAAAGAAGGAAGCTTATACTGGGGATGAGCAAGTTATACCACGTGGGGCTTGTTCAGAACAGTGGAATGGTGCAGAAAGAGAGATTCCTTTCCCATCGTAAATCTCATACATTGATATTTTTCATCTCCCAGCAAGAACAATATAAGAAGCCTCACTAAAAGGACAGTGATTATGGTATCTTTTCCACTGTTCTTTCTAGGTTATTCTACTGTGAAGTGTTTTTCCAGAAACTGTTGGTCTCTGTAGATATTTAGACACAGAAAAAGGTTTCCAGGTTCCAGATCACAAACAATTAAAAGTTGTCTACCTAGAGAATATCTACAAAGAAGCAGGGAAAAAGATAATGAACCTTTATCCTATTTGCCAACATTTCACTTAGCCTTGAAATAGATTATTTTTCTCTCTCTCTTTTCTTTCTATCTTTTTCTCTTTTTTTTTCTCTAGCTCTCAACCCCTGAAAATACCCTAAAAATGGCGGGGTTTTCTAATAGAGAAAAGTATTTCTCCTTTGCTGTTTTTTGTTCCTCTGAAGGACGTGATGCAGTTATTCTGTATACTTGAAGCAATTTTCCCTGACACTCCAGCTACATCTTCCTTTGGTTTTTGTTCCTTTGTGTGATATATGGTTTCCTTATTGAAGTTATAATGAGTTTATCTTCATGAAGCACTAGAGATAAGCCAGGCTAAACCCTGTGCTTTAAAGTTCACCCAACACTGACACTATTCACTGTAACTCAATGTTTAAATAAAATATTTCCTTACTATACAAACCAAGCACAATAATAAGTATGTAAAAATGACAGATCTATCAGTATAATTTACTTATTTTTATCATAGAATCATAGAATATCTTAGGTTGGAAGGGACCTTAAAGATCATCTAGTTCCAACCCCCCTGTCACAGGTACAGACACCTTCCACCAGACCAGGTTGCTCAAAGCTCTATCCAGCCTGGCCTTAAACACTTCCAGGGATAAGACATCCACAGCTTCTTTGGACAGCCTGTTCCAGTGCCTCATCACCTTCACAGTAAAGAATTTGTTCCTAATATCTACTCTAAACCTACTTGCTTTTGCTATTCCTCCTTGTCCCATTCACTATATGCGCTTGCAAAAAGCCCCTGTTCAGCTTCCTTGGCACTGGAAGGCCACAATTAGATCACCCTGAAGTCTTCTTTTCTCCAGGCTGAACAATCCCAGTTGTCTCAGCCTTTTCTCATACGAGAGGTGCTCCATCCCTCTAATCATCTTGGTGGCCTCCTCTGGACTTTTTCCAACAGATCCATGTCCTTCCTTTGCCAAGGACCCCAGAGCTCAATACAGCACTCTAGGTGGGATCTCACCAGGGTAGAGCAAAGGGGCAGAAAGACTTTATAAATGGTCAAATGATTGTATTTTTCTCTCATGTACCTATGCAACAACCAAAAATGGTGCAAACTTTTAATAATATTCCGAAGTACTTGTGGCACTGAAACAAGGCAAAAGTTTAGCCCCTTAAAAATAAAAGGAAAATGATTTGGATTAAAAAAATCTGCGAGAAACATCTGTATACAGTATAAGGCAGGGAAAGAGCATTGCAACTCTTCTGCTTACCTTACACTTACTTTGAAATTGTGTAGCTCACGTGTAGCTCCTTCTCATTTCATGTGGTTTCTAACCGTAAAGTGAATGGGAGGAAGAGAAGTGTTTTTCCTTGGATGTGGTATAACAGCAGAAGTCTTCAAGTTAGATCCTGTACACCTGGAAAAGCAACCTTCTGGCTGAATTTTTACGCCTTCCTCTTTAGGAAATTCCTTCTTCAGGGTTAAGATTCTGTTTGGAAACTAGATGTCTTAGTGCTTAAACTACCTCTTTTGAGAGGGAAGTTATACAGTGAGTTGGCATCTTGTTGGGGAACGTCTTATAGAACAACATGTACTGTCAAGGGCAGGAGTGAGAGGTGGGGGAATTTGAAGCAACGATAATACACTTGCTTTTAAAGGGTAGAGGAGCATGAAGAATGCCCCAAGAGGCTATGTCCAGGGTGATCAAAATCGCTCAGTAAGATTTCCAATAGATACTTCTAAATAAATGTATTTGTAGTTCTTTGACCATAGTTGTACTTTTGAAGTTATTTTTCCTTCGTACTAGGATATTCTCTTTCTGCTTTAATGTATACAGTGTGGTACTTGTTTGTATAATCCCCTGAGGTTTTATTGTGCAATCAATTAATCTGTATGTTGTTCTTAAGCTTAAAGATAAACTTGTCCTATAATGTCTCCCATCTCTTATTCTATTATTTGCAAATCTGGTAAATGGTCACTGTGCTTAGAAAGGAGTGGAACATGACCATCCATGGAAAATCTCTCATGTTGCATCAGAGTAATCAAGGAGACAGATGATGGATGACTGTATTTTTCAAGTTGTAGGATTTTCAGTTTTATGCCTTTGGCTATGGTATCTGCTGCTCACTGTGAGTGAGTAAACAGCTTAATCACTCTGTGCCTCTATAAAATGGTTGTAATAATTCCTTGCTGCACCAGTGTTATGATGAAAATGAAGCAGTGTTTCTAAGTGGTGGGTAGTATGGCTGTAAGGTCAGGCAGTGAAAGCTAATCTGATTGCACCCTGATTTGCTGACAGAAAGTTATTTAACAGTAGTCCTTGAATTTCTAGGCATGATATGCCTGTCTGTGTGCAGGGATACAACTGTAAATCCATGGTCAACACGGTTTGTAAGCGAGGGAGATGGAGGGAAGCTCTGGGGCAGCTCCTTAGGCTGCATGGAGAGAGGAGTACTAATGAGTCATGTCTAGGCAAGGATGAAAAGTGCGCATCTCCCTCCTCAAACTTGGATTTATTTTTATCGTTTGGGGCTTTGCAATAATCTTGATCTCTCTCCTTTTGGCATAGCTTGTACCTCTGAGTAATGCCCATCACAGACATATGATCATAAACACCAAAATTATCTTATGACTGAATCTAGTTAGCCCTGAATCTTCTCATCTCCCTGCTGATGTCTACCACTGGATGTAAATCAGCTTAGTTCCAGCTGGCAGCTGTCTCGTCCCCTCTTGGATGCACAATGGACAGCAGCAGTGGAGCAGCATAAAGATTTTCTTTCACAGAAAATAAACTGGGACCAGAGTATGTAACTGGGTGTCTCTGCCTCACAGCCAGGTGACCTCATGTATGAGGTGACTGCTGCCGAAAAAGCCCCTTCTCAAGGTTAGCATACTGATTGCATCAGCTTCTTGTGAGCAGCAGTGGGAAGCCTTGAGGAAGAGTGCCCTCTTTTTCCCAAGGGGGAATCGGTAGTACAGCCAGGTAAGCTAGATGTTTCCTTCTTCTGAGAGCTGAGCTGTGCAAATCATCTGCAGGTCTCCCCTGGTTGTGATGGTGCTGCTGGCAGACCCAGTGCTGGCTGCCTGAGCTGCAGCTGGTGCTGCTGCTGACCTTGCTTGAGCCAACTCGCCTGGGCAAAACCTACCTCTGCCTTCACACTCAGGGTGACAGATCAACAGGTCCCAGCTCCCCCTTGCATCAGGTGCCTCCTCAAATCCTTGCTGCCTTCACCATTCAGGCAGCCTTTAGAAGGAAGTAAATATGGCAAGGGTGTGGGCTGACCACTATGTTAAAATTCTAAGGTTGAGAACATCAAATGGACCCATAGGAGAATACAGGAAGGTGTACTGCACAGAAAATACTCTTCCATGGTGCTCCTTTCCTTATGATGAGAATTTATGTACTTCAGACATAAGATGGTAAATCTGCTCCAAAAGTCAAAATTCTAGCTTTCCGAAATAAGAAGTAGAAATTCCAAACTTTCCTACAGAAAGGAAAAGTAAATATCTTAGTGTTGGGCGTTAGGCTTTTTCTTTCTTTTCTTTCTCTGAGGGAATTTTCTTCCCATTTGTTGCCCTGGAGATGATGAACAGACAGTACTTAAGAGACAAAAAACATGGCTGGGTGTCTTCAATTCCACTGCGATGGCCCTGGGGGACGAGGGGGAAAGGCGTGCAGTTGTGGCAGCGTCTTAGCTGGAGAGTGAGCTCTCTGGCCGGGAGGTTTCTCTTGGGAAGTGCAGCGATAGAGAGGTCGGGGTCTAACCGGGACTTGGCTGCGGGTCAGGGGCTGGGCTCAGCCCTTTCTCCTCTCCGCAATCGCAGCCACGTGTGGTGTGGGAAGCAGGCGCCTGTCTTTCCCTTGACGAGGCTGCGTTGTGGTTTGCTCCTGGGGTCTGTTTATTTTTTTTTCCCCTTTCTACTAGCTGCTGACATCGACCATTTCTTTATTGGACCTGCCTGCCTTCACCCTTGCTACCAGTTGCCAGCGAGTGCCGCCGAGGTCCATTCGGAGACCAGATCCGATCAGACCTGCCTGCCCCCGCTGTTTCCTGCCACTGCTATGTGGTCTTTTGCTACACTTTAGTTTGATGCCTCTCACGTCCGGCCCCCGTGGTTTCCTGACGCTGCTCCGAGGTTTTGGCTACACTTTAGTTCGACCCCCATTGGGGGTCCATCCGTCCCGCTGCTCCTGCAGCTGCACCGGGGTTATTGCTGCACTTTGATTTGCTGCCCCCGGGTCTGCTCGCCTCTGCTGTTCCAGACCGCTGCTCCGAGGTTTCTGCTACAGTCCAGCTCGCCACCCTGAGCGGCACCGAGACAGGCTGCTCCCTGTGAGTTTTGCAAGGCGAGCCATCTCCCCTCTCTCCCCTCGCCCGAGCTGCCACTACCGTGTGGAGAGCGGCGGGCGGCCTCGCGGGGGAGCGCCCCCCGNGAGCTCGCGCCGGAGCGCCCCCGGCCGCCGCGGGGGAACCATCGCCCCCGCCCCGCTCAGCGGGAGCCGCCAGCGCCCCTGCCGGCCGTGAGCGGAACTGCACCCAAGGGGAAAGGGCCCGACAGCCGAGAGAGGCTGCACGGGGTTCTGGTCCTGTTTGGTGTTACTGCCACAGTTACTGTTGATTGTTTGCCTTGTTATACATATTCTAGTAAAGAACTGTTATTCCTTTTCCAATATCTTTGCCTGAAAGCCCTGTAATTTCAAAGTTATAGTAATGTAGAGGGAAGGGGATCATATTTTTCCATTCCAGGAGGGTTCCCACCTTCCTTGGCAGACACCTGTCTTTTAAACCACAATACTTAGAAAATAGCTGGTGGCTTTACTTCAGAAAACTCTGTATGAAATGGAGTGAGAGCACCTATCTTCTAAATTATCTCTTGACCACAGTTTTTTGCATGCCTTCAGTTCTGTGGAGTCATAAAGTGTGTGTGGTCCTGGCTGGAGAGTTTACACGGACCTCTTGATCTGTGGCAAGTGATAAGGGATGTCCTTGGCCACTACAGGCTGTGCAGAGCAGCCATGCAATTGGCCACTGCAGGCTGTGCAGAGCAGCCATGCAATCTGCAAATTGGCTCACTGGTGGTTTTGTTCAGTAGATTCACTGAGAATTCAGGGGGTCTTAAGGCTAGGAGCTCCATGGTCCAGTCCTTTGGGTGGATATTTAGAAGTGTTCAGAAATGGCCATCAGTTTTAATAAGTGGCAAGATAACTTTTAGGTCTTTTGGTGGTCTATGGAGCAGAAAATTAATCAGGAAATTTCTGAACTAGACCTACCATACAGTCTTCATTCAGAAATGATCCCAAACAGTGCAGATACTCCTGAAAAATAATGTACACAAATGTGATGACATAGGCATAAAGTGACCAACAGATATATGGCATGTTACATTTTTTAGAGAAGATTTAGGCCTGTCCCTGATATGCTAATTCTGAGCAGGATTAGAATTAGAATTAATTACACTTATTTTAAGTGGTGATAATGCACCCTTGGGGACTGTTAATGTCAGAGAATTAAACCTCACTTCTTATCTGAGCTTCATTTGCTATCCTTATTTATGCTTCTTCACTTCAGTTGAAGTACTGGAAAATAATTCATGTGGTGAGGCTTAGCCTTTGTGCTTGGTTGTAGCACAGGGTGATCAGCTTTTACAGGATGCCATGTAGAAATACCATGCCAATGCAGCAACTACAGGTGGGGAAAAGGCTGAGTCTCGTAATGCTTTCTTTGCCTCAGTTAGAGTACCCAGCCCTCTGAGCTGGAAGACAGGGATGGGGAGCAAAATGAAGGCCCCATAATCCAGGAGGAAATGGACAGGTACCTACTTGCCCACTTATACTCTCCTGAATCTATGGGGCAGGAATAGATCCACCTGAGGGGTACTAAGGGAGCTGGTAAAAGTGCTCACTGAGCCATGCTCCATCATTTATCAGCAGTCCCAGTTATACAGGGAGGTCCGAGTTTGACTGGAGGTTGGCCAGCGTTACCCACATCTACAAGGGCCAGAAGGAGGATCCAGGGAAGTACAGGCCTGTTAGTCTGTCAGTGCTGGAGAAGGTGGTGGAGCAGATCATGCTGAGTGTCATCATGCATCACATATAGGACAGCCAGGGGATCAGACCCCACCAGCAGGGCCTTGTGAAAGGCAGGTCCTGCTTGACCAGCCTGATCTTCTATGACCATGTGACTTGCTCAGTAGGTGAGGGAAAGGCCGTGGATGTGTCTACATGGACTTCAGTAAAGTCTTCGATACAGTTTTCCACAGCATACTCCTGGAGAAACTGATTGCTCATGGCTTAGACCGGCGCACTCTTCACTGAGTTAAAAACTGGCTGGATGACCTGGCCCACAGAGGTTTGGTGAATGGTGCCGCATCCTGTTGACAGCCAGTCACCAGTGGGGTTCACCAGAGCTCAGTGTTGGGGCCAGTTCTGTTTAATATCTTTATCAACAACCTAGATGAGTGTCCCTTCAGTCAGCTCGCAGATGACATTAAGTTGGGTGGGAGTGTTGATTTGCTGTAGTGTCGGAAGGCCCTGCAGACGTGTCTGGACTGAGGGCAAGAACCACAGTATGAGGTTCAACAAGGCAAGTGTGGGGTCCTGTACTTGAGTCACAACAGCCCCAGGACAGCCCTACAGACTTGGGGCAGAGTGGCTAGAAAGCTGCCCGGGGGAAAAGGACCTGGTGCTGCTAGTTGGCAGCAGTTGAACATGATCCATCGTGTGCCCAGGTGGCCAAGAAGGTCAGTGGCATCCTGTCTTGTATTAAAAATTATGTGGCTAGTAGAACTAGGGAAGGGATTATCACTCTGTGCTCAGCACTGGTGAGGCCACACCTTGAATCATGTGTCCGGTTTAGAGCCCCTCATGAGAAGACATTGAGGTGCTGAAGTGTGTTCAGAGCAGAGCAACCGAGCTGGTGAAGGGTCTGGAGCACAAGCCCTGTGAGGAGGCTGAGGGAGCTGGCATTGTTTAGCCTGGAGAAAAGGAGACTGACAGGAGACCTTACCACTCTCTAAAACTACCTGAAAGGAGGGTGTAGTGAGGTGAGGGCTGGTCTCTACTCCCAAGTAGGAAGCAACTAGATGAGAGATAATGGCCCCAAGTTGTCCCACGGAAGTTTTAAATTGGATATCAGAAAAAATCCCTTCACAGAAAGGGTTGTCAAGCAATGGAACAGGCTGCCCAGCTGGGTGGCTGAGTCACCATCCCTGGAGCTATTTAAAAGACATATAGACATGGTGCTTAGGGACCTGGTTTAGTGGTGGACTTGGTAGTGCTGGCGTACTAGTTGAACGTGACAATCTCAAAAAGTTTTTTCTAACCTGAATAATGTTGTATATATGTTGTATATATGTACTGGTGGATATTTCTGAGTGACACAAGAAGGGTTGGGGCTTGGAGTATTGCTGAATAATCCGAAGCACCAAGAATGAATTATAACATTGAAATTATATTTACATGTTGCTGAGGGTATTCTGAGAAAAGACAATATTTATAAATAGTTGAACATCCAACCATGAAAACAAGAGATAGAAAAAGTGATAAGAATCTACATAGTCCACATTCCTACTGCTATAGAATTATCTTTTTCTTTTGGCAGATGTGGCTGACTAGTCCCTCTTTTCCCAAAACCTAAAAACCATTGCATTCAGCTAGCATATGAAGCCTAAACCAAGCAATAAAAATATATGTTCGAGATGAGCTTTTAGAACTAAATTAAGTGCCTCTATCTTACCCACCATACACAATTTAGATACATAAATATATACATATACTTACAATATATATTGTGATGCATTGTCTCTGAATTACATGAGTCTGTAGTTCTGTGATATAGAGATTTTATTATAAATGGTCATTGAATTTATAATCTGGTGGATTCTTAGGTAATGGGCTATAGGTATCTGAGATGACAGCTTGCTTTAGTTAGGGCTACCAGTATTCGTTTTTTTACTGAATTTCACACCAGTTTAATCAGGAGAATTAAGTAGATGGAGGGACAATATTCATTATGGATTAAAAAACCCACACAAAGCCAAGAGTGCATCTGAGTGATGCTGATATCATTGTTTTACTGGATGGAAAAGAAGACTTAAGAATGATGGAGGCAAAAAGAACAGTCAGACGTCTAATGCATTGCTTCACTCTTCCTGATATTTGTTGTAAATCCTGTAAAGGACATCAGGTGTCATTTTGCTGGAGGCACCAGACCTGCCTGAGCATATTTAAATTCTGAGAACCAGATTTTATATCTTTTTCAGTGACTAAAATGTGAATGATTTTGTACTTGAGGTTGTTATTTTTAATGAGTAATTAAAGAATTGTGTACGTCGCTGATGTTGCAAGAACAGTTATTTAAAAAAATTCACAGCTCTATATGTCCTTCATTTAACCACACAATTATTTAATCTGCAAAAAAATAATGGCAACCATGAAACCATAGTCAAGTACACAGTGATATAGAAAAAAAGAAAAATAGTAACTTTTATCCTCCTACAAACAATGCAACTGTAATACCCATTGTGAGTAGATATTTAATACTGCAAAAGGATATTTCTTGGCCTGGCAGATGTTTTTGATTGCTCACCTCTGTAGTCACCACCACTGAACTAACATCTTGGATAGCCTGAATATCAAAGATCTCTCACTAAAGGTTACATCTGGAATCCAGTTTTGACAAGGCGTTGTGACACCTTGTTCTGCCTGATACCTCTTTCCTGTCTCTCACCCCAGGAGAACTCTTAGCTGTGGAAGCCATTGTAGTGTACCAGAGCCAGAGAAGTTTCTGCAGTTTACAATAGATTATTTGTTAGTCCTGTCTTATGGTATTCTGTCTTGCATTCCCTCAGTTTTTTGTGCCCTAGGCTCACTCTATTAGTATTTCTATTCGCATTCAGGTGAGAAGAACTGTTGCTCTGCTTTTTGCAGTTTAACTTTCAGTAATGGAGTACACCTGCATGAGAACTTAGGACCTATTTAAATTGTAGTGAAAGAAAAAGAATATTATGAACAAATCAAATCTTTAAAAATTTGTATTACTAGTTTTCTATTTTTTGAGGCTAAGTATAAATGGTCCTTTGTGTAGGGCAAAAGCAAATTTAATTTTTTAAGTGGAGCCTTAGAATTTTTTTGAAATAACAGAGTTCTTGCACTTATCTTCCTGGTGAAGTTCATTATCTTTCCTATAAAAGACTGAAAGAGAGCTATTCACATTAGATGAGAAGGCATGATAGCTTAAGCCAAAAACCTTTTTGCACTGAGAACTATGAATAATGTGGCAGCATTACCTACAGCTGATTCTGTCATTTCTTATAATCTTCTCCTTCCCACTAACAGATACAGGAACCAGTGCTGGTTTTAGTGCCTTCTGGATCTGGGTTTGTCTTCTGATGTGTGATATAACATCTTAGAGGTGAAAAAAAGTAATTGTTTTGGGATTTGATGGCTAGTGGACCTAGAAAAACAAGAGTATCTGCTAGAGCAAACTCTAAAATCCTCAGCAGAGAGCTTTTAACAGGCCTTTACTGCTCATTCAGCATTGAATAATCTTGGTTTTCCACCCACTCGGATTTTTATCACTCCGTATAGTAGACTTTACAGAAACATATATGCTGAATAATGCCTTGTGATACCACAGTACCTGTACAGAAGGAGAAAATGAGGTCTTTAAACTTGAAGGTGATTTGCATGCTTTTTCTCTTTTCTATTAACTTGGGTATTTAGCAGATGCATGCCCTATCTAGCAAACATGAATCAGACCTTCTTGGCCTAAGTAAGAGTGAGGACAGTCACAAATAAAGTGTGCTTGTATCTATGTATCTTATTCTTTCCAGACGACTTTCTTAAGCATAAGAAAGCATCAAACCTTGAGCATGTTGTCCAACTGAGCAGTGAACTGATTGTGGGAACATACTTTGTACCCCTGTGATTTAAGGCAGATGGAAGACTCATCACTTTAGCATTCTTCAGGATGGCTTGTAAATTTCCTCTGGCAATCACTCAAGTGGATGTGTCTGAAAAAACAGGCATTTATGTCACTTAAGAGACTTTAAGGAAGTCTACGAACATGGTGATAATCAGCAGGCATGTGCTGTCATTCAGATCTGTGCCATGTAAACCAGCTTCCCCTGGGAAAGTCTGTTCTCAAGAGTCACATTAGAAACCTGTTGATAAAAAGAGCACTGAACTTTCTTATGGTACAAATGGTTGATGGTTATTTAATTTCAGTTGTACTGTGCCAGATCACCAAGGAGAGAATTTGGCCTGAGAGAAAGATTGTGTTTTATGCAAGGAGACTTTTTGCTATGACACATTGCAGGAGCTGTTATAGAAGGGTGAAGAGGACTCTTCTTTCTCACTTTCACTGTGATGAACATCCTACATTTTATAGGACCAGATTTGCGTAGTACAGAGGTGAAATATGTTACTGCTTTTTTTTGGGTTATCGTTGCCAGAAAGTGAGATGATTCACAAACTGAAACTATTTTTTGCTGGAAGAGTCAGCTGAATATGTGAAGCTGCTCCTTCTAATCCCGTTTTAGACATTTGATAGATGGGCGGTAATGCCCTGGCAGGAATCCTTGGTAATTCATATAAAGGAATAAAAACCTCCACTTTCTTCGACAATGTTAGGACTTGCAATGTTTTATAATAATGCTTTATAATATTCAGAGTGGCTGCCTACATACAGTATGTACTGTATAAGTTATTTCCAATATCAAAACATAATTTCTTGGCAAAATCTGAAATGTAAAAGTTCATATATTTTTAAAGCAAGAAGGAACTGTTAGATCATATATTTAATAGGCACCAAATGGGACACTGGTGTTCTCAACTTTTTCAATACAGTTTATTTTGTACTTAAATATTCTAGAAGTTTAGAAGGGCAAGAAGATAAATGATCATGAGTTGATGTTTTTCATAAAAGCAGCACAGCAATCTTTTGCTCGAAGGGATACTGCTAACATTTAAGCCTGTCTGTAGCCGTAAATGGATGTGAATTTATGTTGACTGTAAATAAATGTTAGCAGAATAATGACCTACTGAGACAGCTTTATATTATTCAGTAAATTATTGTACGTGTAAGTTGTCTGATACAGCAGCTGAAACAGGTGCAACACCCAATCACATCCTTAAGAAATCTCTAAATATATTAATATTTAAGTTACTAAAAATCTGTTATTTTTTTTTCTTTGCTATAGAAACATATTTATGTTAGTTACACTTGTCTAATTGTCCTGCAAATATAGGAAGATAAGTTTCAAATGGAGGTACATGGCAGAATAGAAGTTAGAGATACTGCACAGTGGTGTACAGAGATGACAGTGGAATTTTTTGCTTCTCTATAAAAACCCACATTATCTATCCCATGTGATGTGATAATGCTTGCTGCAGAAAGTATCTTATCTGCTGCAAGAACTAATCAAAATTTCTGTTTTCCCTAACTTAAAATGAATCTAGTTTTAGTGTCATTATTATGTGCTAAGTTACAAGTTAATACCAGCTCTCAATCCCCTACGCACCTCCCTGTTTTAAAATCAAAAGCTACTGAAGTGGGATCAGACTGTGCTTTCTGCAAACATATGTTGCTTTTGTTGGTCCTGCTATATTTAGTAGAAAACTAAAACCCTCACTTTAATTCTGGCAGCTGGTTTGATTGTGATCTTACATTAGAGTGTCTGATAATTTCACTAGTGTTAACATGCTTACTGTGTAGTGGGTGGATGAGAATCCATCCACGTCTGTTGTTATATTGCTGAAGACAAGGTACCTAATAAATGCCTACAACAAACCTTCATTCTCTGAAGTGTTATAGTGCTCTAAATGGACAACCTATGCAATGCAGGGTATGCCCTGGAATTTATGAACGGCAATGTTAGGGTATAAGGGACTCTGGTCCTTTTCCAGCTATGTTGATGGTTAGGTAAAATATAGATCTTTTTCCTCCACACCATAAACTGCAAACACAGCTGCGTAATATACACAGTCAAATGCCAAGGACCTAATAAGATTTTGCTTTCCAGAAATATAAATAATTTAATCAGATTAATGGCATTGTTCTACCTGAGGGATTCTATAATTAGTAGATTATTGAAGCAGCACACAAGTTATCTACCATTAGCACCTGGAGGAATTCCTGTTGTCTTAAAAAGTGGAATCAAATTATATGAATATTCCTGTCATGCAATCTGTAAAGATAATAAGCCTCTGGCATTTTGTAAGCTATATAAATCCATGGATTTCATATTAAATATTTAAAGCACAGGAGGTGTTATTTGTTAGAATACTGATAAAAATAGTTCAGCCATTACAGCTGCCTTTTCCATTTGGTAAATCCCTCTTTGTTTGATTTGCTTTCAAGCCTTTTTGATTTGTTGGGTTTTTTTGGTTGTTTGGGGGATTTTCTTTGTTGCCTTGTTTTTGGTTTTTTTGATTGGTTTTTGTTGTTGTTGTTGTTGTTTGGGGTTTTTTTTATTGTTACATTTTTCTGGTTCCTCTGGAGTTGATTTTTGGACTTTGTATGATAAACACTCAAAATATTTTTACAGACGTTTTACCTTTTTGATACAGAGAGCATATTCAAACCAGGGGTGTAAACAGATGTGAAGCAGGAAGATATTTTTTGAACAACAAAGAAATATTGCTTGAAATACATCGAAAAGGGTGGCTTTCTTCTGAATATATTTACAAAGCAGAAGCTTATTCTCTGATGTGTGCTCCATTCTCAGAGTTTGTTTGGGATAATACTGAAGATGGAACTCATCAAGGTCAAATACACATTTACATATCATAATGAGGGTGTTGAATAATTCTTGAATAATAGAGGCCATGGGAAAGATGGCTGGTGTCTTAATAGACTGCAGAATTTAACAGAGGATTTTAAAGATGATAAAAATATGATGACTATTTGTATGAAAGTGACCTCTTAACAGGTTCAGTCATCTGGCAATTTAAAGTGAAAAACTTTGTTGGTAAAAGTCTCTCTGTTTTTAATGGACTGCCATGTCAGGCTGGAGCTGCAGCCAGGATAACTGATGACCTTTGAAGTCCTCAGAATAAATTATGATTTGTGTGCAAGAGATGAGAATGCAGTTAAAAAGATTTATGTAATAGTTCTTCAAGGGCTCGAGGAATTAACACAGGGTCATAAATTAGTAGGATTTACAAGTAAGAAATTACTGGGAGAGCTCTTTTCATCCCATATGGTTTTGCCTCCAGGCACTTGCTGATGTTTAAATGAAGAGATACCTGATGAACCCTCCAGGCAGCTGTGAAATTACAGGGGCACCTGTGTTGTTAACAACCCATCCAGCTTTAACAGCAGCCAGGTACTTCCCCTGTAGAGAAGTGAGTTTCTACTTGTAGGACATGTGTCATAACCTTGTCACAAAGTATTTTTAGACCTCAGGCTAAATGACAAGCTAAAAGCTACTTTTAGTCTTTTTCACTTTATGGGTGGCCTACGTAAATCCTTTCTAGCTGTTCTAAAGTGTATTAGCACTCCACAGGACTTGTCCCTATCAACACGTAGATATTTCTTTAGTCTGAAAAAAAATCCCACAAAAAGTTTTAACAGTGCTGTTCAGGAGATGTTTGACACCTATGCAACAAATGCTTGATCATTTTTGATATTACCACTCCTGATAGTAGATATTTTTCAGTATTTTACTAGAAAGATATAGACCTCCAAGGATAGGAGAGAAAGGGGCTTCAGTAATGGTATCTGAGCAATTTCACTTCACTGGCGAGAAGAACTACATCCATCTCCTCAGCACAGTCTCACAAAAAAAAAATTAAAGAAGGGATGGGTCTTTCCCCTCTGCCCCCCACCCCCCACATTTTAGCTGGAAACCTCTCTGCAATCATTTCACAGCCTCTTTCACTTCAGAAACTTCTTTTAGAGTATGTGCTGATTTTCTAGTGACAACAGCCACATGAAAGCCTAAAGCTTTAAATGTTCTGAAGTCTGAGAATTATGTTTTGGGTTTTTTTAGCAGACAAGAGAAACAGCCATTATTTGAGAGGTTAGGATTGATATGTCCTATCAATTGAATTTTCTAACATACTTCAAAATATGTATCACTCTACTTTTTTTTTCCTTATCCTACCTTTTTAAGAATAATATTGTTCACAACCCTACGTCTCACCCTCCTGCCTAAGGAGCTACTATAGAAACTACTACAAGCTGTAAACTAAACTTTATTCACCTTTTCATGCATTTACAAACTATTTGTAAAGAAAATGGAGTGAAAAACATCGCCTTTTGCTTTCATAAGAGGTCATTGACCTGACCTGGGTCAGCAGGATGTTTAATGCAATATGGAAGAGTGTGAAGACCATGACTCCTGATGATTTTGGATGCTGATAACTTGTTTCTTGTTACAAAGTCTGAAATTTTGCATCTGAAAAAATAAATATTGAAGGCTAATTTAAAGGAATATATGTATCTCATTAAAACTTGTTTTGAACATGATACAGAGAGGATGAAGTTTGGGGAAATGCCAGGTATTTAGTCAGGGCAAATTAGACAACACTATTTTATCAATGCTTCTAATTCTAATTGAATGAGGTTTGGATGCATCAGTGCAATGGGCTCTGATTATCTGTCTTAGTTCATGCCTCCACCACTTGGGCTTATTAGCTTACTGGTTAGATAAGCCCTCTTGTTACATCTACAGCTTGCATGCAATTACTGGTTTTCTTTTCCTCCAGTTAGCCGAAGATTGCGATAAGGTATTTCATGCTGTTCTCTTGCTTTGATTTCTGAAACTTCTAATTCTCATTTAAGACTTTCCAGACTTTATAGGAGAAAGTGAATTAATTATGATGCTGTGGTTGTCTGTGTCTGTGCAAAAGGATGTATTTACTCATTGTCTTTTTTCCCAAAAATTTTCTGTGCAAATATGACAGACTGATTATTCAAAAAAGGTCCAGATTTCCATCTGGCTTAATCGGAATATCTGTTTTTATAGCAACAAGTTTTTTCATAAAACTATCCTCAAAAGTAGTTTTGTACTTGTAACTTTTCTGTGCTCCGATCTCCAGTGATCTAGGCGTCCCATTTCCTGTTGCACGCTGACAGTAGTGGATGCTCTTGCTCATCCTGCCAAAGATACAAGGATACAGCACCACATGCATATGGTGTGTGTAATAAACCATGTTATCAGTCTGACTGAGGTCTGTGGGGGCAAGGAAATTGTGGTGCCACTTTCAGACCTTAGCTCGTACCTCATCGCTTAGTTGTGATGCAATAGTTTGCAATTTATTTGAGTCTGGACTGCTGGCTTTGGCCTGAGCTCAGTGCTATCTGGAGCCTGTTATAGATTGTTGGGTGAGAGAGGGCTGATGCTTTTCAGCAGCACAGTCATATGTGTGGCCATTCCATGTAGTTAGTTGCTGGGTGTTAAAGTGGTGCCTGTGTTTTCTCTTCATCTGTTGAACGGTTGAAGCCTGTTGTTGATCCAAGTCCCTGGCATCTGTTCCTGACCTTTGACTTGTATCTTGGCTCTGGCTCAGAACCCTTGGATCATATCCTGGCTCTGGGTCCTGCCTCTTGGCAGCTTGTTTGGTTCCTGTCTTTTGCTTCAGCCTTGGCTTGTATTCTGGCCCTGGCTCCAGACCCTTGGCTGTTAGGTGAGTTGCAGAATTTCAGTGTTTATCCCTGTTCCAGGCTTTGGTCTGAATTGGCTCTTCCCTTGTCTCCTGCAGTGAATGATCTGCAAACATTTAATAACACTGGGATTGTGTACAAGAGAAGAAAATGTAATTGTGGAGGAAACTTGTCTCTGGATGTCCATGCTCCATTGTCTATCCCCAATATTCACCAGAAGGAGGTCTTGCAGGGAAAGAGATGCTCTTCTCAGTAAAGTTGAAAATTGACAAATATTTTTCCCTTGTATTTTGAAGCATGTCAGCACACCCAGTCTAAATACTGGTTTACATATGTAGGAAAGGTTTATGTATTCAGGGAAGGTGAAAATTAGTAATTTTGGTGTCCTGGAGTATGTACTTGGACTGTAAGCATTTTCTACAAAGCAGAGATATTGTAAAAAGGAACAACCAACAAAGCCAAAAAAAAAAAAAAAAAAAAAATAAAAAAAAATTAAAAAAATAAAAAAAAAAGAGGAAAAATGAGTGCTTACTTGTCAAATACATTCTCAAACTGTCCAAGTTTCTTAGCTTTTTGATCTAGGAGACAGTAAGAGAAATAGTGAAAGGAAGAAGGTTTTTGATAGAGAGGACAACTTCTGTATTTCAACAACTTTTTAAAAAATTATTATTAGTGTGATGTGATGTTTGACCTTAGAAGATTAGATCACGTGGACCTGGATCTTAATCTGACCTGACTCCCAAGGAAGGATAAGCTGTGATAGAGTGCTGGTCTTCAGGGAATAGACTTGCATTCTAATATGTTGTCAGCCAGGAGCCAAGAACATGCAATAGCAGAAAACTGACAGTTCTGACAAAAATCCACCTACTGGAGATTTCTCAATGCGTGTCTGCAGAGTAAGGTCTGATTTTGATTTCTATTTGTAAATCAGCATGACTTCACATTCTGAGATCACCTAAATCAGGAATAACCTCATCAGTCTGCAAACTGTCCGGTTCCAGACCATTTAGTTCTCATTTTCACACATACAATATGCAGCATAACTGATAATTGTGTTGGAGTTTTTTCTCAAAAGACAGAAACAATCAAAATTAAAACGCCACAACCCAAATCGAAATGCATAGGCTTTTGACAAGTCTGTGGGGGGAACAGTAGAAAGAAGGAGAGGAAAGGAAGAATTTGGTGAGTGGGAGATGAGAGGCTATAACTTCCTGAGAGTGTACTAAGCTTGGAAAATCTTCCAGGACAGCAGCAGACAAAGGGCATGGGAGATGGTGGATAGCACAGGAATGACCTGGAGGGTTAGAACAACAGGAGACATAGGCTTGCATCTAAACATTAGAAAGAAGACAGTTTTCTCACAGGAAGAAATTAGTGCATGGATTTAATTACACTTCAGGAAGGCACTGAGAGTTCGAGTTGTGTTAGATGGAAAAAATGGTGGAAAAGGTGGCTGATTTGTAGGATAGATGTTACTTCCTCCTATGCCAAAAACTAAATCTATTAAACTCAAACCTGTCTAGAATATGGAAACTTTATTTTCTTTTCCTTGATCCAGCTGAGGCCAAGCTGGGGCCTGTTTTTTAACTGGAGTTACTATTAAACACTTAAATCTAGACTGACTGTGTTTGTTTTCTCTGTCATATTTATTGACCATGTCAGTAGGCAAGCTGCTTTCAAGTCTGATTCTTGTAGCAACACTCTGTCCTGTTTTAAGCATTTTCCAACCTAACTTTTACTGTACGTATTCTTTTTGCTCATTTCCAGCATCTCGTATCTGTAGATTTCCCTGTAATTCTCCAACCTTTTAGTAAAGGACTGGTTGTCTTATGTTGAATGTCTTGTTGGTTTAAGTCTTCTTTACTGGATTTTTAAAGAGTGGTAGCCTTGTATCAGTATGCTAAGCAGAACTCTGGTAGATGCCTGAATATATGTAATGGCAAAAGCAGACAAGGGCAAGTGCAGTGCTGTATGTCTTTTTGGATAGAAGTACTTAAGCATGTCTCTGTGTGGAGACCTCAGACTTGCAATTCAGGGAGTTGGAACTCCATGATGAGCTGTATGCAGTTCTTACTTGCCTAATACAGTGGATTCCTGCTTAATTCAAAGTCGCATTCCAGACTGCACAACAACTGTGCCCTTATGTAACCTCTTATAAACGTCCAACACAGCAAGTCATCTTGCACTCATTGTGTGGCAGTAATGTACTATCTTCTTCATAGCTGCAGACTCAGCCTGTCTGTCTGAGCTTCAGCCACTCTCTCAGTTGTTGTAGCCAACTTTCTTTTAGAGGAAGACACAGGGGAAAAACTAGCAGTCATGATGGGCCTTATTTCAGTCTTGTCACTCTTGTTGCGAATTATGTTATCGCCTAGACATAAGGCCTAGACTGGAAATCCAGCTGCACCAACCAATTAGAACTACATACAGCAGCCTTCTGGCTGGTTATATGCTGAGCTGCTTTGCTTTTTATTTGGGAACGTTGCTTATATGGATGGTTTCGGATATAGCAGCTAAAGAATTAAAACACTTAATCCCTTTGAATCATTGGTTGCTTTTGGAGAAACCAATTCAGTGGCTTTATAACTGGATCTGACTTTTAGCTTCTTTCAGGCCATGAGATTCAAGCCCTTTGCCAGCTCTGCTAGGTCCAAATAATATTTCTTGGGATGCTCATAAATCTTACTCAAATCACTTCTACACCATTGTTTCTGCTTTCCTCTCTCCATCCTGTCCCATGGATGCAATGTATTTTGTCAAATCTATATCAAATCTATCAGTGTCTGCTCCTTAGTCATTGTTGCCTACTGTTTCCCTTCTTGCTTTCAGACACCTGGTTGTTTTCTCATCAAAATCAAAGCACTTCCCTGTAAATTAAACAGCCACAGGACATGGTGTTCTTGTAAGTAGGTCAATGCTTCAAGGGCCAGGGTAACAGAATGATCTCTGAAGTTCATATAGTTCAAACCCTCTGCTCAAAGCAGTAGAGTCCTTTCCCCAGCAGGGATTAATCCTGCAGATCAGTCTGTTGTCTGTGCCTGACAGATCCAGGTTTGCCCACCTACAAGCCACTAAATTTAACCATTTATCTTCAACAGGTTCATGTTTTTAAGACTAGAACTTCACAGTACTGGGCTTGTATTGGGCTTGGTAGCATTATTCTACCAAATTGTGCTTACTGTTATCAATCCTACTTATCCTCAAAAATCACCTTGGCAAAATTGTTATGCTTAACAGTATTTGTTAGCTGAGCAGAATTTTTTATGTTCCTGTTATGTCTCATAACATTATGTTTTCTGCTCTTTTTGGTTTTGTTTACTTGTTTTAGCAAGGAACCTCAAAAAGCTAATTGTTTTACAAGAAAAGCTATTCATTTGAAAATAGCTATTGCTTCAGTGTTCCTGCAAACTATGGTATCGTATCAAAATTGGCAGTCCACACTACAGTAAAGTGCATGCTTGGGAAGAGTATGGGGTCAACCATTAGACTGCTATTTTTTCATAAAATAGTTTTCCTTGAGAGTTTGAAAACCTGTGAGTCTTTGGTTTTAAACAATATACTGGAAGAAATGCAACCAACATATCATCTAGTTATGTATATATTAGCACCAGCTGCCTTTGTAATTTGAACTGCCTGGATTAATTGAGCAGCTACCTGATTAAAAATTGGACTACAAATAAGCGAGTAAATACTTAGCTGTTTTGAACAAGTCAGAGTTTGGGGGGTTTGTGTCAGCACTCTTGCTGGTTTTTTGGCAGCTATATTAACGAGCAGCTTTTCTTTCGTTGTTCAAATAAAAGCAAAACAGCCTTTGAATTTTGTACTCAGAAATTCCACTCATCTGCCTAATGTTCTTTTTTTAATTAGAAGGATACACATATGACTTAATTAATCAAGCCTGTCTTAGGGAATTATGCATTTATTAATGGTTTCTGCACTCAAACACATTATTAAGGGATTTGTGCTAAGTACCTGACATAAAACAGCCTAATTTTGCTTGCTTTGCCTAATGTATTGAGAAACGGCTTGTTGATCAGATTTCAAAACATTCATGCTAAGAACTAATGTCCTATTTAGAATGTTTAAAAATGCAGCAATTTGGCAACTGAGTACTCTACTGGGCTGTATTTAAAATGAAGTCAGTGCCAGACAAGAAATGAAAAGGATGGAACTTTTTTGACCATAGTGATGATGGAAGAAATTAAAATAAGAAAGATTGCTTTGCTTTGGGCTTTTGTATTTTTCCTTTTTTTTTTTAATAGAAATTAAGTGGAATAAACATAAACTTTTATCTCTTCATCAAGAAATGGAATCTGTGATTGTTTTTTGTTTTTTGACGTGCACCTTTGAGTTTAAGAAACATTTCTTCAGTCGTGATTCACATGACATTCCACATTACGTGGAGTATGAGAACACTTCTCCGGCAACTGTTTCAGTAATATTCCCATGTCTCATCCTACATAGGGACTGACTATTCTTATTTTTGTGTACATGTACTATTGCAGTGCCTTATCTACAGAGAAATGACAGATGCTTGTCTTTAACAAAAGTTCTGCCATTTTGAAGCCATTAAGATTTGTTTATGAGAGTGATGCGGATGAATACACACTTTCACACTAACCTACATGAAGGTAAACAGAAAACCTTTTCAGAAAGAAAAACTTATGCTGATGTGGTTAGAAATAAGTTATTACCATAAGGAAAATGTCAGTCTTTACACACTGTCTCTCAGCAAGACGAGCTGGCTTCTATCCTTTTGGGTCTGGGTCTGAGTATGTTCAGTTCTTTGGGGCACTATATTTTACCCTCTTTAACGTGCTGCCTGAGACAAAGACACTATCTTATCTCACTTTGATTCTGCTGATCTAGGACAGCCAGATTTGCTTAAAGTGATGCTTCTCCCAGCTGCAGTTTTCTAGACACTGCAAGCTGCAGTTCACCTTCCTGGGGAAATGTGAAGGATCCCAGTAGAAAGAACAATTATTGCAGTACATAGCCCCAAGGAACCATGCAAAAAAAATCCACTTTCTAAAACTTTGGTCTTCTCACTGTTTTAAAATATTTTTAAGTCCTATTTACTTAAGATTTAGGATTCTCTCACACCGCTCCCTTCTTCACTCCCCCGCTTTGCTTTCTTCCATCAGAAGAATTCTTTACTCCTCTGTCTAAAATAATTGGTGAGTGCTCTTCACTGTAACTTTAGGCCTGTTTGTCTCTTTTTGGGTGATTTGCCAATGAAAAGTTCACCTGAAACTCCCAGGCAGTGACTGCTAACATTTGTCCGCTGGTATTTTGGGTGAATAGAAGCTAATCCTGACTCAATCTTCTTTGTTAGTTCAGTTAAGTCTACAGGAATGAGGCACAAAGAGTTTGAAAGGAGTTTAAGTCCCATATGTGTACTTTAGGTCTCATAAAGTGTGCATGGACAGTTTCTCCAAATTTAAATGAAAGCTGGAAAAAGACATAGTTAATTTTGAAGAAATAGAAAAGTGCCTTTGTGGTGCATGGAAAGGAGAACAGGAAAGAGAAAGAAGGAGAAAATTGAATTATTTTCTAAAGGTTAAACCAGGCATTTTGAATTACTGTTGAAGTCTCATTTCCTCCTCTCTGATGGTTTGCCTGTCACTGAAGAGGATTAAAGCTATATGGGATCTGAATTCATGTAAATGTTAATGTGTTGACCTTATCCTGCTTACTTTATTCTTCTGCTTCCCATGGTAGTAAGACTAACTCTCACAGACTAACTGTTTCAAAATGGACTCCTCTTCCATTATGTTATCCAGGTTCTTCAAAGAAAAAATCAGAATGAACCATTAAAACAAGTGGCAAGGTGTAGAGATGTTTGATGAGCTGGGCTTGATATATTTCCCAGCTCTGAAAATGCTGTTTATCTGTCATTAATTTTTTCTGGCTTTTATCTACTAGTCTATAAGTATTTCATTTTCCTTTTTAAATCAGTGAAATTTCTTATACAAAGTCAGTGAGGAACTTGGTGCAGGACTCCATTGAGAGCCCCATACTCAAAGCATGCTAGTCTAGAACCAAGTGTTGCTTTGTTAGTTTCCTTGTCAAAGCAGTGCAGTTTTCTGACAATACTGGTATGACTGTAATTTGCATTCTGAGCAATGATTTGTGACTACTTTAACAGCAAAGGCATAGAAATGTTGGACTTCACTTTTTATGTTACTTGAAAATGATAGTTTTAATCTGGAGGCAATTTCAAGAGCTGACTGTCAGAGGCTGCAAAATGTTTCACAAACAGTAGATATAGAATTTAAACTTTCATAGCTACAGGACTAACTAAAATATGGGACCATAATTCCTTTAGTTTCAGTCATGAGAAATTATTTTGAAGATGTCTACTTAGAAGACTAGAAAAATTGTGAGCTATGATATACAGTGGTTGTTTATAAATTATAGTTGTTTTTTCTATTATGAAAATGCATTATACTACTAGAACAGTTAATTCAGTGTGCTTCTAACTATAATTATTCATGGAAAACAAGATGTATTAGAGTGTTACCTGGACATCGTGTCTACTTAAAATGAAAGTGACACATAAGAGACTATTTTTGGAAGCAGATGTAGGGGAAGGGAATTACAATCAGTGCAAGAACTCACAGAAGACAAATACTGACAAAATTATCAAAATTTAATGAATTTGTAAAATAATCACAGATTGGAGTTGTTTACTTCGGAGAGGAAAAACAGTATTTAATAGCCCAATCAAACGAGACATATGGTAAAAGTGAGAGAACGGTAGAGCAGTAGTAGTTAAAGTAGTAAGCAGGAAAAAATGGATTTCTTGTATTGGAAGCAAATGATGAGTAAATGGTAAGGAAATTATGATAGTTCTGGTCTTAAATGGGTTTTCAGTAGGTTTGCAATGTATCATACACAGGTCAAATTTATTCATTCTAACCCTAGATATACTTAAAGCTGTGATTTATATCCTCTAAGTCTTGACACTTAGCATTCCTTGTCGTTTTTTTCCTCATGAGCTGCTGGTTGTCCTTGCAGAAGTAATTCATTGGTTGGCTATCTCCAGACTGCTCCCTCTGTAATGATGAGCTGATACATTCTTTCCTGCTCAACCAAGCCAGACACCTCCTCGGATTGTACCATAGCTGTTTCTCAGTCTGTGCTCCTGTTTTGGGTTTTTTTTTTCCACAGGGGGTTTGGTAATGTGTGTGCTACGCACTTGTACTGCATCTTGGCATTCTTCCTAGGACCACACTGCCTTAAGTACTAGAAAGTGCTCACAAGTCCTGCATGCAGTCTGAATGCAACTTAGATTTTGGCAATGGCTTCTGCTACTTAATTTTTGATGATTTAGTTAATAGTGCTCTGCATGCGAGATTTTACTAGGTAACAGCAAATGGGTCTGCGTACTGTGTGGCAAATCAGACGTTAACAGTATAGCTGAGTCTTTAGACTGTTCATGTTAATTAGTCCACTGCTTGTGCATTTTCATCAAATTTTTAAATTCCAAACACTGTATTTGGATATACCTCTAGAGTAGATGGATTTGCCCATATTAGAAGCACACATATTAGAGCACACATACTAGAGCACACATATTAGAGCACATATATTAGGGCACTTTACTATACTGCTGTGGGTTTTGTTTTCTTCAAAGATCTGCTAAACCCTCCCATAGCTATATGTTCACAATATGCTGGAAGACATGGTGCATGCTCCTGAATAACCTTGTGGATTGTCTCTCGGCTGAAATTGAAACTTCAGCAGGGCACTTGTCCCACCGGGAGCATTAATGTCTGGTGCAACTTTTAACCCAGGGTGTCTCATTTTTCCCCAAGAAAAGACCACATCTGTGTAGTGTGTACTGGGTCCTCCTAGCTCTGGTCACAGAGAACCTCTAGACGCAGTCTTGTGGCATCTATTGCAGTTCTCTAAGGGAGAAGCAAAACTAGGAAAGTGTTTAATGATTTTAACTGTTTCACTAGTGGCTGCAGCGTCTGAAGACAGCTCTCTTTCTTTCCTCTTGCTTCCTTTTTCAGAATAGCAGTGTCCTGCACTGGAGCCAATTAGTCTGGCTCTTGCTTCCCACTTCCAGCTGTTCCTGCAGGCATCCAAGCTCATGTCTGTAATAAAGTCTGGACATCTGTGGCAGCAGTTGGGAGCAGGGAATGAAAGCCAGGGCTTTGAGGCCTGCCAGCTCTCTATCTAGTGGTCTGAAGCCTTGCTGTGCAGTACACTCCCAGGCTCGGAGGATGGCTGCCTCTGGCTTCACCGTCCTTCTTGGGCCAGCACTGGTCCTGGCTTGCTCATTGCTGGTGTGGTGGGGAGCACAGCCTGCTTGCACACTCACAGTCAGGGGGTTCATCAGTTTTGCAGTGAAGAGGCAATGATTTCATCAGTGCATGATTCTGTTTGGCCTCAGGGAAAGGTATTCCTGGAAGCAAAAGTACAAATGGAAGGGTAAATAAGACACGTGGCTCACTAGATGTGCTGGCAGTTTCACAGGGCTGGGTGTGGACAGAGCCTGCAGACCAGGAACCCACCAAGACCCACAGCTAACCATTCCTCCACTCGTCTTCTAAGCACACAGGAGATGGGGTAAACATAAACACTGCTTCTGTTTCATGAAGGTGCATGCTGGTTATGGTGCCTGAAATTTGTGTGTGCTGAATTTGCTTTATGGGCCGAGATTCAAGCACTGCTGCTCTTTCCCAGAGTCTAGCTCCCAAATGAACTGTCAAGCCACTCGCTTCAAATCTTTCATAAGTATACCCACAGGTACATCTTTCAACAAATATAAATTGACTAATTAAAAGAAAAAAAAAAGCCTGGAGTACTTTTATTTTTGCTTTTTTCTAGGCAACAGTTAGTTTTTTGCATGTGTGTGTCCAAATACAATCATGCTCATAGCTACCACTGGGAAACACTCCTTCCTTTTCTGCTGGAAATGGCCTGGTTGGCCCAAGTGAAACTAAAAGAGTTTCAGAAATTGCTGGGGCTGTAAATCCATATGCTTGCTTTTCTCTGCCTCCATCTTCATCAACAGTGAATACTGTGAAATATTTTAAAGTTCTACAGATCTTGTACATTTCAAGGCAATTGGACACAAGTTCTTGCTATTGCTATCCCATACGCTTTGCCTGTATTAAGTGGATTAGGGGAGTAAATTTTCTGTTACAAGGACTTTTAAACAGTGTTATCATTTTAGTAGGTAATACTAATAGTCTAGGTTTGCCCATATAGAGAAGTTAGACAAAGGAAAACCTTGAGACAAGTGAGGTATTCTGAGGTCCTGTCTGTACCTCTAGATGAGGTTCCTTTGCTGTAAAAGGATGTTAGACTTACATAGGTGCATATTACTGAATTGCTAATAAGACCTGAATTATGAAAATGTCACTGAACTCATATAATGAGTGCTAATTTTGAAGCCCTGGATTATGTTCTTTTCTCCCAGTGGCTTGTATTTGGTGACCTGTGACTTACATTACTTTTTCCGCTTCCTTGCCAGTGAAACTTTTAAATGGAAGAATAGTAAAAAGCTTTGTAGAAGGTAGTGCTTTCTTACTGCACAAGTGTCCTTGCTCATATTGAGAAAATGGATGCTCTGACTGCAGGTGTTTGTGGAAATAAAAAAATGGTAAAGACATATGACTAAAAAATAAATGTGGCTGAATTGAGTGGTTCTTCATTCCAAAGCTGATAGTTGCAAAAAACACTGAATGATATTCAACTGAAGTTACTGTAAAGACTACAGCACAAGATGCTGTTAATTGTTTTGAACAGCTAAATTATTTACCTTTTGTATAAAAGAAGAAAGAATTCTGTTTTGTTTTAAATGTACTTATATTAGGTTCAGATTTCACAGCATGGCATTACATTAAACCAGTTTTCATCTAAGAGGGCAAAGTTCAAAGCTTTTCAGTGATATTTTTAATGATTTTTAGCTAGCATTGGAAAGGTTTTGCTTGGGAATCCATTAGGAAACTTAGAGCAGCTGCTAAGGATAATTTGTCCCCTCACATACTAAAATGGTCTTTAAGTGAAATGTGTGATTAAATTTGTATGTCCTCTCATGCCCTTCACCAGGAAAAATACCAACTTAGTGCACATGCATGTTCTTCTGAAAACCTTTTGCAAATGCTAATTTGGCTCTACAGTGTAATGAAACAAAGTTATTGTATACCTTACTTGTTGTTGCTGTTGTTGTTGAAAGAAATATTTGCTTAAATTGCCAGGACTCGAGGGGGAAAAAACAGCTGCTTTTCTGTGCACTGTGAAATTTCTGTCTTAGCTTCCTGATATACTTGGCAAGGGTTTTAAATCAATGTTTAAATAGGAAAACATCCTGATCAGCTGAAAAACCTTGTTTTTCTGAAAGACATTTATAAAATAACTCCTGACTATTTCACAAATAACTGCATACTGGCTTTGCTGGAAATGTGTACCATATGTTTCCTTGGGGATTAAGCTTTTACCTCTAGATACTGGAAAGCAAATTGCTTTGAATAGAAGAAAAGGCACAAAGAAACAGAGAACCTGGATACCACAACAGCTGTCACAAAAAATGTGGTGTCTGAAAATACAGAATTTTTTACATGGCGAGCATGAGACAAGGAGTAGGAATCACTGCAGGATGACAGTGGTGGGCTGGGATTCAGACGGCAGCAAACTCTGGGGATCTAAATTGCTCCACTCTGAAGATGCTTTCCAACTACACACCTGCCAAGAACATTTTCATTCCACAGACAAATCAATTGGCAAGAGAAGGTTAATTTTCTTCTCAGGTTAGAGGCCAGGCAAACTTCCTGACTTGTGAAGCACACCATAGCTGCAGACCCAAGCTTCAGGCCACCTTTGTTCCAAGTCTGCTCGCATCACCCACTGATGATCAGCCTGGGGCTTTCTTGCCTATCCTTCCCACTGAAAACCTCTTCTCCTCTCATCTTACCTTTTGCTCTGTCGTTATTAACTTGTAGGAATAACAGAAAAAGTGAAAGTAAGTGATGATTTCAAACTGGGCTGTTATGCCGTGGCAAAGTTGTCAGGCTGAAGGTGTAAGACTTAAAACTTCTCCCATGCTGTTGCACGCTGTATGTGCACTTGCAAAAGGGATGATGAAAGACTGTGAACAATCCTGGAACGGTATTCTGGCCCTCACCATTTCAGGTTTTCATTCAACTGATCTTCCAGGCTTTCTGCCAGTTGAAAATTTGAAATGAAAATCTCAATTGCCTAACTGAGAGAACGAGAGGAGCAGTCAACTGGTTCCTCATCAGATTCTCTTAGAGGTGAATGGTGACATGGTGGGATGCAGTGCTCAAATGATTGGGCCGCAGAAAGACGTAGTTTCAAATAATAAGAACAAGGATTTCTTTTCTCTCTTTTTTGATGCAATGTAATTATCATGCAAAGTATAGTTATTTCATAGATGTATTATTCAATGGAGTTATTTTTACAATTAAATTAACTGTGCCAGCAATTGCTTAGTTGTCACGAAATTAAGACATTTTGGCAGCCATCTCTTGGGCAGTGGCACTATATTCAGGAGTTGTAGAGTTAGGGCATAAACCAGTGACTGGATGTCAAAGTAAATTTAGGTATCCTGTATCTCTCTACACTGATTTTATTTAATTTTCATGTGAGTAAGGAGAGAAGAAGGGAGAAGCAATGTGTCTTGAGGAGATGTTCTTGCTGCCATTGTTTTTGATGTGGTCTTTGCAAGGAAACCAACAAACCCTTCACGTAAGTGGGAGCACTGACTGTATTACTCATCAGTACACTCTAGAAAATTGACTGTCTGGCAACATTATTGTGGATATTACATTTTTAATAGAGAAGAGTATGAAATTCTGCATATAGTTATCATGATAAAAGGCTTCAGATAGACAAAATCTGTTGACATGTAGGATATATTTTTAAAAAGTGCATAGGCATCTGTTTATCTGGACATTTTCTGTCAGACTTAGAATAACCAAAATCTGGATAGGTCTCATCCTTTCCATCCTAAGGTTTGATTTGAAAATGAATAATTTAATTGCCAATAAAATCTTTATGGGGTTAAAAAAAAAAAGACATTGCTGCTTTCTCTGTTGCACTAAAGTTACCCCAAGCATTGAGTGCTTCATTACCTCAACCTGACATTTGAGCACTTCAAGAAGAGAAATATTCTGGCAGAGTCACAAGCACAGTTGGTTCTCAGTAACATGTTGTATTTGTGATAAGTGATTCTCAAGTATGCCAGTGTACAATCTCAATCACTGTATAAGTGAGTAAAGAAGACGAAAAGAGGTTCATAGCACTTGTTTGAAAGCACAGTTTTTGTGAAATCAAAAGATGGGTGCATTCTCCAATCACCAGCAAAAAATCTAATTTATCTATTCTTTGTTTTATTGACGATACAGGTCTTCCAGAGGCAACAAAAGAGGATGTGATATTTGTGCTTCTTTTTCCTCAGTTAGAGGCATATTATTTCTTTGAAGGCTTTTTTAGGAAAAAATAACTCTTCACATGTGCTACACTGCCCCTTGACTGCTCAAGGGCTAAATAATATTATCTTAGATTTAGAGTAAAATTCCCATAGGATATTTTCTGGCATATCTCTGTGGAAATTATTGAATAGCTGGAGAAGTATGTTAATAAACATTTGATTTTACTGTTCAAAAAGTAAATTATATATTCATAAGGAGCTTATGCTTCTTATGCTGAAACTTACTACAAAACTTAGTACAGCCATTGCCATTTTCCAAAAATACTTAAAAAAACCCCAGAACACCTTTAATGATACCTTTGACCTTCAACTATTGTATAAATAATGGTAATTCTTAGGGTTCTTAAAGAGATTTCTAACTTCATTCTGAAGATGGGGAAACTAAGGTTGAAGCATTTCGTGTTCTTTCAAAAAGAAAAATAATGAAAAAAATGGGATTTCAATCTGAGCTTTTGACATCAGCTTGACTAAGCTCCTTCCTTAAATGTGTGCATTAAACCCAGCATTCCAGAAGGTGCCCCTGTTTCCGTGCTACTACTTAATGTAGAACTAAAATGGGGTTATGGCTAAAATAGGATCTTTGCCCCTCTAAGATCAGGAAAGTTGAGCCAGTGGTTGACATTTGTTTGGCACACCTGGATTCAAGTCCTCTATTGGTTAGCTTTCTCAGAAAGATCTTTAGTACCTGTGAAGGGATGTAAGTAGAACTAGGCATCAGAACCAAAAGTGTGATTCACAATTCCATGCAATAATGTTTAGTTACCTTTTATTTTTTGGCAGTAAAGTTTTAAGTCCCTAGAGATCTGCCAGAAAAGGTTTTTCTCTTGTTAGTGCAGAGGTGATTAGTGCCTTAGTCTTGCCCAATTTTCACAGTAAAACTCCTCCAGTTTCCACCACCTTTCTCCCTAGACACCATCTCCTGTAGAACCTGGTCAAGCATGCATGTTTTTCACACATCTGAAGCAATCCTATGCAATTGAACTTCACACACAGTACATTAATGACCATCTCTCTCTCTTTCCCTGCTCTTCACCTTCCTGCATTGGACCAAGTATAGTATATGGAGTGAAAGACTTGAGTTTTAGTTTCTGCTCTCACAGACAGAGCTATTTGCATATTTTGAATTAGAATTATTAGAAATATTAATATTTATAACTCGACTATGACATATAGAACTGCTATTTCATGAATATGGTCTTGCTGTTTTGGAAAAGTTAATTGCATGAGACTGTTCATAAATTTGTGACATTTACTGTTAAAATCAGAATAATGCTGAATGCCTCACTGCTTTTCAGTCATTCACATTTCTCTATGATAACTCTTCTTCGAAGGGATTTATTCATTAAGCTGGGCAGCTTACTGATTTTAAACTGTTTTTTGTTTTGTGTTCTGGACATTAATTGCTGGTGGCCTCACTTCAGTGAACTCTCATCTGTATTTTAGTTTTGGTGCCTGCTTTGTGTGGGATTGCTCTTTTTGTGAGCACAAATTTACTTTCAAACAATTCTTTTTGTTGGAAGTTATCTACAAATAACACAGAAACCATGTCAAACTCATTTCACTGAATGAAGAAAAAGCAATTGTTGTAGTTTGTCTTTTCTTGTTTGTTAGTTAATTCACAGAATGTATTAAGAGAAACTACTTTTGGCTTGGTTTGGGGCATTTTTTTTGAATCCAAAATAAATAACACCAAACACCTTATATATGGAACATTTTCCTAGCATCAGGGAAGCGTCTTCTCTTCACTATCACTATAAACAGTTTTATATATTTCTGTTTCACTAGACCACACAAAGGTTGATTGTACCTATTTTCAGCTACTGATGATTGAAAAAAATAGCCACAAGCATTACAGACAAACAAGATGCTTCATATGCAATGTTCATGCAAGTCAGAGTGGGATTTCTAAAGAGTTTAAAGGTTGCTTATCCACATTCTTCTACTATTCAACTCCTTTTCTCATCAGAAGAAACTGGCCCAATTTCTAGCATCTGAAAGAATATAGAAGAGATCCTACTAGCTCAGGAATCAAAAATTATCTTCTTGGGAGTAAAGTGAGAAAAATGATGGGCAAATGATGGGCAAGACGTTTTTGAACACCTTCAGTTCATTGCACTGCTTATGAAACTGAATTCTTCCCAGTGATGTAATGGTGGTACAAAGTGTTAGGAAGCTGAGATTGTGGAGTCCCTGAGGAGGAAGAGGACAAAAACTCCAGAAACTCAAGAAACTAGAGGTGACTGAAGAAATAATACTGGATGAACAATCGCTGGTCTGTGAGATCTGCTAAGATCATGAGGCAGCTTGAGGCACCATGTTAACACAGGTCAGTGTGCTGTGTGTGTGTACTGGGTGGTGTAATGGGGGACTCACTCTGGCACGAGGTCAATAGTTTTCCTCTAGTCTCCCTATACTGATGTACATACATCTGTTCATCTGAATTGTGCAGTTTTCAGATTTTACTTTAGGAATTTTGTCAGTCTCTTACTAGATTTGTACAGTTTCCCTGCTAATGGATGTCAACATAGGAGAAATATTTCCCTTTTGTGTAATTTGCAGAGATTCTTGGTTCTAGTCCCTAATAGAAGTAACTCCTAAGTATGATTAAAT